>OW388303.1:60981736-61568550 GCA_936450465.1 Gibbula magus
ACTAGACAAAGGGATGATTAATGCTGGTTCAGGTTTGGGTATTTTGCTGTTGTCAGCACTTTGTTACATTTATTCAAAATAGTTGAATTTGGAATTAAGAGAATTTAGAGGTTAGCAAAGAGCTAGACTGATTTTTGATTGGCAAATCTAATAGTGATGGAATTTTGAGTGGCAGATCTGAATAGTTGCATTACTTCCAAATGAAATGGAGGAAAATTACATAAATACCATTTCCAAAAGGAAATGTGAATTTTGCTAAAAGGGAGCGCCAGAAATAAAACTAAACAACAATGCATTAACACAGATACTGAGGGCTTAATTCTTACCTATTGGTGAAGAGAGCTAAATACAGTTGAAGCAGCATGTACGGAAGCAAAGACAAAAGAGGACAACATAGAGTCTAAGTTGCCCCCTTGGGCATTTCACAGGTCACATGACCAACTACTAGACCAACTGCGATTGGTTAGAACTTGGAACAAGCTACTCCACCGGTCCCCAAGGTACCCCCACTGCCCCAGTGCTTAGACTTTGAGACATCTGGGATCAATCTGTAAGCTATCTTGGTTGACCTACTTTTCATTAGGAAAAGGGAAAGATTTGGGGATATTTCAAGTATAAATAAATTCAAATCTGCACACTTTACACTCAAAACATGGATGTAGAATTATTACTGCCTTAATGTGGTATTTTACGAGCTCAATTAAAACATCAATTCTGACGAGAACATGCTCTTAATCATAACTTATGAGTCCGCTTTAGTTGTATTTATAATAACATGCTTACAAAAGATGTTATTAAAAGGAGGGATATATCGGGGTATTTTTTGTGGAAACGAAATTCGAAAGGATATTCCTGTTTACACAGATATGTTATTAATACATGATTAAAACACAGTCAAATTGAAAGATACTAATGAAGGTAATATTTGATGACTTTATACTTCTCAACTTGATAACGACAAGCGCACATTTGTTGAAAGATAAAAACAATGCGAACTGAAGCGACCGGGGATAATTTCGCTACAGCATAAGAGCTAAGTGTTTATTAGTTTTATGACATGTTATGTGTTACTATGTGAATACTGTATCAGTGTATGTATTTTATTATTAGGAAGTTGTAAATTAGGTACAATAAATAGCGTGTTTCCATTTCACGTAATGCAGTAATGCAAACTAATAAGATGGCGACAGAACCCCCCCCCCCCCCCCCCCCCCCCCCCCTTTAATGTGTATAAAACCACTCTTTGATACTAAATCGTCTGCATGAAACGCATAAACTTTGTTTGTACTTTGTCTGGTTACACAGGTCTGTTGTGAGAATACTGTAACCATCCCATACCATCATGACACACTTAAGCAATTCTTTACAAAAGTAACCTTCGTCAATGTGTATGTCTTAACATAAGTAACATTTATCCCACTCAATGACTGAGTAAGTAAAATGTGGAGACCTTACACTTAGTCTCTGTTTCATTTTGTACCCATCTCTTGATACCAGAATATGTTATGGAATAGCAGGCCAAGAAAACGAAAAGAGACAAAATGAAGTTTTACATTGAGAAATATAATATGTCTGTGTATCCTATGGCCAGCGTGTGTTGTTTTCTGGAATCACATATTGAACATTATCTCAAGAAGAAGATGAACGTCACAAATTGCACATTTCAGATTACGTTGTCAATGTCTTAGCATGATGGAGATTATCACGTGCAACACGTGATCACGTGTGTTTTACTCAGGCTCCACTAATGGCTATATCTGAGTGGATGTTCTCGGTCGAAGTCATTAAAGGGACGATTGCAGGTCTGCAAAACATTGCTTAGTGTACACTCGCTGATCTGAGGTCATAAAATCCTTTGCTGCAAACCCGCGAAGGGTTTATAGATGTTCATACACGTTTAAAAGGACCATTGAAACGTTGTTTTGCTATTTCACGTGAGCTTTGCTTCTGTCTGACCCCAGTCGAGTTCGTTCATTTACTATATTCAAAATTTACAAAAAAAATTATGTTAATTTTCACATAGAATAATCTTACATGTCGATGAACAGTTGTAGAATGTAGAAATACTCTTTGACTGCTGACTAAACACCTGTACTTTTCAGGTTTGGTTTATGACATCGAAAACTTGAAATATTTTTCTGGCAGTTTATTATCAATTAATACAGTTCATATTTACATTTTGATACCGGAGTGTAACATTTAGATCTAGTTCTAGCTTATAGGCAGTATTTCCATTTGACATTATATGATATGCTGAATACAAAATTAAATCTCATCGCCAATTTGTTACACAATGTCGCTGAGGATATACCAAATGATTATTGAAAATGTCAAAGATATATAATTTCCAAAATACTTAATAAACAACAACAAAATGTGATAAATGTTATTATCTCCATTTACTTGTTCCCATTGTTATAAGACGAAACCGAAATTTATGATCATCAATGCGGTTTATCAATGACCGAAAGTAACATGGATTACCAGGTCAAAGAGGTCAACCGGAAGCACGTGCACATGACAAGGCATACCTCCATTCATCACCGTAGCAAAACTCGGCTTTGTCCCCCCCCCCCCCCCCCCCCCCCCCCCCCCCATTTTTAGGTTTTCTCAAGTAAGGGGCAGATAACTGTAACTTTTTAACCTCAGAAAACATTGGACATAGACAATGTCACTCGTTTCTGTTGAGATGGAGTGTAGGTAATTGTATAAATTTTGTTTGTTTAACTCTTCATCCCCCCGCCCCCCAAAATATGTCGTAAAAAAAAAATCGCGTCATCGCATAATTTTTGTCAGCCTGTAAAGACTAAAAACATTTTTTTTAGGCCTTTGTCACATTGTTATAAATGTATCATTCCGAGACAGTCCAAAGGAATATCTACATCTTTAATTCGACGCTTGATCTATGTTATACTAGTATTTCACATCCAATTTATTGATACTGTTTTCAAGTAAGTCGACGTCACACGCCCCAACGACATTTTCTCCTTAATTATGATTTTTAAGAAAACTCTTTCAACCAGTTTTTAAACCTCACATAATATCTTGATTCACATATGTTTATCATGAATCCATTATTCGTAAGGTTCAAACATTTCTAAAAATCTCTTTATTGTTACTTATTTTTTACTCCAAATAAACTCACAGGGGCTTGTATTGCTGAAAACAAACAGTTCCTAACCCAATACTTCGATACGATACACCCTATACTAATAAATAAAGAAAGGGATGCAACGCGAAGTTTACCCCCTGCCCAAACAAGTCCACATTTCAAAATGTTACCACACATTTCTCACATAATACATACTACAGAATTAAAGCACAGTGATTTCTCTTTCGATAAGACAAACATCAACAAAATCGGTGCATTTTTCTTTTAGCGCTAAGATAAATATCATATTGTAGTTTATAACAAACTCAATGCTAGGAGTGTCAAAGGAATCTTGAATCCAGAGTATCGCAGATAAGAATCTGCGACGTTTCTCTAAAGATAAAACCACACAGTAGCTGGAGATTTTACTGGCGCTTCATATAATCCCACTGGGATACCGAGTGTACGTGTAAATGTGAACATCCATCGCTATTTGCAAGTGAAGCGAAAAAAAGAATGCCAGCTTTCCAGGGTGAATGTGAATTGAATCAGGGACATAAATAAGAAATATGTTGTTGTAATGATATTTTTTTTATTAAGCTAAGTATTCATGAATACATAAAGACGGTTATCTACAAAGCATACGTGTTATATATATCAAACAGTGGTTATATAGCAATTCATTTCAACCATTCAATGTCAACGAAGCGAGATTTATAATAAACTATGTGTCTGTGAGATTATATATATAAATGCTACGTTGTGTTCACCTAATATATAATTTGTGTAATTCTGAATAGAAACAGGGTAAATATATCGCAGTTTTTTTAAATTTGTTTCAAAGTTTTGAAAGCTTGTAGGACTGGTGAGAGGCACAAAACATTCAAGTTGACGTACGACTCAGAAGTTGAAGCACATATAATACATGCAACAGAAACACACAATCAGATTACAATGCAATGACATATAAGCTATCCACAAAGGAATTAGCAAGTATGTATACATCTATAAATATACATTGATATGTTCTACAGTAAAGAAAAGTCCGGGAACTAAATAATAATATAAAATAAACATTCTAGAGTTGGATCCGTGTGTCGTCCTTCGTTCCTACTTTTTAAATTCACCAGGAAGCTGATCACAGATACTATTGCGTATGAGCGGATATGACGTCATCAAGTGGATAGGAGACTCTGGTATTCGCAGTTGTGTATTCTGGCGTTGTAGCCGGAGTACCAGAGATCACAGGAGGCCACGTTGTTGTCGAAATCCATCTCTGCTACTAGCAGTGTCGGGTTTACCTCCATCTGAAATGTTGTATTCATTACAAATGCTGCATTCATCATTGGTTAAATCGACTTCTCTGTACAGTTGAACAATCAATCACATAGGTTAAAGCACATAATTATGGGAATATGGAACATCTTTAATTGCCGTTTCATTGTTTATGTTATGAAGCAAATCAGTAAGTATAAATTGCTAATTAAGTTCGTGCTCGTTCGTCTCGTAATTATCTACACTGAAAGTAGAAAACTTTATAGTGGCCATGGATCTCATCATTCTCTTCCCACAGAGGTAACTCAACTCAGTTCTTCCATCGTAGCTTCTGTTGTATATGGAACACTTTCTGGGATAGAAATAGATTGTTTGCATCAACAGTTAATTGTCCAATAATAAGTGACGGTTTCAAACCCTGTTCCTGTAAAAGTTGAAATTGACCAGAGTGCATCTTTTACAAGACAAAGGTCGACCGCTAATGTAAAACGATGTTTGATTGGTTGAATCTATGAACGTTTACCAGGGTTGTAAACTTTCACAGTCAGGGGATTTTGCGAGAATAGTGAACTATGCTCCATATGTAACAGAGGTTAAGATAGAACTGAGCGGAGAAACCGCTTACTGAACGCAAGGTTCTAAGAGATGGTGAGCGAACATGCATCAACTCCCCTAACAGCCAGGAGACTTTGCGAGAATCGTACAATACGCAACAGTGGTAGACTGGGTGGAGTAACCTCCGTAGGAAGAGAATGCACTAACATTTGTTCTTCGGGACATATCTTAGAAAACGTAAAGCAAGGTTCACTGAGATGGTGAGCGAACATGTATCAACTCTTAACAAGTACACAGATCTCTATGATGTCGATGAGCCAATCAGATTTGAGCAAGCGAGCAAAGCTCACAGACGCCCGCTTCCTTCATTACTGAGAGTTTTGATGAAATTGCGCATACAGCTTTGTATGTGTTTAAATTGTTGTGCACTGTTCACGTTATTGTTGTTTTATTCATTGAGCTAAATATAGCTATATGGTTGATATAACTTTAACCCCCAAAATAGTTGATAACATTAGGGCTTGTTTTTTGGCTTACATGACAAAATCCCTCTGGACATCGCAAATACAAAAGGGATGACACAAAGACAATGCTCAATTTTGATTTTGATAAGGAATAAACTGATTTAAAATTAGAGAAAGAAACCTAACAATTCAAAATAAAATTCTTACTAGAAACTTATAATTGCCGGGTTTGATGTCTGTGATGTCGATCCATTGACAGTCTATGTCGTAGAAGTAGTTGTCAGAGCAGTTCACGGAGAGACCTACAAGTGGAGGAAAACTGGATGAAGCGTCATAAAATATTGTACTGAGTGGTGCGATTTAGTTGAATAAGGACATACAATATACTTGACAAAACAAACATACAACCCCTGGTGGGTTGAAGAATTATACACGAGGCTCAGAGGTTAAAACAGACCAAGGTACAACATGGGAGCTAGACTAACGTTTAGTTAATGAAATGAAAACTTCAGAACCATTTTTTAAAAGTATAATAGAATATAAAGGAGCCTGTGTGATCTCTTTATTTTTTTTAGTTTTATAAACTTACTTTGACATTAATTCAATTTGCCAATTTGCTTCTAGTCTTACACCTCTCAAAACACAACTTTCACCAGGTACCATAACCTGTCATGCAGTATCTACAACCGTGTAATGAGCATATGACATTTGGGAGTAAGTCTACATTGCCTGCTGGGGTTTCCGGTTCCTTTTAATGTTATTTTATATTTTATCAATTCTTGTTAATCAATAGGAGATGGGTTAACCGTTTTGATAGTTTTATTTGTGAACAGAGCCCAGGGATTGTACAGCGCCTACCTTGAGGCCTATGTCCGGTGCAGTCAAACACGGGTTCGATTCCCTCTTGACACGTAGAGTCTTCTAGACAGAAGCTGGCCTTGCTGCCCTCTGCTAGACGGTTCCCTTCCTCGTCTATAATATCGTAGTGTGCGAATACCTCCATGCTGTGGAAGTGCCTGTTTGTAACAAGGTTAATACTCAGTATCAACACCAGTTGTAATTTATATACTGTTCAGTTCCACCGCCATGCATTCCTACTTGGTACCGACTTCCCTACACAAGGAATAACTCTTGTCAGTCTCTATTACTGGCTGATTTAAGTTTTGCAGTATCCCCCTCGCTTTTCTGTGCTATGATAGTGGTTTGCTGCACCTGAAATGCACAGTGGGCTCTGATTTTCTGGCACTGAAAATGCGGCAAGGCTTAAATCAGCCAGTGATGGAGACTGGCAAGAAGTATGCCTTGCATTGGGAAGTTGACTTAATTGTCACTTACTTCACTTGAGACTCACCGTTGGTTGCTGACGAAATGTATAGCCAGATGCCCAGCGTTAAGTACCATACGAGCTTAATATATACAATTCGATTGTTTTCGAAATTTTCATGAATCGTTATTTAAAGAACTTGTCATGTGCTATACGTATCTTTAATTATACATGGAAATTTGCCTATGTACCACCGTGTGTGGTTTCAGGGAATAAAGAATCAAGAATATTGGTAGGAAATCTAAAGTAACCTAAAGCAGGCATAAAATAACAGAACAAAACAGACATTTGTTTCCTTAATTTAATTCATGATGATGGCGTTTTTTTTGTTGATAGTGGATTAGTTGACACGGATGTAGTATTGAAAAAGAATAACAATATATTATATTACTTTGCGGACGTTGTATTCTGAGGATCGTGTGTTTGAAACGAGTTTTGTATTTAAAACAATGGAATCCGTAAGAAAACGTATAAAATAACTGAATCAGCGTGTATGTAGATATGCATGAAAAAGTGTTGAAATAAATTCACAAGAGCACCATAGATTATTCATAATTTCGGAAACAAAGAGAAGAAAGATTATATTATGACAACTCTGTCTATTCCATTATCACTTTCGGACGGATGGCCTTGTGGCCTAATGGATAAGGCGTCGGCCTCCGGAGCCGAAGATTGTGGGTTCGAGTCCCATCAAGGTCGAAGTGAAAAAGTTTAGGTGAAACCATCTAGACATTTTGTATTTTGGCATATTCAATTTTGCTTTCGGATTTTTCTGGGCTTGAGATGGATGTTGTTTTGAAAAAGAATAACAATATTTTTGGATTTAGTATTCGGATTTGTGTCAAATGGTGTGTGTTTGACATGTATATTATATTGAAAAAAGAATATCACTATTTTGTAATCGATTTCTGTGTGTGCAATAACAATATGATATATTGTTATTTTCGTGTCCTTGACACGGATGTAGTATTGAAAAAGAATAACAATATATTATATTAATTTGCGGACGTTGTATTCTGAGGATCGTGTGTTTGAAACGAGTTTTGTATTTAAAACAATGGAATCCGTAAGAAAACGTATACAATAACTGAATCAGTGTGTATGTAGATATGCATGAAAAAGTGTTGAAATAAATTCACAAGGACACAATAATTTATTCATATTTTAGGAAACAAAGAGAAGAAAGATTATATTATGACAACTCTGTCTATTCCATTATCACTTTCGGACGGATGGCCTTGTGGCCTAATGGATAAGGCGTCGGCCTCCGGAGCCGAAGATTGTGGGTTCGAGTCCCATCAAGGTCGAAGTGAAAAAGTTTAGGTGAAACCATCTAGACGTTTTGTATTTTGGCTCATTTAATTTTGCTCTCGGATTTATGTGGGCTTGAGACGGATGTTGTTTTGAAAAAGAATAACGATATATTTTTGGATTTAGTATTCGGATTTGTGTCAAATTGTGTGTTTGACATGTATATTATATTGAAAAAAGAATATCACTATTTTGTAACCGATTTCTGTTTCTGCTTGAAACGGGTATTGTTTTAAACAAACAATAGCAATAAGTTGTCTATATTTGTGAATCTAATATTCAAATGTTCATACGTTTGAAACGTGTATTGTATTTAAAAACAATAACAATATGATATATTGATATTTTCGTGTTCTTGACACGGATGTAGTATTGAAAAAGAATAACAATATATTATATTACTTTGCGGACGTTGTATTCTGAGGATCGTGTGTTTGAAAAGAGTTTTGTATTTAAAACAATGGATTCCGTAAGAAAACGTATAAAATAACTGAATCAGAGTGTAGGTAGATATGCATGAAAAAGTGTTGAAATAAATTCACAAGAACACAATAGAATATTCCTATTTTCGGAAACAAAGAGAAGAAAGATTATATTATGACAACTCTGTCTATTCCATTATCACTTTCGCACGGGCGGCCTTGTGGCCTAATGGATAAGGCGTCGGCCTCCGGAGCCGAAGATTGTGGGTTCGAGTCCCATCAAGGTCGAAGTGAAAATGTTTAGGTGAAACCATCTAGATGTTTTGTATTTTGGCTCATTTAATTTTGTACTCGGATTTTCGTAGGCTTGAGACGGATGTTGTTTTGAAAAATAATAACGATATATTTTTGGATTTAGTATTCGGATTTGTGTCAAATTGTGTGTGCTTGACATGTATATTGTATTGATAAAGAAGATCACTATTTTGTAGTCTATTTCTGTGTGTGCTTAAATGGGTATTGTATTAAAAATCAATAGCAATATATTGTCTATATTTGTGAATTTAGTATTCAGATGTTCATACGTTTGAAACGTATATTGTTTTTAAAAATAACAACAATATGATGTATTGTGATTTTCGTGTGCTTGACACGGATATTGTATTGAAAAAGAATAACAATATATTATATTAATTTGCAGACTTTGTATGCTGAGGATCGTGTGTATGAAACGAGTTTTGTATTTAAAACAATGGAATAGAATCTGTAAGAAACGTATCAAACAAAACAAAACTGAATCGGTGTGTATGTAGATATGCATGAAAAAGTATTGAAATAGATTCACAAGAATAAATAGATTATTCATATTTGCGGGAATGAAGAGAGAAAAAAGACTTTATTTTGACAACTCTGTCTCTTCCATTATCACTTTCGGACGGGTGGCCTTGTGGCCTAATGGATAAGGCGTCGGCCTCCGGAGCCGAAGATTGTGGGTTCGAGTCCCATCAAGGTCGA
This sequence comes from Gibbula magus, assembly GCA_936450465.1. Taxonomy (NCBI): domain Eukaryota; kingdom Metazoa; phylum Mollusca; class Gastropoda; order Trochida; family Trochidae; genus Gibbula; species Gibbula magus. The sequence goes on from OW388303.1 coordinate 60,991,193, forward strand.
AGTGAAAATGTTTAGGTGAAACCATCTAGATGTTTTGTATTTTGGCTCATTTAATTTTGTACTCGGATTTTCGTAGGCTTGAGACGGATGTTGTTTTGAAAAATAATAACGATATATTTTTGGATTTAGTATTCGGATTTGTGTCAAATTGTGTGTGCTTGACATGTATATTGTATTGATAAAGAAGATCACTATTTTGTAGTCTATTTCTGTGTGTGCTTAAATGGGTATTGTATTAAAAAACAATAGCAATATATTGTCTATATTTGTGAATTTAGTATTCAGATGTTCATACGTTTGAAACGTGTATTGTATTTAAAAACAATAACAATATGATATATTGGTATTTTCGTGTTCTTGACACGGATGTAGTATTGAAAAAGAATAACAATATATTATCTTTATTTGCGGACGGTGTAATCTGATGATCGTGTGTTTGAAACGAGCTCTGTATTTAAAACAATGGAATCCGTACGAAAAAGTATTTAAAAAATAGATATGCAACAACTAGTATTGAAATAGATTCACAAGAATAAACAGATTATTCATATTTGCGGGAACAAAGAGAAAGAAAGACTATGTTATGACAATGCTGTCTATTTCATTCCCAGTTTTTAACGGGTGGCCTTATGGCCTAATGGATAAGGCGTCGGCCTCCGGAGCCGAAGATTGTGGGTTCGAGTCCCATCAAGGTCGAAGTGAAAAAGTTTAGCCCAAACGATATAGACGTTTTGTATATTCACACACTTATTTTCGTCTATGTTACCTATATTTGCCGATTGTGTCGTCGTATATATTCGCATGCATGACATGAATATTGTTTGGAAAAAGAAGAACACTATATTATGTTTATTTGTGGATTTTATATTCGGATGTTAGTGTGTTTGAAACGGGTATTGTAATAAAAACAATGGCATTCATAAGAAATAAGTTTGAAACAAAACAAAATGATGTGTTTATGCAGATTTGCATGAATGATAAAGAAGATACTTCAAACAACAGATGTGAACAGAATGCCAAAGGCAAACATCATCATATTAGAAACAGAATGATTGTCGGTAATATTGGTAAAAGAAATCGGTTGGAGCCGAGGCCACCGGGCCCCTATAGAGTTAAACCTGCTGGTATTTTGTCACAGTCGCACTTAAAGCACTCAATAAATAACACTATAAGCTATATCGACAAACATTGCGTCTATATGGCTTGAGTTCAGGAGCATGAACTGTCTATAATGTTTGCAACCACAGGGAACCACTCAATGGTCAAACACGAACACTTGTCTATAAACGTCTCGCGCAAACGCAACCCATATTGAATCGCACAGTTAGCGGAAACGGTTACCGGAAGCCTCTTCCGCGCATGTGTATCGGAAGTACATCATTTACCGCGGACTGTTTATATTAGTTAACGTATTTTGACTTGTTACACTTTGTTATAGAAGCCAGGACAAATCATTCAGAACTGATGTGACCCTTGGAGTGACCTAGTCGTGTAGACACATGCAGTACGTGTGTACCTGACCGACTTTTGTGGCAAACCGACTGACCATTATGAATATCCGTGCGCAGTTTATCGAGCTTAATATTCTTTATACTATGCCCCCAGGGGAAAGCGGACTTTGTCACGGTAACGTGACGTCATTAACGTTGGTAAAGTTTGATATGAATTTGCGTCCAAACTTAATGCGCGATGACGGCGAATATATCCAGCCTTAGCTTTGAAGTAGATTTCATAATCTTCCGTTCCTTTGCTTATACGTACTCGTACTCATATACTCATGTCGAAACATTGTACATATGGCATGGGTATTCACAGTCTCATTAAAATCGACCTTGTTCCGATGAATACAATTTGCAAAATAATGCATCTACCGGGACACGGTTCTGTAGATTACTCGCCACAGGGTCTGAGAACATCCCGTATGTTGGACGTCTTGTGATTGGTTAACTGAATTGCGTCAGAACAGGGAAGTCTACGGGCTGTTATCAGACGTTTAGCGTGGAAACCCTTGAACGATATGAGTTCGTATCCCGGTAGATGCACCTCCTTCGTATGTTAATGAGTTTATTGGAAGAACTCGTAAAATGACTTATGTTGCATCTTCAGATCACATATCTGTCATGGTTCTATAGGGTATTTAGGAATATATATCGAATTAGGAAGATTGTTGTCCGGCCTCAATTGTTGTTGAGTATCGTGCGGATTTTGTGGTATGAAATTTAATAGTATAAATATAATTTTGTATCCGGTTTTAATCACGACTTAATATTGTGTTTCTCGGTTCAATGAAAGATGTGGCATTAAGCAAACTTCAAAATATTATTTATATCAGTACGTGGTGGTAGAACAGACGAGTGACCACGATACAGAGCGACACAGCACAGACAAAGGGGAGAGAACAACACAATCTCAGCTAAGGATGTTTCTTATATTGTGAACATCTAGCTAATTGTAAACATGACATAACTAAATGTATTCATCTTATGTAAACTTCATTATCATCTTTTTCCTGATTATTAATGCAAATTTGAGATATCAGAGCAATGTTTTCTTTTTATGTACAGGAATTTCCTTGAACTGTATTAAAATCCAATCATTTGGATTCCTAAATTGAAAATTACACGTTGAAAGATATTAAATTATAAAACTTCAAACCATGCTCAAACAATGAATGTATAGTTACATGTGACAGGCGTGCCACTCCCACTGTGAAGGGGACCTGTACGGCATGAAGGCCTCGGTTCCGACGTTGTGAACTACAGTAGAGAAGCGCATCAACCTTCTAGTGTGGGCGTGCCAGTCTGTAAGATGCAGATGGTAGAATGCTACATGGTCGGTCTATTGATGTCTTGATGTGTGAAGCTATTTGCTAGGCGTTCTGATATTGGTCCAAACAAACACTAGTAGGCTGGACAAATAGCTTGTTGAGTTTGAGGCGAGTATGAACAAAATGTGACTAACAAAAAACTTACCACTTTACAGCTTATCACTTTTCATTCGTTCTCATCTCCAGTCTTCCACCCACATACTAATAAAGTCATCGATCTATCTTGGTATCTTGTCATATCTATCCATTCATCCACACATCTATCCATTCATTCACACACCTATCCATGCATCCACACATCTATCCATTAATCCACACACCTATCCATCCATACATCTACCCATTCATCCACACAACTATAAATTCATCCACACATCTATCCATTCATCCACACACCTATCCATTCATCCACACACCTATCCATTCATCCACACATCTATCCATTCATCCACCCACCTATCCATTCATCCACACACCTATCAATTCATCCACACATCTATCCATTCATCCACACACCTATCCATTCATCCACACACCTATCCATTCATCCAAACATCTATCCATTCATCCATACCTATCCATTCATCCACACACTTATCCATTCATCCAAACATCTTTCCATTCATCCACACACCTATCCATTCATCCACACACCTATCCATTCATCCACACATCTATCCATTCATCCACACACCTATCCATTCATCCACACACCTATCCTTTCATCCACACATCTATCCATTCAACCACACACCTATCCATTCATCCACACACCTATCCATCCATCCACACATCTACCCATTCATCCACACACCTATCAATTCATCCACACATCTATTCATCCACACATCTATCCATTCATCCACACAACTCCATTCATCCACACATCTATCCACTCATCCACACACCTATCCATTCATCCACACACCTATCCATCCATCCACACATCTATCCATTCATCCCCACATCTATCCATCCATCCACACATCTACCCATTCATCCACACACCTATCCATTCATCCACACATCTATTCATCCACACATCTATCCATTCATCCACACACCTATCAATTCATCCACACACCTATCCATTCATCCACACACCTATCCATTCATCCACACATCTATCCATTCATCCACACATCTATCCATTCATCCACACATCTATCCATTCATCCACACACCTATCCATTCATCCACACACCTATCCATTCATCCACACACCTATCCATTCATCCACACACCTATCCATTCATCCACACATCTATTCATCCACACATCTATCCATTCATCCACACACCTATCAATTCATCCACACACCTATCCATTCATCCACACACCTATCCATTCATCCACACATCTATCCATTCATCCACACATCTATCCATTCATCCACACATCTATCCATTCATCCACACACCTATCCATTCATCCACACACCTATCCATTCATCCACACACCTATCCATTCATCCAAACATCTATCCATTCATCCACACCTATCCATTCATCCACACACCTATCCATTCATCCACACATCTATCCACTCATCCACACACCTATCCATTCATCCACACACCTATCCATCCATCCACACATCTATCCATTCATCCCCACATCTATCCATCCATCCACACATCTACCCATTCATCCACACACCTATCCATTCATCCACACACCTATCCATTCATCCACACACCTATCCATTCATCGACACACCTATCCATCCATCCACACATCTATCCATTCATCCACACATCTATCCATTCATCCACACAACTCCATTCATCCACACATCTATCCACTCATCCACACACCTATACATTCATCCACACACCTATCCATCCATCCACACATCTATCCATTCATCCACACATCTATCCATCCATCCACACATCTACCCATTCATCCACACACCTATCCATTCATCCACACATCTATTCATCCACACATCTATCCATTCATCCACACATCTATCCATTCATCCACACAACTCCATTCATCCACACATCTATCCACTCATCCACACACCTACCCATTCATCCACACACCTATCCATCCATCCACACATCTATCCACTCATCCACACACCTATCCATTCATCCACACATCTATCCATTCATCCACACATCTATCCATTAATCCACACACCTATCCATCCATACACACATCTATCCATCCATCCACACACCTATCCATTCACCCACACATCTATCCATTCATCCACATATCTATCCATTCATCCACACACCTATCAATTCATCCACACACCTATCCATTCATCCACATACTTATCCATTCATCCACACACCTATCCATTCATCCACACATCTATCAATTCATCCACACATCTATCCATTCATCCACACACCTATCCATTCATCCACACACATATATCCATTCATCAACACACCTATCCATCCATACATCTACCCATTCATCCACACAACTATAAATTCATCCACACACCTATCCATTCATCCACACACCTATCAATTCATCCAAACACCTATCCATTCATCCACACACCTATCCATTCATCCACACGCCTATCCATTCATCCACACATCTATCCATTCATCCACCCACCTATCCATTCATCCACACACCTATCCATTCATCCACACATCTATCCATTCATCCACACACCTATCCATTCATCCACACACCTATCCATCCATCCATACATCTATCCATTAACCCACACATCTATCCATTAACCCACACATATATTCATTAACCCACACATCTATCCATTTACCCACACATCTATCCATTTACCCACACATCTATCCATTAACCCACACATCTATCCATTAACCCACACATCTATCCATTAACCCACACATGTATCCATTAACCCACACATCTATCCAGTTACCTACACATTCAGCCATTCAGCGACACATTGATCAGTCAGTTCCAATACTTCATTTCATGAAATCGATCTCCGATTGGTCCACGTGACGTTGAACAAAAGTACAATTACACCGACGCGTTAAGACGCGTTGGATAAACCGAACGCTGGTTAAATAATTCACTATGACAACCTCCACTGAAATGTTATAACTTATTTAACTTATTTATCCCTCCACCTACTCGCGGGTTCTCTCTTGGCCTTCAGTTATTAATATGTGCAAAAACTCAAACCAATTAATATAACTATTTGCTACGATAATCAAATCTTACATGAATAGGGAAGCTACCTGTCCAGTCCATCCACCCCTCATTCATCACCCATCTCTCATCACTTCCGGGAGAACAGGGACTTAGTTACACTTACTCTTCTTCTCTCTCTCCACAGCAGCTGACGATGAGAGACAGTTTTCCTCCAAGGCACATCTCAGATAATACAGAGGTCGATCTATCATCCGTACCGACTCCGCCAGCACCTCCAGATCAGGAACCAAGTCGGGTAAACCTGCACGGGGAGATACAGACCGCTAAAATATGGTAAAAATGAATCATTGGAATCTTTGGATAATGATTGAGATAAGATAACATTGAGGCAAAACAACACCACAAGCAAACGGAATCTGGAGTAAGTTGCGCAAGATAGAAACAGTGACCAGTATTTCCTAGTTGCGAGCAGAATATATTGGTCAGACTGGTTATATTTGTATGGTGCGTGATTCAAATACGATAAATGTTACCTGTGGTCAGACATCGTTCAACCATAACGTTTGTCCTGTGCTACTATATCGGAAAAAATGGCCAAGATTTGGTTTCTGCAAAGTAAGCTTAACGTAAGTATTTACGTGTTCCTCAAAGTTAAACAATGCGTACATAACTGTGGCAAGAGAGGCAGCTGCTGTCAAGCATCTGTATATTTAACCTGTGATAGATCACCTTGTCAAGCATTTCATTTAATTTTAGATTTTGACAATACGAAATATATGTTGGTGACAAATTACACGAGATAGAAGTGTATTTACTTACTGTCTGTACAAACGACTCCAGCCACCAGATTCCTGTTGGGGCAGAATATCCCCATCTCCCGTCTCGTTCTTATGCATTCGTCAAGGGTGCTTTCTCTCCCGGTGCATTTTATCTGTATATAGTGTTTATGGAGCCCCTCCCCACCAAAGTAGTTTACCTAGAGACACAAAACAATTACAGGTTCATATCCTTTCCATTTGATTATGTCTTGAATAAATAACTCATCCTTAATTTGGCGAAAACATATTCATGCGTGTATAAGAAAGCATCCAAAACCAATAACGTTCTTATAAGTTGCAATTATGTGTAATTTGAAATACATATGTGTTCAGTAACTAATCTCTTCTTTTTTTTTACCAGTTTTCTGACCGGATCAAATACACACAAATAGGGTGTATTACAAGTTGGCGGAATGTGTGTACATCACAAAAAGAAAGGATACAGGGGAAGCACCAGTAAATAAACTCGTGTACATACTAGATTTCTGCAAAATCTATTTGTCCATACTCGTATCCTTTTTAGGTGTAAGTTCGTTATCCTACCAGTAATCGTATCCGCGCTGCGCTTATGGGTCTAAGGTATTGTGAATGTATACCAAACCGAAACGCCCTCGAACTTTGCAAAATGTTATTTGTAATGATTGTTTCTTGTAATAGTATAGTTACATTATTGATGAACTATCCGTAAATTACATGTGACATTATTGATGAAGTACCCGTAAAATACATGTGACATTATTGATGAAGTACCCATAAAAACATGTGATATTATTGATAAAGTACCCTAAAATACCTGTGGCATTGTTGATTAAGTACCCGTAATATACCTGTGACATTATTGATGAAGTACCCGTAAAATACCTGTGACATTATTGTATACCTGCAGTGCTTGTTTTCCGTAGTCGTATCCCAGTTCCCGACATACGACCATCGCCTCGCGCAGTGTCCAATTCTTCCCACAGATGGCGCCCCATTCGTCCTCATCGGCCTTGACCTCTACGCGACCTTCAAAATCGTATCGTCCTCCTGTCATACGTATTCGTAAATGCGACTGAAAATTGTAATAGAAATCACAGTTTAACAATCAAGTAACATGCTGTCACAGATGCATCCGGGGAAAGCTTTTACAGCGATGAAAATTGCAAATGAAACTACAGTTACAAAACGTTACTAAACTTTGTGAAATCTTACACTCTGTAGACACATACAATTCTGGTCAACGATAATACGAATAACTACCGATAGAACTAATACTCAACGCTTTTCCTGAGCTTAAGGAATATCCCACATGCAAACTTTCATCTCACTCTGCCACAGTTGTAAAAACGTTAGAAGATAAATGGTTTCAAATCTCGATATAAATTTTGTACTATCCATTATTCATTTTTTAAAGATTAAAAAAATGGTAAAACAACCCTTTTAAGAACCCATAAAACATTTCACATGTTCAACTTTAGGAACAAACTATTAAATATAGGGGGCGGATGAAGTTGGTCCTTCCGCAAATTTAACAGAATGATATCATCTCAAAGGTTCATCATTTGAAATAACGTATGCCTTTAGACACGACGTCAACAAAATCCACTGAGAACTACAACTTCAGTTTAAGCCTGTCCTTACCGTCCTTGTGTCTTGCAGCCTAATAAACTCACGTGCAAAAGAAACGTTCCCATACAAAATACAAGATATTTCAATCGACGGGCGATAATTGCGACTGAAACAGCGTTACATCATGTCTTCAGAACCCAACAATACTAAATATGAATTTTCAAAACATTATCTATTCATAACTCTGAGAAACACAAGTTTTAAGAAATGGTCGTTTTGGAATCTCCTTAACTAGACGAGATAGAAGCCTAAAAAAGCCAGCTTTGGCTTGTTTTGTGACGTCCTACAGTAATGACGCGTCAACAAATGTAAATCAAAGAAGGTTACTTATGTCGTGAATATATTTAATTAATTAAATTTCTACTTTTTCAATGTTTTAAACTTAAATACCAAATATTGTGAGCCAAAAACATCTTTAAAAAGCGATTTTAGCCTCCCCATGTGTATTTGAACAGATGTAAAAATAAAGAAGCATACTCTAATGTATGAAATTGTGAATACTTCTATACAAAACATGTGGCTACCAAATACATTCAAAATCTACTTTCTCCGACATCAATATTTCATTTTATACTGTTTTCAAAATATGGGGACGTTTCTTTTGCACGTGAGTTTACCATGATTTGAATGTTCACAAATAAAAAAATTAAGAAGAAATTAGTGTAGTATCACTATATTCAACGACTATCACTGACATACATTTGGAGATCTTTACTTCATCATACCTATATAATACCCGAATGTGGCAAACACCATCTCACTGGCATAACATTCCAATTACCAAACTGGTTCTAACATGATCGATTATATCCTGAACTAGATTGCGTATATCCTGAACCATATTGCCAGACGAAAGGACAGCTGTTTAGAGTTATCTGCCCCTAGCTTCTCGCACCGAAAGCTTTGGTTTGAGGTCTTGTGACTGGTTAAATGAATTGCGTCAGAACCTACGGACTGTTATCAGACGGTTTTGCGAGGAAACCTCCGAACGATATGAGTTCGTATCCCGGTAGATACATTATTTTGTTATTTTTATTCCCCGGGAAACCGCCGATTTTAATCAGACTGATTTTATTGCTTACGTCCTGATCTAAATGGCTTACATTTTGAACTAGATTGCTCACATCTAAGATGGATTACACCCTAAACTAGTTATCTTACACCCTAAACTAGTTATCTTACACCCTAAACTAGCTATCTTACATCCTTAACTAGTTATCTGACATCCTAAACTATAGCTATCTTACACCCTAAACTAGTTATCTCACACCCTAAACTAGTTATGTTACACCCTAAACTAGTTATCTTACATCCTTAACTAGTTATCTGACATCCTAAACTATAGCTATCTTACACCCTAAACTAGTTATCTCACACCCTAAACTAGTTATGTTACACCCTAAACTAGTTATCTTACATCCTAAACTAGCTTTCTTACACCCTAAACTATAGCTATCTTACACCCTAAACTAGTTATCTCAAACCCTAAACTAGTTATCGTACACCCTAAACTAGTTATCTTACAACCTAAACTATAGCTATCTTACACCCTAAACTAGTTATCTTACATCCTAAACTAGTTATCTTTCACTCTAAACTAGTTATCTTACATCCTAAACTATTGCTATCTTACACCCTAAACTAGTTATCTTACAACCTAAACTATAGCTATCTCACACCCTAAACTAGTTATCTTTCACTCTAAACTAGTTATCTTACATCGTAAACTATAGCTATCTTACATCGTCGGCTGGGGCATCATTCTGGAGCAACGATGACATTCGATATTTCTTCCTCTCCTCCCTGTCTCTAAGGTATATTTCATGTTTCTTCGTCAGGAGTTCGGGTGTTGTACGAGGTATTGGTGTTGTTGTCGTTGTTGATGCGGAGGTTGTGCTCATTGTTGTTGTCGTCCGAGGTCGACAAACGACTCCAGCAGACCTCGACTTCCGGTAACAAGGACCAGAGACCCGTCCCCAGCCTGGGAACATACAGTTCATGAGTCTGTCTTCGTATCCGCTGCATCGTACCGTCGTCATCCATTTGAATACTGGAAATTTAAATTAAAACTGTTGATCAATATCTTCATAAACAAATGAATTCCAGAAACTTAACTTATCTCTTGAAAATCGAATCTGGTTAAGAGTGTCGTGTGGCAGAACAGGAGCAATTAGTACAATCGGATTTTAAAATTCACAAAACAATGGTTTTGTACTAAATTTCTGTTTCGACTAATTTAATATCGTATAAATCGCCGTAAGTAAACGCGGAACTATCAAAGAGCAATGTACTTTACTGAGCAATCAGTTGACGTTTATAATAGTTTAAAGCAAACGTTTGACGTTATAATAAATTAGAGCAATCAGTTGACGTTTATAATAGTTTAAAGCAAACGTTTGACGTTATAATAAATTAGAGCAATAAGTTGACGTTTATTATAGTTTAGACTACGTTTGACGTTATAATAGTTTAGAGCAATCAGTTAACGTTTATAATAGTTTAGAGCAAACGTTTGACGTTATAATAGTTAAGAGCAATCAGTTGACGTTTATAATAGTTTAGACTTCGTTTGACGTTTTAATAGTTTAGAGAAATCAGTTGACGTTTATAATAGTTTAGAGCAAACGTTTGACGTAAGACGTCATATATTTAAATACAGCTGTTTTAAAAAATAGTCATGTGTTCCCTACGGTATCGGCAAATTTAATCTATGTGCAACCAGTTTTGAGACCGGAAAGGAAGACGCGGCATTTCTGATTCAAGAAATTCCTTTACCTTTTCGGCCATACCTTCAAAAAGATGATTTGTTCCCATGCTGTCAGTTAAAGAGCCATCAAGGATGTAGATGAACATATAGGAAAATTGCCAAAAATCTGTCTCCGTGAAATATATAGACTTAATTTTTCACCGATTTTTCCGATCCAAAATAAGCCGAGAAATTGCACTAATTAGTATAGGTGTTTTCCAGTCTAAATATAGATTATGTCTATTATTTTCAAGCGCAAAGCATTACGGTCTAGCTCACACACTGTATACACAGACACGAAAGAATAACAAAGTTTATGAGCAATGAAAGAAACCGAAATATATAACTATTGGCGATTATTTATCTACCATTTCATTTAATTATGTATTTTCTACAGATATTAATAAATGTTTTAACCAACTTATCTCAATAAAAAGTACATTAAAGAGGCAATGATTGGTATATTCTCAGACTCAGGACATTTAGAAACATTGTTTACAAAGCAGTCATCACATTCAGTAATGTATGACAAGGGTAGCCTAACTTGCAAGAGAAGCACGTGCACCACGTGCTTCACGTACGTTGCTATGGCGACACGCGCTATAAAGACGAGCCTTCACGTTTCGGAAACGAATGTGTGTACTACGTTTTATGCAATAAAAGAAATTCTGTTTATATGACGTCAGATACCATTAGCGCGCTAGTAGAAGGGGGTACATCTCTTTGAAACCAAATTTCATTATATTGTCGTGATATGAAAATTATTTATCACATGTCATGTTGTAGGTAAAATATTTCTCTAGCGATTGACGTTATAAGTATATGTTCCACAAATAATTTTGTATTTGAAACACTAATATCCTTGACGGCTCTTTAAGTGCTTCAGACATTCTTCAGGTTTTATCAGTTATCGTTTTTGCAGTTTGTGCATGAATGATTCTCATGGTGTTAAATATTATTATTGTTCTACGCCGTCTCAAAGTTTGATACATGGTTAAGCATGAAAGACGGTACTTCAGTTACTAAATTACTTTCAGACGAGGTTGTGAGTTTGGTTTTTTTTCATGATTTCAAATTTCTCAAGCAGATCCATTGGTTTTTTTTGACGTTATTTAAAATATAGGTGATAAAGTAACGGATCGCACCTTAGACATCTGCCCAAACATGATATAACATGATGAAATGCAATCACAAAAATGGTTATCTTAATGAGTATTCTTATAAGCTAATCTAAAAATAATGCATCAGAAGTGACAATGATAACACAATTCTACATTGACAAATTGTCTTGTATGGACAATAACCTATGCTGTACTAAGTATAATGGTGATATTTTTAATAACATAAACCGAGAATTTGTCCATTCGTCCTTGCATGTTGCAAGTCTCCTACGTCATACACTGTAAGACTTTGAAACAGGAATTCCATGTATTTCAAATATGTGCATACCTTTCCTTATATTGTTTTCCCTTGAGTTATTTTCGTTTTTTTTCATTTCCGTTGTACATACAACCATGCGACGTACATTCTCCTAGTTTACGCGACTTCACGAGACACGTGTATCCCACACACCTCATACCGGAAGTTGTCCATGTAAGCAGTGTTTGGGTAGCTGTTTAGTATTTCTCTTTGCTAAGAAAAAATTCTGTGAAATTTGTCTCCGAGCTTCCTTACGATGAATACAATTTCGACTTTTATTTATGAACTAAGAACGCATTGATTGACAAGAAATATAACAATAAGAAATTTCATTTCCTTCAAATAGCTTTGGAAGTTTTTAGTTTGGGGCATGGGTGGAATTTGGAGTTCCTAAGGGCATACACTAAAAGTGCAACATCGGCAGCTGAACAGTTCCATACAAAGGTCATTGACACATTCTTGCTTTCCTGGTAACTTATGTAATGACGACCAATAGTGTCTTTATTATTGTGCACATTTTAGTATTTACCTGTTTTTATGTAAAGTTTTATCAGCTTGTGCCAAGTTTTTGAATAGCTTAATGGGATGCAGCACGTTCTTAATGGAAATAACGAGATCTAAAAAAATGGAAAAGAAATATTACCAGTTACAAAACAATCCTCCTCGATCAAATAAATAGAGTTCTGAAATGGTAATTACGCGGATCCATTTCCTATCTTCGAATAATAAAACGTGTTCACATGAAATTGGCTGTAGCAGTTTCCGTTTTATACTGACACCGATTTCTACGACTACGGATAACCAGGTTGTGTGATGGGCTGTTTAACACTCTTTAGGAAGATAGAACTGTAGAAATTGTGTGTATATATAGCAAATGTGTACATATCAAAAATGTAAAAAAAACGTGCTACAGTGCCTTAAAATATTTCCACGTAAAAGGTATGTATCGTATTGAAATGTTAGAAATGTTAGAACGTTTACTTCTTTATTTAAGAATTCACAAGCTAGTACACGTCCAGTAGGATTATAAACCCCGACAGTGAAGGTATGTCCATCTTTAATAGAAAGTTAACCCCGATCCACCTCTTAAACGAGGGATATCATCCCATTCTACACCATGTACGTCACAGAGTGGTAGCAAACAATGACAACCACATGGGGTTTATAGTGGGCAGTGTCCTCTCAAGCCATTGACTCTCTCAATGGGGTGTTTGATAAACGATTTGATAATATGGGTCAATATATGTTCACCTCTAGTGATAAACAGCAGAATTGGACTTGTAAACCCCGCTTCTACTGTGAAATGCACATCTTTCGTATCGGATAGCAGTTGATTGACGTATCTTATCAGCTAATCAGCTGATTTGAAATTCAAATGAATAAGTTGGAACGAAATTGACATAATGAAAAGAGATAGGTATTTAAGATTAACTTTGTTCACGAGTGTCCCTGTCTGCCCGCACGTAGACAGTACAAGAAGGCTTTGTTTGTGTGTAATATAATACAATTTACGTTTGAAGACAACGATCTGAGTCAACCGAAACCAAAGTATCAAGTTGTCAACATTTTACAATGAATACGACGTGTTTGTACAGTAACCTACATTCACAATTACGTAATAAGTTGAGTACCTAGGTAGTAGTTACTGTACCTAAATGTTGGTAATAAACAATTCCACCGTTACATCATGTACACCGGCGGACAAAAGAAACGAGACCAAAGTATTAACAGTGCCAACACTAACATAAAAATAGAGCCATGGTCTCTGTAGCTCATCAGGAATTCATTGATTTGTTATCTGAAGTTGAATATCTAAGTTATCTCAAGTAATACAATGTTAACAAGCAAATAATAGATTTTTAGATTGTGACCCTTGTGACCCACAATTTAGAATCCCTACTGGCCATGGAGTATGTACACAACATTCCAGCTTTCTAGAGCTTAATGTACTGGAGAAGAAAATGCAAATAGATTTTTAAGGCCTTGACACCTGTGACCCTATTTACAATTTACAATTTAGAATACCCATTGACCAAGGAGTCTGCACACGATTTTTAAGCTCTCTTGGCCTTTTGGAACTGGAGAAGAAGATGAAAATAGAATTTTTAGGTTGTGACCCCTGTGACCCTATTTGGGGTCACGGGGTCATGAAATGTAAAATGTAGAATCCTCATTAGCCAAGGGGTCTACATACAACTTTTCAGCTCTCTAGACCTTTTTGGAACTGGAGAGTAAGATGAAAATAGGTTTTTAAGGATGTGACCACTGTAACCCTATTTGGGGTCACAGGGTCACGAAATCTACAATTTAGAATCCCCATTGGCCAAGGAGTCTGCACACAACTGTTCAGGTCTCTAGACTATTTGGAATTGGAGAAGAAGATGAAAATAGAATTTTAAGGTCGTGACCCCTGTGACCCTATTTGGCGTCACGGGGTCATGAAATGTACAATTTAGAACCATCATTAGCCAATGAGTCTGCACACTTTTCAGCTCTCTAGACCTTTTGTAACTGGAGAAGAAGATGAAGGTTGTGACCCCTGTGATCTTATTTGGAGTCATGGGATCACGAAATCTACAATTTAGAAACCCCATTGGCCAACCGAGTGTGCACATAAAATTTCAGCTATCTAGAGTTAGTGGTGGTTCTGGAGAAGAAGTCGAAAAAGCGAAAAGTTTACGGACGGATGAACGGACGCCGGACGCCATAACATGCTATAAGCCCATCGGGCCTTTCAGGCCTGATGAGCTTATAAAAGTCGATTATAAATGTCTTTATAAGTATATTTTTATCATATTTATTATATCTTACTTAAGTATACATAATTTAATTAATCGGATGTGATACGTTTAATTAATATGTCTGTTTAAACACACATCGGACGCCTAAACCGTTTTCTGCCAAAGAGTTATTGATAGAATGTTTGACATTAAAGCTATGAAAAAAAGAAAATCAAGTTAATAAAAGATGTTGTCGACATATTATACCCACATCATTGCTCTCTTTAGGATTATAAAACATACACAATTGTCATATTGCATCCACTTATTTTCCTAGGCGTTTCCAAATGAAGTTAAATCGTGTTTTACAGAAATATGAACAAACAATTTTTCCCACTTAAAAAATAAAGTTTATTTTTTTATTTGGTTTCTCCAGATGTGATGTAACTGTGTTCGTGGATTAAACTATCTTGCATTTTTATATCGTTTCTTTGAACGCTTTTATCTTCATGTATTAATAAGTTGGTTTTGCTTCTCTTTTACCAATTTACAATACCAAACACATAACACAGTGTGAAGGAGACAGGTTTATTACACAGACAAATAGTTTCTTTTGCCCGATTTTATATTCATGTAATATAGCAATTTCCTCGCATAGATGTACACTGGTAGTGGTATAGCACTTCTGAATTTTTGCTGTAAAATTTAAAATAAATCTAACTAAAACAAGTTTTAAATAACAACTGCCAATATCATTTAACCTCAACATACACTCAAGAACAGTGAGTATTAAGTTCACCTAAATGCACTCAAAAGCTTTGTCGGGATCGTATTTACAAATCTGTTTTTAATAAGGAATACCCTACTGGCAGAGCTCAATGATGTGTTGTAGATTTCAGGCCGTCATAGCCTGTCACAAAGTCAGTAAGTGCTGCACGTGGCAAGGGCACGCCTATAACTTCACAATTTGCACGTGCTCTGTTGACATGCCCTATAAATTCTAGTCTAACACTTAGACTCTAAAAAAAATAATTGAAAAGGAGCCTTTTTTTTACAGAAAATATATGAAAATTCCATTTCTTCTCCTTTTCAAAATTTGATAAAATGGTGATATTTTCAGAATAAATACATTTTTCATAGTCTGAGTGTAACACTACATAAATCCATCAAGCTCGAAAGCTAACTGTTTGAGTGCGAAAAGTGCATTCGTGTGACAGATGAGTTCAAAGTTACATCACCAATCATTTTGATCAACATGCGCTTTGTTTTCTGAATCCGTGCACCCAACAGTAAATGCAATCATATAAGGCATTAATAAACACATATGAACCTGTTCTCCGTAACCGTAATCATCCGTAGTCCTTAATCATCCACCTTATGAAGAGGTAAGCATATACATCGTGTCTTTTCAAAAAACAGAAATTGTTATTCAGAAAGCTTTGCTTTCAATTCTTCTTTTTACTAAACACTTTTCAAAGATTTTAATCGCTCTGTTCTTAGAACACTGAGTATTATGACATGTCAATAAACGTATACAAAAGGAATATGTTATATGTTATCACGACGTAGTGTGCACCATACAACTGTATGCATAGGAACTATTTACTTGAAACTCTGTTTCTGACATCATGTGCATGGCCTCTTCAAAGCGCTGTATGTAGCACGTTGTTCTTCCTGGAAGTGATCTCACGAAAATGTAAGTAAGTGTTACCAATGGCTAAATAACAATCCATGCGAGTCAATTTCCCTTCGAGTCGCCATTTTCATTTGTTCATTGACTGATATATAACGATACCTAAACACTCGGATTAGAGTTTTAATTATGGCACCATGAAGGAATGGTCAACCATCTTGCTGTATGAACTCTCAAATCGCTTGAGACGAACAAATCTACGTCTCACACTGAAAAGTTCAACAAACTAGGACATAAACATAAGGCGTTGTATAGATATCAAATGTAGTTTAATATTATATGAGCTCTTTGGACAGTCAGCTACTTGTGCATGTATGTTGGTTCCCATTCCGCAAGGGATTCATCTCAAGATTTGTGCATGTATGTTGGTTCCCATTCCGCAAGGGACTCATCCCCAAAACGTACAAGAATTTGCAATATTGCAAATAGTTTGATCGCAAATAAACAAAGTCATGTTAATACAGTTGTTTTGACTCATGCCTGTCACATGCTCGCTGCATACGCCCGCATACAGGAGGCACGCTCAGACTGTGAATGAACTGTTCTGCACCTGCACTTCAGAAGGTTCATTTCAAAACACGTTACGCTCGACTTTCTCCTTCTCATTACACTGAAATCAACAC
Source organism: Gibbula magus (assembly GCA_936450465.1). Lineage (NCBI taxonomy): Eukaryota > Metazoa > Mollusca > Gastropoda > Trochida > Trochidae > Gibbula > Gibbula magus. The sequence goes on from OW388303.1 coordinate 61,008,766, forward strand.
TCAATGGGTGTGGAAAATCATGACGCTCGCTTTTTAAATTCCCATGGAATTTCTGCAAACGTCAGCAATGAATTTAGACCGTGTTTTGAAATAAGATAAAGTACAGAGCATGAATGAAATGTTTATTTTTGCGACTTAACATTCTTACCAAACACTGAATATTATGATGTCTTTTTAATGAAGTAAACATATTTACAGAGCGACAACCGATAAAGCAATGTCCTGTTACGTATTTGGTCTTTGTTTAACGTTTCAATAATTGTTAGAACTACGGCATATTCTTTAAATTCTTTACATACTATATACTTTTCAGCAACATTAATCTTTTTCAAATGCGATGATTCTTGAACAGATCCTTGATATATGGTACTTCAATTTTAAACATGAGCGAGTGTACCATCTAAATCAAAGCATATAGTGAAAGAAGATTAATCTGCAGACCGATGTTGATAACAGTCTTCTGTGGGAACCTTATCATCTAAAACATGGCCGCAAGCACCTCTTGCATGAACTCTTTGAGACTGCGGACAATATTGTGTTCACGTACTACTTAAGATGGACATCTCAGAGATTATGAGTTATAGCACCATTTTGACAATATCATCGTTTGTGTTAAGTAAGTATGAAATCATAGACACTATGGACTATATCATCGTTTGTGTTAAGTAAGTATGAAATCATAGACACTATGGACTATATCATCGTTTTGTGTTATGTAGGTATGAAATCTCAGAAACTATGGACAATATCGTCGTTTTGGGTTACGTAAGTATGATATCACAGAAACTATGGACTATATCGTGATTTTGTGTTACGTAAGTATGATATCACAGAGACTATGGACTATATCGTGATTTTGTGTTACGTAAGTATGATATCACAGAGATTATGGACTATATCGTGATTTTTGGTTACGTAAGTATGATATCATAGAGACTATGGACTATATCATCGTTTTGTGTTACGTAAGTATGGTATCACAAAGACTATGGACTATATCGTCGTTTTGGGTTACTTAAATATGATATCACAGAACTATGGACTATATCATGATTTTGTCTAACGTAAGTATGATATTACAGAGACTATGGACTAAATCGTCGTTTTGGGTTCTCTAAATATGAAATCACAGAGACTATGGACTGTATCGTGATTTTGTGTTACGTAAGTATGATATCACAGAAACTATGGACTATATCATCGTTTTGTGTTACGTAAGTATGATACCACAGAAACTATGGACTATATTGTGATTTTGGGTTACGTAAGTATGATATCACAAAGATTATGGACTATATCGTGATTTTGTGTTACGTAAGTATGATATCACAGAGACTATGGACTATATCGTCGTTTTGGGTAACGTAAATATGGTATCACAAAGACGATGGACTATATCGTGATTTTGTGTTACGTAAGTATGATATCACAGAGACTATGGACTATATCGTCGTTTTGGGTTATCTAAATATGAAATCACAGAGACTTTTAGCTATATCATCGTTTTGGGTTACGTAAGTATGATATCACAGAGACTATGGACTGTATCGTGATTTTGTGTTACGTAAGTATGATATCACAGAAACTATGGACTATATCATCGTTTTGTGTTACGTATATTGATACCACAGAAACTATGGACTATATCGTGATTTTGGGTTACGTAAGTATGATATGGCAGAGACTATGGACTATATCGTCGTTTTTTGTTACGTAAATATGATATCACAGAAACTATGGACTATATCGTAATTTTGTGTTACGTAAATATGATATCACAAAGACAATGGACTATATCGCGATTTTGGGTTACGTAAATATGGTATCACAAAGACTATGGACTATATCGTGATTTTGTGTTACGTAAGTATGATATCACAGAGACTATGGACTATATCGTCGTTTTGGGTTATCGAAATATGAAATCACAGAGACTTTTAGCTAAATCATCGTTTTGTGTTACGTAAGTATGATATCACAGAAACTATGGACTATATCGTAATTTTGTGTTACGTAAGTATGATATCACAAAGACTATGGACTATATCATGATTTTGTGTTACGTAAATATGATATCACAGAGACTATGGACTACATCGTCGTTTTGGGTTACGTAAATATGATATCACAGAGACTATGGACTATATCGTCGTTTAGGGTTACGTAAATATGGTATCACAGAGACTTTTAGCTATATCGTCGTTTTGGGTTAAGTAAGTATGATATCGCAGAGACAATGGACTGTATTGTGATTTTGTGTAACGTAAGTATGATATCACAGAAACTATTGACTATATCATCGTTTTGTGTTACGTAAGTATGATATCACAGAGACTATGGACTATATCGTCGTTTGGGGTTACGTAAATATGGTATCACAGAGACTATGGACTATATCGTCGTTTTGTGTTACGTATATTGATACCACAGAAACTATGGACTATATCGTGATTTTGGGTTACGTAAGTATGATATGGCAGAGACTATGGACTATATCGTCGTTTTTTGTTACGTAAATATGATATCACAGAAACTATGGACTATATCGTAATTTTGTGTTACGTAAGTATGATATCACAAAGACAATGGACTATATCGCGATTTTGGGTTACGTAAATATGGTATCACAAAGACTATGGACAATATCGTGATTTTGTGTTACGTAAGTATGATATCACAGAGAATATGGACTATATCGTCGTTTTGGGTTATCGAAATGTGAAATCACAGAGACTTTTAGCTAAATCATCGTTTTGTGTTACGTAAGTATGATATCACAGAGACTATGGACTGTATCGTGATTTTGTGTTACGTAAGTATGATATCACAGAGACTATGGACTATATCGTCGTTTTGGGTAACGTAAATATGGTATCACAAAGACTATGGACTATATCGTGATTTTGTGTTACGTAAGTATGATATCACAGAGACTATGGACTATATCGTCGTTTTGGGTTATCTAAATATGAAATCACAGAGACTTTTAGCTATATCATCGTTTTGGGTTACGTAAGTATGATATCACAGAGACTATGGACTGTATCGTGATTTTGTGTTACGTAAGTATGATATCACAGAAACTATGGACTATATCATCGTTTTGTGTTACGTATATTGATACCACAGAAACTATGGACTATATCGTGATTTTGGGTTACGTAAGTATGATATGGCAGAGACTATGGACTATATCGTCGTTTTTTGTTACGTAAATATGATATCACAGAAACTATGGACTATATCGTAATTTTGTGTTACGTAAGTATGATATCACAAAGACAATGGACTATATCGCGATTTTGGGTTACGTAAATATGGTATCACAAAGACTATGGACTATATCGTGATTTTGTGTTACGTAAGTATGATATCACAGAGACTATGGACTATATCGTCGTTTTGGGTTATCGAAATATGAAATCACAGAGACTTTTAGCTAAATCATCGTTTTGTGTTACGTAAGTATGATATCACAGAGACTATGGACTGTATCGTGATTTTGTGTTACGTAAATATGATATCACAGAAACTATGGACTATATCCTAATGTTGTGTTACGTAAGTATGATATCACAAAGACTATGGACTATATCGTCGTTTTGGGTTACGTAAATATGATATCACAGAGACTATGGACTATATCGTCGTTTAGGGTTACGTAAATATGGTATCACAGAGACTTTTAGCTATATCGTCGTTTTGGGTTAAGTAAGTATAATGTCGCAGAGACAATGGACTGTATTGTGATTTTGTGTTACGTAAGTATGATATCACAGAAACTATTGACTATATCATCGTTTTGTGTTACGTAAGTATGATATCACAGAGACTATGGACTATATCGTCGTTTGAGGTTACGTAAATATGGTATCACAGAGACTATGGACTATATCGTCGTTTTGTGTTACGTATATTGATACCACAGAAACTATGGACTATATCGTGATTTTGGGTTACGTAAGTATGATATGGCAGAGACTATGGACTATATCGTCGTTTTTTGTTACGTAAATATGATATCACAGAAACTATGGACTATATCGTAATTTTGTGTTACGTAAGTATGATATCACAAAGACAATGGACTATATCGCGATTTTGGGTTACGTAAATACGGTATCACAAAGAATATGGACTATATCGTGATTTTGTGTTACGTAAGTATGATATCACAGAGACTATGGACTATATCGTCGTTTTGGGTTATCGAAATGTGAAATCACAGAGACTTTTAGCTAAATCATCGTTTTGTGTTACGTAAGTATGATATCACAGAGACTATGGACTGTATCGTGATTTTGTGTTACGTAAGTATGATATGACAGAAACTATGGACTATATCATCGTTTTGTGTTACGTAAGTATGATACCACAGAAACTATGGACTATATCGTGATTTTGGGTTAAGTAAGTATGATATCATAGAGACTATGGACTATATCGTCGTTTTTTGTTACGTAAATATGATATCACAGAAACTATGGACAATATCGTAATTTTGTGTTACGTAAGTATGATATCACAGAGACTATGGACTATATCGTGATTTTGTGTAACGTAAGTATGATATCACAGAGACTATGGACTATATCCTCGTTTTGGGTTACGTAAATATGATATCACAGAGACTATGGACTATATCGTCGTTTGGGGTTACGTAAATATGATATCACAGAGACTTTTAGCTATATCGTCGTTTTGGGTTAAGTAAGTATGATATCGCAGAGACAATGGACTGTATCGTGATTTTGTGTTACGTAAGTATGATATCACAGAAACTATTGACTATATCATCGTTTTGTGTTACGTAAGTATGATATCACAGAGACTATGGACTATATCGTCGTTTGGGGTTAGGTAAATATGGTATCACAGAGACTATGGACTATATCGTCGTTTTTTGTTACGTAAGTATGATATCACAGAGACTATGGACTATATTGTCGTTTTGGGTTATCTAAATATGAAATCACAGAGACTTTTAGCTATAACATCGTTTTGTGTTACGTAAGTATGATATCACAAAGACTATGGACTATATCGTGATCTTGTATTACGTAAGTACGATATCACAGATACTATGGACAATATCGTCGTTTGGGGTTACGTAAATATGGTATCACAGAGACTTTTAGCTATATCGTCGTTTTGGGTTAAGTAAGTATGATATCGCAGAGACAATGGACTGTATCGTGATTTTGTGTTACGTAAGTATGGTATCACAGAAACTATTGACTATATCATCGTTTTGTGTTACGTAAGTATGATATCACAGAGACTATGGACTATATCGTCGTTTGGGGTTAGGTAAATATGGTATCACAGAGACTATGGACTATATCGTCGTTTTTTGCTACGTAAGTATGATATCACAGAGACTATGGACTATATTGTCGTTTTGGGTTATCTAAATATGAAATCACAGAGACTTTTAGCTATAACATCGTTTTGTGTTACGTAAGTATGATATCACAAAGACTATGGACTATATCGTGATCTTGTGTTACGAAAATATGATATAACAGAAACCATGGACTATATCGTAATTTTGTGTTACGTAAGTATGATATCACAAAGACTATGGACTATATCGTGATTTTGTGTTACGTAAGTATGATATCACAGAGACTATGGACTATATCGTGATTTTGTATTACGTAAGTATGATATCACAGAGACTATGGACTATATCGTCGTTTTGGGTTAAGTAAGTATTATATCACAGAGACTATGGACTATATCGTTGTTTTGGGTTACATAAGTATGGTATCACAGAGACTATGGACTATATCGTCGTTTTGGGTTAAGTAAGTATGATATCACAGAGACTATGGACTATATCGTCGTTTTTGGTTATCTAAATATGAAATCACAGAGACTTTAAGCTATATCATCGTTTTGTGGTACGCAAGTATGATATCACAGAGACTATGGACTATATCGTCGTTTTTTGTTACGTAAATATGATATCACAGAAACTATGGACTATATCGTAATTTTGTGTTACGTAAGTATGATATCACAAAGACTATGGACTATATCGTGATTTTGTGTTACGTAAGTATGATATCACAGAAACTATGGACTATATCATCGTTTTGTGTTACGTAAGTATGATACCAAAGAAACTATGGACTATATCGTGATTTTGTGTTACGTTAGTATGATATCGTAGAGACTATGGACTATATCGTCGTTTTTTGTTACGTAAATATGATATCACAGAAACTATGGACTATCTCGTAATTTTTTGTTACGTAAGTATGATATCACAGAGACTATGGACTATATCATCGTTTTGGGTTACCTAAATATGAAATCACAGAGACTTTTAGCCATATCATCGTTTTGTTTTGTTACTTAAGTATGATATCGCAGAGACTATGGACTATATCGTCGTTTTGTGTTACGTAAGTATGATATCAAAGAGACTATGGACTATATCGTGATTTTGGGCTACGTAAGTATGATATCGCAGAGACTATGGACTATATCGTCGTTTTTTGTTACGTAAATATGATATCACAGAAACTATGGACTATATCGTAATTTTGTGTTACGTAAGTATGATATCACAGAGACTATGGACTATATCATCGTTTTTGGTTACCTAAATATGAAATCACAGAGACTTTTAGCCTTATCATCGTTTTGTTTTGTTACTTAAGTATGATATCGCAGAGACTATGGACTATATCGTCGTTTTGTGTTACGTAAGTATGATATCAAAGAGACTATGGACTATATCGTGATTTTGGGCTACGTAAGTATGATATCACAGAGACTATGGACTATATCATCGTTTTGTGTTACGTAAGTATGATATCACAGAGACTATGAACTATATCGTCGTTTTGGGTTACCTAAATATGAAATGACAGAGACTATGGACTATATCGTCGTTTTTTGTTACGTAAGTATGATATCACAGAGACTATGGACTATATCGTCGTTTTGGGTTATCTAAATATGAAATCACAGAGACTTTTAGCTATATCGTCGTTTTGTGTTACGTAAGTATGATATCACAAAGACTATGGACTATATCGTGATCTTGTGTTACGTAAGTATGATATCACAGAGACTATGGACTATATCGTGATTTTGTATCACGTAAGTATGATATCACAGAGACTATGGACTATATCGTCGTTTTGGGTTAAGTAAGTATGATATCACAGAGACTATGGACTATATCGTCGTTTTGGGTTACGTAAGTATGGTATCACAGAGACTATGGACTATATCGTCGTTTTGGGTTAAGTAAGTATGATATCACAGAGACTATGGACTATATCGTCGTTTTGGGTTAAGTAAGTATGAAATCACAGAGACTATGGACTATATAGTGATTTTGTGTTACGAAAATATGATATCACAGAAACCATGGACTATATCGTAATTTTGTGTTACGTAAGTATGATATCACAAAGACTATGGACTATATCGTGATTTTGTGTTACGTAAGTATGATATCACAGAGACTATGGACTATATCGTGATTTTGTATTACGTAAGTATGATATCACAGAGACTATGGACTATATCGTCGTTTTGCGTTAAGTAAGTATGATATCACAGAGACTATGGACTATATAGTGATTTTGTGTTACGAAAATATGATATCACAGAGACTATGGACTATATCGTCGTTTTGGGTTAAGTAAGTATGATTTCACAGAGACTATGGACTATATCGTGATTTTGTGTTACGTAAGTATGATATCACAGAGACTTTGGACTATATCGTGATTTTGTATTACGTAAGTACGATATCACAGATACTATGGACTATATCGTCGTTTTGGGTTAAGTAAGTATGATATCACAGAGACTATGGACTATATAGTGATTTTGTGCTACGAAAATATGGTATCACAGAAACCATGGACTATATCGTAATTTTGTGTTACGTAAGTATGATATCACAAAGACTATGGACTATATCGTGATTTTGTGTTACGTAAGTATGATATCACAGAGACTATGGACTATATCGTGATTTTGTATTACGTAAGTATGATATCACAGAGACTATGGACTATATCGTCGTTTTGCGTTAAGTAAGTATGATATCACAGAGACTATGGACTATATAGTGATTTTGTGTTACGAAAATATGATATCACAGAGACTATGGACTATATCGTCGTTTTGGGTTAAGTAAGTATGATTTCACAGAGACTATGGACTATATCGTGATTTTGTGTTACGTAAGTATGATATCACAGAGACTTTGGACTATATCGTGATTTTGTATTACGTAAGTACGATATCACAGATACTATGGACTATATCGTCGTTTTGGGTTAAGTAAGTATGATATCACAGAGACTATGGACTATATAGTGATTTTGTGCTACGAAAATATGGTATCACAGAAACCATGGACTATATCGTAATTTTGTGTTACGTAAGTATGATATCACAAAGACTATGGACTATATCGTGATTTTGTGTTACTTAAGTATGATATCACAGAGACTATGGACTATATCGTGATTTTGTATTACGTAAGTATGATATCACAGAGACTATGGACTATATCGTCGTTTTGGGTTACGTAAGTATGGTTTCACAGAGACTATGGACTATATCGTCGTTTTGGGTTAAGTAAGTATGATATCATAGAGACTATGGACTATATCGTCGTTTTGGGTTACGTAAGTATGGTATCACAGAGACTATGGACTATATCGTCGTTTTGGGTTAAGTAAGTATGATATCATAGAGACTATGGACTATATTATCGTTGTGTGTTACGTAGGTATGATATCACAGAAACTATTGACTATATCATCGTTTTGGGTTACGTAAGTATGATATCACAGAGACTATGGACTGTATCGTGATTTTGTGTTACGTAAGTATGATATCACAGAAACTATTGACTATATCATCGTTTTGGGTTACGTAAGTATTATATCACAGAGACTATGGACTATATCGTCGTTTTTGGTTATCTAAATATGAAATCATAGAGACTTTAAGCTATATCATCGTTTTGTGGTACGCAAGTATGATATCACAGAGACTATGGACTGTATCGTGATTTTGTGTGACGTAAGTATGATATCACAGAAACTATGGACTATATCATCGTTTTGTGTTACGTAAGTATGATACCACAGAAACTATGGACTATATCGTGATTTTGTGTTACTTAAGTATGATATCGTAGAGACTATGGACTATATCATCGTTTTTTGTTACGTAAATATGATATCACAGAAACTATGGACTATATCGTAATTTTGTGTTACGTAAGTATGAAATCACAGAGACTATGGACTATATCATCGTTTTGGGTTACCTAAATATGAAATCACAGAGACTTTTAGCCATATCATCGTTTTGTTTTGTTACTTAAGTATGATATCGCAGAGACTATGGACTATATCGTCGTTTTGTGTTACGTAAGTATGATATCAAAGAGACTATGGACTATATCGTGATTTTGGGCTACGTAAGTATGATATCGCAGAGACTATGGACTATATCGTCGTTTTTTGTTACGTAAATATGATATCACAGAAACTATGGACTATATCGTAATTTTGTGTTACGTAAGTATGATATCACAGAGACTATGGACTATATCATCGTTTTGGGTTACCTGAGTATGAAATCACAGAGACTTTTAGCCATATCATCGTTTTGTTTTGTTACTTAAGTATGATATCGCAGAGACTATGGACTATATCGTCGTTTTGTGTTACGTAAGTATGATATCAAAAAGACTATGGACTATATCGTCGTTTTGGGTTAAGTAAGTATGATATCACAGAGACTATGGACTATATCGTCGTTTTGGGTTAAGTAAGTATGATATCACAGAGACTATGGACTATATAGTGATTTTGTGTTACGAAAATATGATATCACAGAAACCATGGACTATATCGTGATTTTGTATTACGTAAGTATGATATCACAAAGACTATGGACTATATCGTCGTTTTGTGTTACGTAAGTATGATATCAAAGAGACTATGGACTATATCGTGATTTTGGGCTACGTAAGTATGATATCACAGAGACTATGGACTATATCATCGTTTTGTGTTACGTAAGTATGATATCACAGAGACTATGAACTATATCGTCGTTTTGGGTTACCTAAATATGAAATGACAGAGACTATGGACTATATCGTCGTTTTTTGTTACGTAAGTATGATATCACAGAGACTATGGACTATATCGTCGTTTTGGGTTATCTAAATATGAAATCACAGAGACTTTTAGCTATATCGTCGTTTTGTGTTACGTAAGTATGATATCACAAAGACTATGGACTATATCGTGATCTTGTGTTACGTAAGTATGATATCACAGAGACTATGGACTATATCGTGATTTTGTATCACGTAAGTATGATATCACAGAGACTATGGACTATATCGTCGTTTTGGGTTAAGTAAGTATGATATCACAGAGACTATGGACTATATCGTCGTTTTGGGTTACGTAAGTATGATATCACAGAGACTATGGACTATATCGTCGTTTTGGGTTAAGTAAGTATGATATCACAGAGACTATGGACTATATCGTCGTTTTGGGTTAAGTAAGTATGAAATCACAGAGACTATGGACTATATAGTGATTTTGTGTTACGAAAATATGATATCACAGAAACCATGGACTATATCGTAATTTTGTGTTACGTAAGTATGATATCACAAAGACTATGGACTATATCGTGATTTTGTGTTACGTAAGTATGATATCACAGAGACTATGGACTATATCGTGATTTTGTATTACGTAAGTATGATATCACAGAGACTATGGACTATATCGTCGTTTTGCGTTAAGTAAGTATGATATCACAGAGACTATGGACTATATAGTGATTTTGTGTTACGAAAATATGATATCACAGAGACTATGGACTATATCGTCGTTTTGGGTTAAGTAAGTATGATATCACAGAGACTATGGACTATATCGTGATTTTGTGTTACGTAAGTATGATATCACAGAGACTTTGGACTATATCGTGATTTTGTATTACGTAAGTACGATATCACAGATACTATGGACTATATCGTCGTTTTGGGTTAAGTAAGTATGATATCACAGAGACTATGGACTATATAGTGATTTTGTGCTACGAAAATATGGTATCACAGAAACCATGGACTATATCGTAATTTTGTGTTACGTAAGTATGATATCACAAAGACTATGGACTATATCGTGATTTTGTGTTACGTAAGTATGATATCACAGAGACTATGGACTATATCGTGATTTTGTATTACGTAAGTATGATATCACAGAGACTATGGACTATATCGTCGTTTTGCGTTAAGTAAGTATGATATCACAGAGACTATGGACTATATAGTGATTTTGTGTTACGAAAATATGATATCACAGAGACTATGGACTATATCGTCGTTTTGGGTTAAGTAAGTATGATTTCACAGAGACTATGGACTATATCGTGATTTTGTGTTACGTAAGTATGATATCACAGAGACTTTGGACTATATCGTGATTTTGTATTACGTAAGTACGATATCACAGATACTATGGACTATATCGTCGTTTTGGGTTAAGTAAGTATGATATCACAGAGACTATGGACTATATAGTGATTTTGTGCTACGAAAATATGGTATCACAGAAACCATGGACTATATCGTAATTTTGTGTTACGTAAGTATGATATCACAAAGACTATGGACTATATCGTGATTTTGTGTTACTTAAGTATGATATCACAGAGACTATGGACTATATCGTGATTTTGTATTACGTAAGTATGATATCACAGAGACTATGGACTATATCGTCGTTTTGGGTTACGTAAGTATGGTTTCACAGAGACTATGGACTATATCGTCGTTTTGGGTTAAGTAAGTATGATATCATAGAGACTATGGACTATATCGTCGTTTTGGGTTACGTAAGTATGGTATCACAGAGACTATGGACTATATCGTCGTTTTGGGTTAAGTAAGTATGATATCATAGAGACTATGGACTATATTATCGTTGTGTGTTACGTAGGTATGATATCACAGAAACTATTGACTATATCATCGTTTTGGGTTACGTAAGTATGATATCACAGAGACTATGGACTGTATCGTGATTTTGTGTTACGTAAGTATGATATCACAGAAACTATTGACTATATCATCGTTTTGGGTTACGTAAGTATTATATCACAGAGACTATGGACTATATCGTCGTTTTTGGTTATCTAAATATGAAATCATAGAGACTTTAAGCTATATCATCGTTTTGTGGTACGCAAGTATGATATCACAGAGACTATGGACTGTATCGTGATTTTGTGTGACGTAAGTATGATATCACAGAAACTATGGACTATATCATCGTTTTGTGTTACGTAAGTATGATACCACAGAAACTATGGACTATATCGTGATTTTGTGTTACTTAAGTATGATATCGTAGAGACTATGGACTATATCATCGTTTTTTGTTACGTAAATATGATATCACAGAAACTATGGACTATATCGTAATTTTGTGTTACGTAAGTATGAAATCACAGAGACTATGGACTATATCATCGTTTTGGGTTACCTAAATATGAAATCACAGAGACTTTTAGCCATATCATCGTTTTGTTTTGTTACTTAAGTATGATATCGCAGAGACTATGGACTATATCGTCGTTTTGTGTTACGTAAGTATGATATCAAAGAGACTATGGACTATATCGTGATTTTGGGCTACGTAAGTATGATATCGCAGAGACTATGGACTATATCGACGTTTTTTGTTACGTAAATATGATATCACAGAAACTATGGACTATATCGTAATTTTGTGTTACGTAAGTATGATATCACAGAGACTATGGACTATATCATCGTTTTGGGTTACCTGAGTATGAAATCACAGAGACTTTTAGCCATATCATCGTTTTGTTTTGTTACTTAAGTATGATATCGCAGAGACTATGGACTATATCGTCGTTTTGTGTTACGTAAGTATGATATCAAAAAGACTATGGACTATATCGTCGTTTTGGGTTAAGTAAGTATGATATCACAGAGACTATGGACTATATCGTCGTTTTGGGTTAAGTAAGTATGATATCACAGAGACTATGGACTATATAGTGATTTTGTGTTACGAAAATATGATATCACAGAAACCATGGACTATATCGTGATTTTGTATTACGTAAGTATGATATCACAAAGACTATGGACTATATCGTCGTTTTGGGTTACGTAAGTATGATATCACAGAGACTATGGACTATATAGTGATTTTGTGTTACGAAAATATGATATCACAGAAACCATGGACTATATCGTGATTTTGTATTACGTAAGTATGATATCACAGGGACTATGGACTATATCGTCGTTTTGGGTTAAGTAAGTATGATATCACAGAGACTATGGACTATATCGTCGTTTTGGGTTAAGTAAGTATGATATCACAGAGACTATGGACTATATAGTGATTTTGTGTTACGAAAATATGATATCACAGAAACCATGGACTATATCGTGATTTTGTGTTACGTAAGTATGATATCACAAAGACTATGGACTATATCGTGATTTTGTGTTACGAAAATATGATATCACAGAAACCATGGACTATATCGTGATTTTGTATTACGTAAGTATGATATCACAGGGACTATGGACTATATCGTCGTTTTGTGTTACGTAAGTATGATATCACAAAGACTATGGACTATATCGTGATTTTGTGTTACGTAAGTATGATATCACAGAGACTATGGACTATATCGTGATTTTGTATTACGTAAGTATGATATCACAGAGACTATGGACTATATCGTGATTTTGTATTACGTAAGTATGATATCACAGAGACTATGGACTATATCGTCGTTTTGGGTTAAGTAAGTATGATATCACAGAGACTATGGACTATATCGTCGTTTTGGGTTACGTAAGTATGGTATCACAGAGACTATGGACTATATCGTCGTTTTGGGTTAAATAAGTATGATATCATAGAGACTATGGACTATATCGTGATTTTGTGTTACGTAAGTATGATATCACAGAGACTATTGACTATATCGTCGTTGTGTGTACGTAAGTATGATATCACAGAAACTATTGACTATATCATCGTTTTGTGGTACGCAAGTATGATATCACAGAGACTATGGACTGTATCGTGATTTTGTGTGACGTAAGTATGATACCACAGAAACTATGGACTATATCGTGATTTTGTGTTACGTAAGTATGATATCGTAGAGACTATGGACTATATCGTCGTTTTGTGTTACGTAAGTATGATATCAAAGAGACTATGGACTATATCGTGATTTTGGGCTACGTAAGTATGATATCGCAGAGACTATGGACTATATCGTCGTTTTTTGTTACGTAAATATGATTTCACAGGAACTATGGACTATATCGTAAATTTTGTGTTACGTAAGTATGATATCACAGAGACTATGGACTATATCATCGTTTTGGGTTACCTAAATATGAAATCACAGAGACTTTTAGCCATATCATCGTTTTGTTTTGTTACTTAAGTATGATATCGCAGAGACTATGGACTATATCGTCGTTTTACGTACGTAAGTATGAGATCAAAAAGACTATGGACTATATCGTGATTTTGGGCTACGAAAGTATGATATCAAAGAGACTATGGACTATGTCATCGTTTTGTGTTACGTAAGTATGATATCACAGAGACTATGAACTATATCGTCGTTTTGGGTTACCTAAATATGAAATCACAGAGACTTTTAGCTATATCATCGTTTTGGGTTACGTAAGTATGGTATCGCAGAGACTATGGACTATATCGTCGTTATGATTGATGTAAGTATAACATAACATAACATATCATCGATTTGAATAACGTTAGTATGAAATCACAAAGACTATGGTCTATATCGTCGTTTTGTGTAACGTCGGGGTGAATATATATTAGATGGTAGATTATAGGAAAGGTTAAACATCATATGGTTTTGACTCGATCAATCTTCTTAGATAAGATGAGCTTAAATTGGTTAACATACTTGAAAAGACCAATAGACTTGTCGAAATGAGCTAATATGAACTGAGTAGCCGTTCTTTATATTAGTATTTTGTCGACACGACATGTCACAACAGAGTGGTTTCTTTACGTTGTTTTGCATCATTAAGTTGTCCTTGTTTGACGCTGAAGAGAATACATATAGTTTCTCGCCTTACAGGTTAACCAACAACTGTACACGTCTCTTGTACTCCTAGCGAGGCTAATCTTAATGTATGACCTATCTGAAAGTATCACCCTGTGTATAACAATATACATGATAAGTGCTAGAATGTTTATTGTTCACGCATCTATAACATTATCTGCTTTTTGTGATTGCAAGAATTATTCAATAAATTGTTTTACAAACCAGTGATAAACGCTGTATTATTTGAAGTCGTAGATTAAGTAAATACAGAATAAACTACAACAGATTTCTCTCTGAATGTCGTTAGGCCACCTGTTAACAGATTTGGTATGTGGTTGGGCCGCCTACAAGTCTTTGATATATGTCTTACTGCACGTGTTCCACATTCCTCTAACATACTGCACGTGAACAAACAAGGAGAACCACGTGCTATGACGTCATATGTTTTGTTGACATTCTTTCAAATGCAAAAAGTACATCTTTCTTCTTTTAGGGGAACAGATAAATATTTAGACGCTGACTCAAACGGATAAGTAAATACGGTTTACTAAAGTATAGTATAAGTCAGTTGTTTGACTTAAAGGTGCATCCATTATGTTTCATAAAACTTTATTAGGCTTTAATACGTTCCGAATCACCCTATGTGCTGTTTACAGTGCAAATGAATTGACTCAGCTTGCATATTCATCCCAAATCGCCAAATATATCATAAATACTAGTTTCCAATTAAAATAGAGTAACATCATTATGCGCGCATGTGCAGAAACCGAAGCTGCACGTCCCATTTACATGCACAGTAATTATATAACCTATTAAACATGAATAACCCAAATTAACATTTTTTTTGTCTGTCATTTTTCAATGCATTGTCCGTTTTTCGAGCAGAAATCACTACTTTTATCTTCATATCGTCAATATACTAATATCATGTCGACTTTTCATGCAAAAGTTTGTAGATGTTTAAAATTCTGGTGCAAATAATAAAATACGAATAAATAAAAATGCCCGAAACAATGTTACCTTTTGTTGAAAAGACTTGACGAAAATGATCGTCGATCATGGGTAAGCAATATTAAAAATCTAATTTGTACAAATGGTTTTAGTAATACGCATGGGAGTTTAAAAACATCATCAATGCTGATAAAACAATACTCTCAAAGAGTTATTGGTTGTAATGCTCAAAATATCATGTCCACTTTAAATGAGCATTCTAATTTAGATGTCTATTCGTCTGTGAAAACATCTTTTGAAATGGAATCACATTTGTCATCTTTACGTATTAAAGACTTGAGACGATTTTTACTAAACACTTTTAAGAAAAGATGAACTGAAAATAATGAAAAACATCGGAAGATGAAATAATATCCCTAGAGAATAAAGATTTTGTCCTTTCTGTATAAATGTTTTAGAAGATGAATTACATTTTATGTTTTTATGCCCAATGTATATCGAATTGACTATACCAAGGAAGCGTATATGTTACGTTGTTCATTTTTGTAAATTGTATGTATATATCACGTTAAGCCTGTAAACAAATGTTATGATGTTTCAGTTATGCACCAAATATGTTAATTTCAAAAATATGAAGTTTGTACATTGTACATGGTCCCGTGGCCTTTATATTGAATACTGAATAAACTATTTCATATCATCAAAATGGTGGTTTTGGGTAACAGTCGGTTCTTCTCGATAAAGTTATAAGGTTTGCAATATGAGATCCCGTACAACACAATGGATGTACCTTTAATGTATAAATGTATATGTGTGGTTTTCGCATTACAAAGCCGTATACATAATAATAATTGTACATGGTATAAAGTAGTTCGATAAGTAGTAAGAAATACAAGATTTGGCTCGTTCATGGATAAGATTATAGTTACTGTTTAAACTAAAGTATACAGCATTCCTCATTTACAACTGTTACAACTACTACTGCTACTACTACTACTACTACTACTACTACTACTACTTCTACTACTACTACCACTGCTACTACTACGAGTGCATAGACCTTTAAGATGATACACAATAAGACAAATGTTCAACAAATGCATGTTACATTGCCTATTCGTATATACCCAAATCACAGGGTCATACTTCAATGGGTATGTTGTAATGTGTTACTTTTGTCAAATATGTATATTCCATTCAACAAAGAGCATCGTAATTGGAACCTCCGCCAGTTTCAATGGATGTAAGAAGTGGAAACTAGCCGCCTATTGTCATAACATGCCTCGTATTTAACCAGTACGTATTCCGTTCTAAATAAAGGTCGGGGTATTATAGGCGCGGCGGTCCTAGGGAATTGGTTGAACCTTGAAAGTGTAGCATTGTGTGCTTCATATAGAAACCTGCCGAGTTAGCAGTTTCATAATCAAAATTTTATGTTTTCTGGTGAGAATGGAAAGTTATATAAGTTCACTTTATTCTTTCAGTAAAAACGTTTACTGGGAAGGTGTTAACCCCGTGTATAAATGCAAAGACTGTTATACCTCCGCTAAGATGTAGTCGGGGTATGCAATACTCCGCGTGTCCGTCCGTCCGTCCGTCCGATATCCGAAATTAATGACATAACATAATATGGTAACTTCAAATTTGGTTTGGAAGTAATCTACATGGTGTCTATGTGCATTTTTTAGGTTTAACTCCAAAGTTCAAAAATTTTTAAATCTTGACCAAAAACAGCCAAATATTCCGACTTGTTGCTTGAGCAAAACTTGAAACCTATATGACTTTGAAGCTTCCAATACGGCACTGATGTCACATATGCAGTAGTGTTGTGCTTTTTGAGTTTTTTTAACACCAATGTTCAAATAATGCTTTTAGTTCTGACCAAAAACGGTAAAATTTGTCCTTCTTTGTTTCGTTTCTGAAGCTCAACTTGACAATTTCAAATGTGTTTGGGGAAGTTACCAATGTGGTAGTTTGGTGTCTTTTTGGGGTTACAATTCCAGAATTTCATATTGTACATGAGTCGTGCTCACTCTTGCCTTCTGCCTTGTTAACATTATCGTTGACGAGTGTGTCTAAAGGTACAGTAATCATTATGCAATTGCGTTTATGAAACGCTTGAACGTTGAAGTATCAAGTTTAAAGAAGTATCAAGGACCAATCTTGAACATTTCTTGACACCCCGTTCAGAGTGATCAAGGCTTTGGACTTATATACTCATTTTAGTTCAGAAAAATGTTTCATACAGGCAATGACAGCCCCTTCATTTTTATCAATATAACTGTGTAATCCGTTTCCGTAAGTTAAAGGTGAGAAACAGTCATTCAAAATCTGTTCGATAATGTGACAAACATTTTAAAAATACATTTTGGTCATTTCAAGCATGAATCGTAAACTAAACCATACACCATTTTAGCAAAATGGCACCTGCTATTTTGAAATTGGGCCTAGCAACGTACATCAAGCCTAATATTTTCTCTTATGTGAAAGAAACAAACTTGATGTATACCAGAAAATCTTCTTGCAAAGTGTGGTAGATTCAACAAGTGCTATGGTAACTATGATAACGCGACACCATTGCGGTTGGGCGGAGTGAAATTTTAAATAAAACGTGATCATTTTAACAAATGAACATCGCACATGTTTTCCAAATACAAAATGTCACACGGATACTTAGTAATAATGAGTCACATATATCCAATAATACTAAACTCAGCTGTGATATGTTTAATACTTTACAGCTGAATGTACATTCAAACGCTGACTTACCTCTCCCTTTTCCGAACTGATTACCATAGACTGGACGCTCTGCTTGTGAGAAGTTGAGCTGTTTGCAGACGACGTCAGCATCTCGGAGGTCCCAGCCACTGTCACAGACTCCTGCCCATCTCTTCCTGTGGTAGATTAATATAGTCCCTTCGTGGGGTCCGTCCCCTCCTAGTAAACGAATATCCCCCTCCTTCAGTTTGTGACGCCGACAACAAGTGTTCCCAATTGCCACGAAAATCCACAAGCTGGAAAATAAAACCTGATACACGTTCATTTTTCCACCGATTCAATCCGAATAGAAGGTATGTAAAGCAAATGCAGACGGTGGATAGAGAGCAGACGACAATTCCGAAGCAGACGACAACTTGAGCTCGCAGACGACAATTTCAAGCAGACGACAGCTTGAGCCACAGACAGACAGTTGAGCGTGTGTTTTAGTGACACCTCCAAATCATGCTGTTCAAATGTATTAATGATATGATCCCACGCATGAAATATTTAGAATAAAAGGCGACATGGATCGTATCATCCTACAACAGCAATCATCGTCTCCGAGTCGTATTTCGAGTAGATCCCACACAGGGACAGCCCATACGCCTCGCTCTGTGGCTTTCACTAACTTGTGATGACTGGGGCTGTTGTGGAGGCATATACCCCTGTGGATTCGCGAAATATGAGAGCCCAGTTGGTAAGACATTCTTATACAAGAAAGTATCCAACACCGGCCTCTACGTCCCTGAAATTACAAACAGGTTCGTGAACTAGCTGCCTCACCACGCCCTGTCGTATGAAACACATTGTTGTGAGTGATTGCTGCAATACTCTCCAGAACGGATTTAAACTCGGAAATTATAACGAGCGTTGTCCTACGTGTTCATTAGCGCGTAGTGCTAAGATAATAAGATTCCGAAATGGTCGAGATCCTCGGTAGAGAGAGAGAGAGAGAGAGAGAGAGAGAGAGAGAGAGAGAGAGAGAGAGAGAGAGAGAGAGAGAGAGAGAGAGAGAGAGAGAGAGAGAGAGAGAGAAGAGAAGAGAAGAGAGAGAGAGAGAGAGAGAGAGAGAGAGAGAGAGAGAGAGAGAGAGAGAGAGAGAGAGAGAGAGAGAGAGAGAGAGAGAGAGAGTTGTTCATTTACAGTTTCATGTGACATCAAATCATGACATCATTGCAGTCGCAAAACATTGTCGCTAATTATTACACTGAAATTTTTTCTATGGCTCAAGTCTCACATTGTCGTCACTTCACATTGCATCAGTCGTTGCATACTTCATGTCTCTGTGTGGGTGAATAAACTCTTCAAACTCTCAGATTATCAAGCCGTGAAGCGGATCACCGTCCATAAGCCGAGCCGCGATCATTATTGCTGAACTTCAATGACTGAGGTCAACTGAGACCACGTGCCACCTTTTAATATGGTACAATAAAGAATGACCAAGGACCTGCATCATACATCTATTGAATACGGTTTCTTTGCCATTACTCTATTTTTGTTTTTGTGAAATCTAATTTTGACGTTTTTTTATCGTTCATAATGTTTAAAATTGTCACCTTTATATTGTAAAAGAATATATTGTAACAAACAACATTTATGTTGAATTTACACATCCGCCAGTGCCAGTTGATTATGCACGTTCTGCACGTGCCGGATTGTGATGATATGGATACAGTTGCCTGGTAACGCAGGTAACAACAAACGCCCCTTGGTAAAAGACCGCAACGGAATGTGCATATGTCTCTACATGAACACATTCAAATGTCATGCTGATCATTTCGGCTGGTCACTTCCCAGACCGGCCAGTCGACATAATAGATCACCAGTTGTCAGATGGATGAAGTTGACGACCTTCTAATGTACATGTACCATAGGGATAGAGGCATATAGGCAATTCGGTGTTCCAGTTAGGACATTTGAAGTTGTGTTTATAATGTTAACTCTTCTAAGGTATAAAACTTGCTCTCACAGCGTTGTCACCCACTTACAAGGAGGGTTCTATCGGGGTATTTTTGTGGAAACGAAATTCGGGAGGATATGTTAGAGATATACCCATACTTTTCCGAGTGTATGTGAGAGATATACCCATACTTTTCCGAGTGTATCGAATGATACCCTACACTTTTCCCCGTGGGGCCCTTACGAGGCGGAGCCGAGTAAGGCTCCAACGGGGAAAAGTGTATGGTATCATTTGATACACGAGGAAAAGTATGGGTATATCTGTCTTATACCCCACTTACGGTCGAGTGTAAGCGGATACTATTTCATAATATTTCTAAACAAATACAGCTGTAAACAAGCTTGTGCATGAAACGCACAACCTAAATACGGCCTCGTCTGTGACAACACAGCCCGTGCTGCGTTGAATGGTTACCCATGTTTGGGGCTCGAAATCTAATTGACATGGCCCAATGACGGCATTGTCAACGCAGATGCACGTGCATCTTGCTGAAATGTACAGTTAACGCTATAAACAACATGGCTAATGTCACCGTGGCCAAAGTTTAGAGAAAACAGAAACAACTTTCAGTATGTTAAGACATTTTGCACCCAAAATTAAATTACATTCTTATATAAAAAGAAAAACATAAATTTGTGATATTATTCACGCATTATAAGAACCTTATTCATTTGATCATGAAAAAATTTTCAAAGTTTCAACTGGCTTCGTGTTGTAATGGTTAGGTCGTTCGGCCAGAAAGCAAAAGGACACGGGTTCGATCCCAGGTTCCTTATATGTTCATTTATAATCTGACATTTTATAAAGTATCATCACTTAGAATTTGGAAATTAAGAAAATTGACTACATTGTTTCTCAGTTGTGAAAAAGTGTAGGTATATTAGAAAAGTGTAGGTATATCAGAAAAAGTATAGGTGTATCAGAAAAAGTATAGGTGTATCGGCTAATAAACCTACACTTGTAACAAAAGAAACCATAGCAACGAGACCGGAAGTGGGGAATAATCCTGTTTACACATATATGTTATTAATACATGATTAAAACACCGTGAAATTGAAAGATACTAATGAAGGCAACATTTTGATGACTTTATATTTCACAGCTTGATGAACACAAGCGCACATTTGTTGAAAATTAAAACAAAGAGAACTGAAGCCATTCATCGGCGCTGCGAGTTGGAAAAACTTCGCTACAGCATAACAGCAAATTGTGAATATGTGAATACTCTATCAGTGTTTGTCTTGAGTTATGAAAAAGTTGCAAAATTAGGTACCATATAGCGTAATTTCACATAATGCAAAATAATCCAATATGGCGACATAACTCGCCCTTTAAATGAAGACTTATACATGCAGAATACAAGCACGGAGGTTTACGTCCTAATTTGTAGCGTCCAGCTTGTATTCAACCACCGTTCACACATTGATACAAGGTTTGGTCTTACATTGAACATTTTGATTACAAGTTGTATTGATTAATTACAGTTAAGTTGTAATAATACATTTGATTAACGCACATGCAAAAGAAACGCTACCAACAAAAATACATGATATTTCAATGCATGTGTGATACAAACGTCTGAAACAGGACTACACCATTTCTAAAGAAGTCAAGTAAATGAGACATGAAACATTATCTGTCCATGTATCTGACAAAGAACACCTGTCAATAAATCGTCGTTTTGGCTTTTTGAAGGATGAAATTCACATTTTAAAAAAAAATTGTTTTCATTATATTACGTCTTACAGCAACGATGTTTCATCGAATTTAAGTCCAAGAAGGTACATTTTGTTTTAACAGTTAACAATTCCTTATTTTCAAAGAAAAAATTCAATGCCAAACATGTAAAAAAAACCTGATGAAATAGCGATTTCAATACCCCATGTGTATCTAAACAGGCATACCAATAACAGAATCACACCCTGAGGAATATAATACTGAATAATAATGGATACCTTTTTTCAATCATTTACTCGTCAAATCATTCATTATAAACTATCGACAGCAGCGTTCAGCGTTTTACTCTGTTGAAAATGTGGGAGCCTTTCTTCTGCAAGTCAGTTTACTAATGCTAGGAGTATATTGTAGTAATCACATGTATTTAATTAAATCACGAGTTATTACCACAGAAAAGTATGCATTGTCAAATTCTAATAAGAATAGACTAAATTCCGATGATAACAATAATCATTTCTCAAACCAACTCAACATTTTACTATGTATTGACGCGAAATCGTTGTTAGCACGTGCAAGATATATTGTGACGTCACTACGATTTGTTTGTGATCTCGTGGGAATAGTGTTTATTTTTTTTAAACAGCTATTTGGATCTACAGTTCTAGAGCACGCCCCTCTCGACATTAAACAGATGTCTCAAAAAATGTCATGGCGTGATTGTATTTGTGTTAGGGTATGAAGGTGATGTTTCATTATTCACGTTTATTTTGCCAATAAAACGAAGAAAACAAGTCGTCTCAAGTCAAAGCATATTGTTCACTGTCATCATACGACTGTGAAATGCGAGATATTTCCGCCTCTCGGTGCAGTGAATGTAAGTGGGTGCTTGCATTCCGATCGTTGCGTTACGGGAAGTTCGTCTCTTTTTTGCGGCTCTTGATTTCTGAAGAGGATAATTTGAAAGAAACGAAAATGTTTATTTCTGTTTTCATTTTCCTGTTTCATTAAGACAACTGCTTTCATATTCCTATTATTTGTGGTATGAAGTGAATTGTGACGTCAACACATACAATATGTGAGAGATAAATGAAGTCAGGTTCTGAGGCCAGAATTTTTACACTATTGCTGTAGTTGAGATTGAGTAGGAAAAACTAGTTCCATTAGTTTGTTAAAGGGGCACCGCGTCGAGTATAAAGATGAGACTATTTTTTTTTCTCGACGCAGTGCCCCTTTAATATAAGCATTGTTTGTCCGCAGAGGCCACGGGGTCCATTACATTTACATGCACACATTGTTCAAGTGATAATGCCCAGGTGATGCCCAAGTGATATTGCAAATGGCAGTTATAAGATATATTATATGAATGACATTTATGATTTATTTGTTGTTGAATTAACAATTGTTTACATATTAATGTTTCAAGTCTTAGTTTAGTGCAGCCCCTCGGTTCCGGTAAGATCCATCATGCAACTTCGGAATGTAAACAGACGGAACCAGACACGACACATCGACATATGGTTAGATTGAGTCACATGAAGTCAGTCCCAACTTCAATGAAATGTAACCGTTAAGGTCTATGTTTAATCTAAGAAATATTTTCACGGGACGATCTGACCAAGTCAACTTGTTCGGTCATGTCGACATTACATAAATTTATTTATTACCCATATGGTTGAAAATAACCGAGTTAATGTTATTGATATGAGCACATGTGCACATATCACGTTTGCTTAGCAACCATTGTTTCACCGCGACTTCCGCGAATCAAATGGAATAAAATGGGTAATAAAGAAATTATTACACTCGAAAGTGTGTCATATGACTTTTACGAAACTCGTGCAAATCTATGTATAACCCTCGCTCTCGCTCGGGAAATACAAAAATTCATACTCGTTTCGTAAAAGTCATATGACACACTTCCTCGGGTAATAATCTCTATGTAAGAGCAGAAAATATAAAGAGTTAGAGCTGATTAGATTTTGGTGACCTTATTCTCATGGTCACGGCAGAACATATGAACTTGCGTGTTGCTTGTCAGCGGGATGTCTCAAAACTGTTCGTCGGATTCTCATCATACCTCACACCAATGGTTTTTTACATTTGACCCAATTGATTTGTGTAAACTTAGAAATTATTAATTTGCGGCGGTGGACCATGTAACCTTAGTGACAATTGCTTGTTTTTCATGATTTATGTGTTATATATTTCTTTTAAAAGACAGACTGAACTGAGGGTGCAGAGACACAAAGGAATCCTATTTCTTTTAGATAATTTTCTTGTACAGTCGCCCCTAACAGTTTCACAGTTCCGACTTCTACTGCAGAAGCGTTACATCCCCAAGTTTGTTCATTTGGTCCTCGCCCCCTTCACATATTGGCGTGGAAGGCTTTATCAGTGACATTTTTGAAGACTTCTTCTGCAAGACCAGTTGACATTTGGAGCTTAATGTTTTAGAATAACATCTTTGTTTGATGGAGAGTTAAGTGTGTGTGTATGTGACTTCACTCTCGCTCAAATATGGGCGAGGCAGGGGGGGTCGACCCTAAATCTTAAAACGACATCTCCTTTTCTATTTTTGGGCAGATATTTTTGTTGGATGGATACTTAGATACAATAACCCTACTCACAAAAGTAAAGGCGTGGCAGGGGTGCATCATTCGGGCGTGGTGGTCGTTGTGCACCAAGGAATGTTCCTAAAGTTATCATTGTGGAAGGAGGGTCATCCTTGTTGGCTTCGGTGGTATGAGAGACATTGGCCTGAACGCAGAAATATGATGACATATGGATATTCTATTCTGAAATATATGTCGCAAATCTGTGATGCAATGAGAAGCTTGTTGATAGAATTATGTTTGAAACGCATGGCTAAATACTAACGATATTAAAGAATCAAACTCTTTTGATGTGGGTAAATATGTCAATTGCAAGAATTTCATGGAGAATTTTATCTTCAAATTACAAGGGTACATTCAAAAGGAATAAATACATTACATGTGTTGGTTTTCAGGGAGTGTCGGATTAGAAGAGTGAAGAGTGATGTACTTTGTGTTTGATATTGCAAACACGTGTGTGGTGTTGATGTTAAATCGAAACAGACAATATTGTACCAACAATCTTCCTTTCAATTTAGCCAAGAATGATACAAAGAGAGAGGAGATTCCATGACGCACCCTGCGCCCTCATTTCGTTTTACGACTTCATACCCTGAGCGTGTGACAGGGAAAATGCTCGTAATGGCTTAAATAACAAGCCAATGAAATGGCTTAAAATCGAGCAAATTTGACAGTCCCCGGGATACCAGCTGGACTTTTTTTACAAACATTTCCCCTATCACACACTCTGCATGGGTATTGACTAGCGAAACGGATTAAAATACCCAAGGGTGCAGGATGTGTATGGCTGGAACTGTTAATGTCCCAATATAACTATTAAAGAAGAACAGATTACGATGTTGAAGTCCATGTGTCTCCCACATGGGTTTGTATTGCTGAAACAAAACAGTTCCTAGGTCCAATACTTCGATACGATACACCCGATACTAATAAATAAAGAAAGGGATCCAACGCGAGTTTTACCCCCTGCTCAAACAAGTCCACATTAAAAATTGTTTTCACATATTTTACACCTGATACATACTACAGAATTAAAGCAGAGTGATTACTATTAAAACAAACATAACAAAATCGGTTCATTATTTCCCAAGCTATGACACTTGAAACACATATTTTACTCGTCAAACTTGAGTGGGCCAAAATGGTGTCTCAGAAATACATCGATAACAATCGAGCAAAAAGTCGATATTTCATTCCTAGCAAAATCAATCAATCTCGAAAAAAAGGTTTCTCCTATCACTTTACATTCCTGATACATCTAACATACTTAAATCGTCCTTGGTATGTTACCGTAACAACTTCATTGCAACTTTATAGTTACTACAAGCAAATCTTCGACCCACCTCCACCATCTTGGAGGAAGTGACCTACAGATACGGACTCAATTAACAGCATTCAGCTGATTGATATAAATCAAAAAAATTAGCCAATCAGCTGAGAGCTGTTAATTCAGTGCGTTGGAAATGTAGGTGACCATACGTTCCTTCCTCCAATTGCAACCTCGACTTGGTTGTTCAACAATGATAGACAATTTCTGAATTATTAATACTATTCAACCCATTCAAGAACCAGCCGAACTCAATCTGTTTATCCAATACTACATTCGGGCCGTATTTTACTCAAAAATGGACATTGTGACATGTCAATGACACCGTATTGTCTTCTTCATATACCGGATCTGTCTATGATGCTGATTGGTGTTTGATCAAAAGAGGCGACATTTCGTGTTGGCATTTTTTGTCATAATCGAGACATCATGAAACCAATGGCCTGCCCTGCGTTCAGTATCACGAAAGTTTCCGGGATTTTAGCGAACACTCACTGTTAAAAGCAGGATGCCCGCCGCGAACAATGTGTCAATGTGTTACTGAACGCAGGGCTTACCTCAGAACACGAACATTGAATATCGATCAGATCCTTTATCGAAACATGTATTTTTCTTTCAAAACAAAATAAAAAACATATGTATAAATACATTTAATAAATCTCAACGTACATATTTTTGTAAGAGTGAATGTCGGAATGGAATCCCTGACGTCGCTCGACATATCCCTCAGTGTCAGTTCCGGTTTTAGACATTCTCACCTTAAACACCGGATGTCGTTCATGCGTCAACCCGTACGAATATGTGTCCTTCCGCGCATCGAAGATACTCGCAGCAACTCGGAGAAACTCGGTTTTCCGGGTGGGAGATCTCCCCCCGTAGAAAATATCTTGTGACGTTAAGGCGTGGTCATACCCTTCTTTCCCTGCAAGGTTGTGCTTGGACGGGCTAAATGTGACAGCGTGAGTTTTCATGTCGATTTTGTCACCCTCGGTAAGATAGGAAACGAAGACATTCCGAATGGTGAAATAATGTTCGGCTGGGTCCGTGTAAGATTTTGACACGTTGATGAAGGTTACACCGAATTCACCAAATATCTGAAACAAAATCTTCATCGTGGTCAAGATATAGATACTTGTCAAACTTATGACAGACGTTTCATCTCAATGCCTCGCATTGATGAATGTCCATTCCATTCTTTATAATAAGGGCCATGCGTGGACAATTTCAAGTAAATAGCAGTTAAAGGTAGGATTCTGTCACCATCTTGGATATTTTGCATTACGTGAAATGAAAACACGCTATATTGTACCCAATTTTGCAACTCTTTTTTTATAACTAAAGACATACACTGATAGAGTATTCACATAGTAACACATAACATTTAACAAAACTGATAAACAAGTTGCTGTTATGCTGTAGCGAAGTTTTCCCGACTATTTTTCAACAAATGTTAGCTTGTGTTTATCAAGTTGAGAAATATAAAGTCATCAAAATGTTACCTTCATTAGTATCTTTCAATTTCACTATGTTTTATTCATGTATTAATAACATATATGTGTAAACAGGAATATCCTCCAGAATTTCCTTTCCACAAAAAATACCCCGATAGAACCCTCCCTTTAAATCATATAAGTTGCAATCGCATTTTTGTCCCTAGACCAACTGAAGGATTCATTTCTCAGATTTGTAACCCATATCGATAGCAAAAGAGTTTAACATTTCAACTTACGGGATATTGGTAGACGCAAGTCCATTTTCTTACAACATAACTTAGAAATTTTGCTTTGGAACTGGGACATGATAACAGCAAAGAAAAGAGGCAAGTGAAACTTACCTCCCCTGTTTCCTGACTCGTTCCAATATGGCTGACAACTAAAGCGGTGTTCTCGCTGACCCCTATGCCGTAGTCCACGCCGTTAGAGAAGTGGCGTGTGTCAGACAGTAGGCGGATCATTCTTCCCTCGCGGCCACGGTTACTTGAAAAAATCACGTAGTCGGTAAAATATACTGACGTTCAAAAGAAACTTCTCACTTAAAAAAACTACATTTTTGGATCCCACCTTCCTTCAAAACTTCATTTATTGATTATGTGTGGTTTCATCAACTCTTTGTGTGATCGAATGAAAAATCCAAAATATTCTATTCAACTGATTTTAAAAACTGTATTCGAAGGTTTTATAACGTCATTATAGATGTGTGTTAAATGGTGTAGGCTGTTATGGCCAAATTGAAACCTTACAGACAAGTCCTGCAAATAATGTCAGTAGGTTGGCGTAATATGGGTGTATTCACTTTCTTTTTTGTTTTATTTTTTAAAAATATTTTCGAAGCCCGAACTTAATAAAAGGACAACAGTTACCTGAAGTGAGTGTCAATTGTATAATCGGTACATATTCCGAACCCGCCCGACTTGTGTTCCGTCAGGTCGCTTGAGTGCGGGGAAGATTCTTTGGAACCGTAGGCCAAACCGTCCCAACTCACGCCACCTAAAACCATTGACGTAAAAAAAGAAACAACCATTTTATCCTGGTCAAGAATTCTCAAAACTTGAGTATATTATAACGATTGCATTTTATTAACCAATTATTTGCCTCTTTGAGTTTGACGGTGAATGGAATGGTTCTCAAGGGCTACCTGTGACCATGGGAGCCGCGGTGAGAATGGTGGCCCCGGCACTTGTTCCCGACACCACGGCACCAAGGTTGAAGCGTTCTCTTATCGCCAGGAGGGCAGGGGAGGGGGTGTTCCCTCCGATGAGAAAGCTGGAACCAGGAAGAGCAATGGCTTATATCCTGTAAGTTACAACGTTACGCGAAAACACACCGATTTTAGGATCAATGTAAAACAACAAAAGTCGAGTCATAGAATATCGAAGAAAGGCATTACGGCGGACCTCAGTGTAATACAACGACGAAGACTTCCGGCTACCTTGCACGGAGAGCTTCCCCAATCGGTGTTTATTGAGAAGTTTAATATTCAAATAATGACAAAAATTTAAGTTGAAAATTCTAACTGTACATTGTATATACATTTGATTTTACTATCTACCAATCATGAAACAAAATGCCTTCCATGTGCAAATGAGTAGAATATATATATGGACAGTTTTTCAATTTCTTTGATACTTGAATTGTTTAACAGTAACGAAATTTAATGTATGTATGTATGTATGCATGTATGTATGTATGTATCATGTATGTGTGCGTATGTGTGTAGCTATTAGAACATGGGTGACCATATATTGTATCTCATTAGATAATCTGTATCGCTAATCTATGTTATTCAAGACTTGTTTGTTGTCATGTGCAGGTGTCCTACATGGGGACTTTATCTCGTAACACTAGGCACAAGTAATCGTGCATTATTGTACCCACGATGTTTATGACACGGGTTATATTTGACAATAGATCTATACTCACGCAGTAACAAGCCTTGACTGGTCTCCGCCCGAGACAAAGAATCCCGTTTGCTCTCTGATAAGGCTGAGAACTCCAGGGTCGGCGTTATTTCCGACACTGTCTACAGTAATTGGGATAAACGTCGCATTGAGGGCCCCGTACTTGTGCACCAACAGGTCAGTGTAGTAATCTGCCGAGGTCTGGGGCGTAGCTGAAGCGCCTGATACAACTCCAATACGAGCAATACCCTTTCCGCCCTGGTGAGATAACGTCGACCAACGTTGAGATATACTCTGCTAGGGCAATGTGCCCCTGCTACAACTAAGCTGCTTATTTATTAGGTAGACGATTATAATAAAATGTACATACAGAATAGGACATTTGGATCAAACGC
Source organism: Gibbula magus (assembly GCA_936450465.1). Lineage (NCBI taxonomy): Eukaryota > Metazoa > Mollusca > Gastropoda > Trochida > Trochidae > Gibbula > Gibbula magus. The sequence continues at coordinate 61,039,019 of OW388303.1, forward strand.
AGTTCAGCATTCGATGCTGTTTCGGTGCATGCAGAACGCAATAAGATGTCATGCGTGTCAGGCTATGATCAGGTGAGGTGAGGTGAGTTGGGGTCTAACGCCTCTTTCAAGAGTATTTCACTTATATCGCGGCTGCTAGTATTATGGCAGGGAGAAAGCCCGCAACGCCGTGTGGCTATGCATTGCGGTGAAACCTGCGAGCATCGGCTGGAACTAGCGAACCATGGGTGGTACTACACTGAAATTCAAACCTTACTGCGTGTAGCTATGACCAGACAATATTCGTGTACATTGTGTCGGCTCTAGACGTAACTCCGCTTCACATGTCATCGAGGTGACATCTTGTAAATGTGTATCATAACCGTATTACTATCGTCTGTTCACTAGTACGTTTAAGCAGCTTTCACATGCAACCATCACATCGAGTAAATAAGTTACCATGTGTTACCAATGGAAAACAAAGGGAACATGATGACAACACGAATACACAAAACTGTATCTTGATGACAACATCGTTAATTATACAACTAACTTCTGATGCAACCAATCAAGATTCTATATTCTAGCCAAGAAAGTGCTCGATATGTAACAGAGGTTACGACGGAGAGTCTGAAGGGAGTTACCTCTGTTGGCAGAGAATGTCGATCTTTTGCGAACCTGCATAATTTCAAATTCGCTTTTTCATTTTTAGACTCGCCGCTAATGGCTGCAATACTGCCGAAGCGGCGTTAAACAATAACTCACTCGCTCACTCTACCATACAATAACTCACTCACTCACTTTTAGTCAAATTCGACACAGCGTGAAGCCGTCTTAAAGAAAAATCCAACATGGCCGGTTTCGAGTTTTGACTTGACGTTGGCCGTCGATAGGCCTATATTACGTATTACCTTCGTGAAATAAATTAAATCCCACGAGTGTCCATGGTACACGACAACTTTTAACAAAATATTACATTTTAAAGGCACTGTAGCACGTTTTTCTCAAGTATATGTTCAAATTTGCCATTTATAATAAAAGTGTATGCACTTTATCTTTACTGAAGAGGGTAAAACAGCCCGTTACACGATCGGATTTCAGTAGTCTTTAAAAATTCGTCATTTTAACCTACTCCCTGCTACCGGCCATTTTGATATGAACACCTTTAATATGTCATCTGTGATAGTCATGAATTGAAGTTTGAAGTTTTTCTAGTGAATAATGTTCATGATATCAAGACTTGAATAGCTACAGTTCAAAATTGATAATATTTCCTTCTCTCTTACAGAAAATATGAAAGCGTTTGTTTTAAAATTATTTAAAAAATCATTAAACGAATGAACTTGCATTATTTCCTTATTTGTCACGCAAAGGAAACAATAACATACCGGTAATTGTTCGCCCGTTTATCTGTTAAAAACATATACAAGACTAATAGGTCATATGATAGCACGAGAAGGGTGCGTCTTATACCACATGGCAATCTTATTCGAGAGAGTTGAAGTCAACGGTCAAAACACGACTTACACAAGGATTTTATTAACGCTTCAAATTCGAAAAAATTACGACTATTTTGTATTTTTGTTTCCACTGTAAATTAAATATAAGATTTTTTAAGCACAATAATACAAACTCTAGTTTATTTTATATATTAGTCTCTGCAGAGACAGTTTAGATATCCATCATCGTAGGGCCAAAACACTTGACTACGAATCTCCTGTGTATAGTTCCTTATCTGCGACCATTCCTCTTTTAGTCTCAAAGTAACACGTACGAGGAATATATTTAAGTTAAATCGCCAACAATAATAGATTTCGAAACAAAGCGCAGCAGCAGAAAAGCGAGAAATGGGTCAATCTTGATAACACATGAATGAATGAATGTGAAAATTACAGTCGATAGTACCATAGCATTAACTGTCCATCTTACTTATATTTAGATTTCGAATCGACATGCATCATATTTTAATTAGTTGCCAAAAACGTGCCTATTTACAGAGACTAAAACGATGATGAAATGTTCATTAGGGGACAGATTAACGAAGCAACTGATCGGTTCGAAGAGTGAAGTACTGTAGCACAAGAAACACTAACACAATGTGAATAATGCTTTAAATTTAACTCTTAAACTCAAGGACGTATGCAATCAACAAAGCTTTTTCAGTGAAATCTGACGCAGGTAAAAGTTATAGAGCACGTAGAAATTTAAAAAATATATATAATCGCAAATCTATCCTACATTGCTGATCGCATTTCCAGGTACGTTATAATTAAATAAATGTAAGTTTTGATGCCATAGAAGTCACTGCTGAATTGACATGTGTTGTAAATAGATAATATAATTTAAAAAGTACCGCTCGTTCAACAATGCGCGTCCAGATTTGTGTTGTGTTTTCCATCAAAGCTCCGCCAACTATCACGACGCTCTTCCCATATGTCGCATACTGTGGGAGGTTGGCTTCAGCAGCGACATTCGCCAACAACAGCAGGAGAAGTGTTAATCCCAACATGTCAACTACAACAATATGGACTGACTACCAGCGGTGTGCGTCGTGACAGAAACACTTATCGCGTTGACACAAATTGACCGTCAAAACCTGTGTCCTTTTGTAGAACTCGATCACGATTATATAACATGTTCTTATTTTCATACACGCAAGCCTTCCCTAAGTCTCCTTTTGTATGATCAGAAGAGTTGACGTAGGTAGAATAGATAGATATTGCATAAGTTAATGTTTGTATGCTATTTTAGACACTTGGTGGTTTTCAAGTTCTAATCTTGCAAGATCGCGTTCTTATGTTATGCTTTTAAGTACGCTTCTTTCAGTAGTATTTTATGACTGCTTTTCTCAATGAAACGTTCACAGATGACTGTATCAACTGACGAGAACTATTGCGAGAGCGCTTTGAATACAGAATTTCTTTTTCATGAATTTTCCTCCAAGTGTGACTTTCATCAAATAACAGGTCCGAAAGAAATATACCAAATACGTATTCAGAAATAAAGAATTTATTTGATAATATACAGCTCCAGGTATATGCCTACCTGATTGAATATGTATTACCTTTAAGATGTATACACGTACCTTAAGGTTTTTTTTAAAACATTTCATTTTTATATCCGAAATATGTATTCATAAACAAGATGTTCCCGGATATAAGCATAGTTTGAATTCACACGGTTACATATTTTAATCCTTATGTTCTTCATCTGATTAAGGCCGGATTTCACCTTACAGTCATACCTCGGTTATCCGCACGATTTGGTTACATGTGAAAACTCAACAATGCTTACTCCTCGACTAAGTACCTGACATTTCAGCTTTGTGTTGATGCCTTTGTTTCTGGATACACGTGGTCCGTGTAAACAAGGTCTGGCTGTACCTAAAAGCTGTTACATTGGACCGGTTCGAACCATTAATGGGTAAATTTACTATACCCTCCAAAACGCAGAATTGCCATAATGCCGAATGAATTGGTTGATGGTCAGGCTAGTCTTACCTAATGAAGTAATGGACTGGTCCACACCATCCTCGGTTACCCATGGTTTTATATATGCTCCGTTACTCTCCACTATATCACAGAGTAACGGAGCATATATAAAACCATGGGTAACCGAGGATGGGTCCACACACATCCAGTGAGTAGAGGGGCACAGTCAGAATGCTATATCTATTAGTACGTTTGAAGTAGACCATTTAATTGTAAAATCATACTTAAATTAAAATGTAATACTTCCTTCTTATATATAATATCTATGTGAGAAAAAGTCATTACCTTGGAATAATAGTAACTTACACCAATATGACAACATTCTCAATTTGATTGAAATACTAAGTGGGTATCTTCCCCGTAAACCATGAAGTCTCGAGTTGTTGACTTAACCTTATTTACAAAATTTCAAATGAATACGTTCCAATTGAATAGTATTTTCATAACCCAACATTTCAGCATCATACAACAATATTGTTATAAGGAACATACCTAACATATACACAAATATATGCTGAACAAAACCAACCCGTATTTTGATTTTATGATATTATTTTAATATATGCTTAACACCAGGTCCCGTATATTTCATTTTTCTGAGCTTTAGCTTTCTGCTTTTTTGGGAGGTTACCAAATAAGACGCTTACTATGATCACAATAATGTTTTCGGAAACATCCCAAACGTCCTCTTGAAAACACTTGTGAAACAGGATACGCACGTCAAGTATCACTGACCAAATAAAAGTATGGCCATTATTATTCACGTTTTTGGAAAATGCATTTAAAGTCATGGTAAACAATCTGAGCCCAAGAAAAGGTCACGTGACAACACGTGATACCCATGTCAAGCATGGGAAATGGTAAAAAAGCAATGGTTATGGCCAAGGTCGCAGAGAAACAGCCAGACAGACGGACATCGGTAACAAATAGTTTGTTTAATCTGCTTGAGGTATTATCTTAACATCACATATGTTCTTTAAACATACACTTATTATTGTTTACATACAGCGAAGGACAATTATGTGACTATTGAAAAATAGGATAGTAACTCGTGTGACAGTTTTCGTGGGATATCCACTATATTCTGCGAGTGCGTGTGTGTCCCACAACTGTAGCGTGGTACTGGGTGACGTAATGCGGCATTAGCACGAATTACGATATAATACTAATTTGAGTTCACTGGACTTGCATATAATCATATCCTATCGCGAAATGCATGGGCATTACTTCTTTTCAATGAAAATCGAGCAACAGCTCTTAACATGTGCAGAAACCGAAATTACACATCCCATATATATCAGAAGTTATGTGACCTTTTAAATATAACCAACCCACATCTGTCTTTTTGTCTGTTATAGCTAACTTTCCGAAATTACGTTTGACCTATTTGCGCGCGTCTTTGCCCGGCTTTCGATCATACATCGCTACGTTTTAACCTTTATATTGGCAGTGTAGTGAATGAACAAGCATTTAATTGATAATTTTCAGCAAAAGTAAGTGCTCCTCGATAAAGTTCTTATAACGAATGCATACGTCAGATAGAGAAATAATTGTCGGCTAATATACATGTATGAGACCGTTCCTTGATTTTCATTGAAACATATATATATATATTTGATATATTAAATATTTGGGGTGAATATGAAAGTCGAGTAAGAATATATAACCTAAACCAGCACATTTTGTTATATGGTACATTTGAGAACCAAATAAAATATCATGCAAAACTTGATTATGCACTGTTAACCAATCCCATTCAGTATACTTAGGCCAGCTGAAAATAGCAAGGCTAATGGGAGAGAATGCTGAATTGAAAAATAGCTTTAAAATACATATTTTTATATATAATAATGGAATTTACACATCTTAATTTCATCTATCAAGTCATATTCTCAAATTTTGGTTCTTGACAGAAATCGTTTCAAGATTTTGGGGTGGACCATTCTGCCACGCCCACAATTTAGGGGGTCAAGACAAAATGAACAAACTTTAGTCTCTATGTAACAAAGGTGTTAATCTGAAAATTTCAGCTTCCTATTCAAACTGGTTTCAGAGAAGTCATTTAAAGGTTTCACTAACAATGCCTGCCACGCCCATATTTGAGGGAGGATGAGGACCAAAGGAACAACTTTGATTCCCTTGGTACAAGTAGAGACACCTCCCCAAACAATTTCAGCTTCGGGGTTGTAGTGGTTCTTGGGAAGTCGAAAATGTGAAAAGTTTACAGACAACACCCAATGGATGGACAACAGCATATATCATAAGCCCATCTCGCCTTTCACTGATATAATATGACCCATCAGTCTTGGTCATCAAAAAATGGCATTCTGACAAACAACATGTATTTCAAAGTTTATTGACATAAATACATACCAGTAAATCATAATCAACATATTTCCATCATAAAGCACAGAGCATGTTAGTGCAAAGGTGCATGAAAATAACCTTTTATCAGATGTTCACGATAAGTTGAAGTGAGTTGGCAATGACTGTTCATAATTAGGCACAAAATTCACATCTAGTAAAATGTATTATAGTTGATTATACCCTTATGAAATAAAGACGTCATGGAAAAGTCAAGCAACATATTTCTATGAATATTTGTGTAACAATAAATAATCAAGGTCAACCTATAATGATACAATGAAAATACTCTAATGGTAATATCTGGTTACAAACATTTCATTTTGATAGTGTCGTACAATACATTCCTTAATTATTTTCATGGAGAAAACATTCAGTTTTAAATAGTAATAAATCTTAAGACCATGATCACAAATAACAATAAAAATATTTTTTATTCATTTGAATTTTTAAGTCAAAATGTTAACTTTATTTATAGCTGTTCAGCCTATCGAAATGCTTTTATAATAAATATCCTAAACTTGAGAATGATAAAACAACTACACTAGCAGTAGCTAGTAGCATTTACTATTTTTTTTAAAATGCTAAAAAACTCCAGTGATGTATTTCGAAAGATGAGTTTCAGGAAGAAAATCATTCAATTGCAGAACACTCAATAGATGTTTTCCAATTTTATTGAAAAGATTCCATATTGACAAATGATTGATGTTATATAAAGTGCAGTTAGACTATGTACAAAGAGACTGCTGAAAGCACTGACTATAAATCATATTTACACAAACAGATGTAGATAAGAAGAAAACGATGTACACTGGAATGCTAATATTGTACACAGCTAGACATATAATTCTATACAAAGCATGCATATAAAACAAATAAATAAATACACACTATATAATATTTCTTAATGGATTTATGGGTTATTTGATGATTTCTGTGCTGAAAATTTCAGGATAGGAAATTCCAATATTCTCAGTATTTAATTTCATTATATAAAATACATACTTCATAAAAAAAGTTCTTATATAAGGAAAGAAAAATTGTATTTGTCCAAAAATTATAACGCTCCATAAAACATACCAGATGTTATGGTAGTTAAACCGAAAATGTATTTCATCCGCGCCATACTTATAAATCCTTATTTGAATTAGTTCCGGGATTTTTTTGTTTTCTCTGTTCTTCCTTCTTGCCAGCCAATGTATGAGAAGTACTCCTAGTATTTTTTCCATTAATTCCATAGTAACTATTCCTATTTAGTCAATGTATTTCACCTTTCACCTCTCATTTAGAAGTGAACTTATTGGATTCCTCTTCATACTGTCACACAGATGCTGAGGAGTACAAGCTGATATCATTGCTAATCAGTCAAGGGTTAATTAGAAGTGCTTATAGAGTATATAATATATGCTGATAACATAGGTGGCTGCAATGAATTAAAAGAATTATGACAAAAACTTGAATTTGTTTTTGACATTTCATAGAGAACGAAGACTAGAATTAATGAATTTATAATGAAAGTAACAAATCAAGTTTTGAATATGTTATCACAATAGATCCCTCTTATTGGAACAACTACATGAAATTTCAAGAAACAAATTCTTTTGACATAAGAGAAGGCTTAAAATAACTAATTTGAATTTCCTCCCAGACCTAATGAGTGAAAAGATTATTCTCAATTGGTCACTGTATCTTGGATGAAAATAGAGACTTACAGCAATATGTGAGAAAGAAAATCAATAAACAATGGCACGTGGAGACGAATGGGAATACAAATTCATGAAAAAAACTTTTTCCTTTTTTTAATGCAAAATTTTCTTTGAGATGAAAAGATTTAAACCACAAAATAAAATGACACTTTTTTTAAGATTCATTAGAAGTGTCATGCAAATTTGGACAAATAATATAAATAAAGCTGGATTTAAAACATACATTTTACCTCTGTCATCAGTTTTGTTTAACTTGCTTCAATTTTCACATTCACATAATTCTTCAAAGACCTTACACTGTCAAAAATTAATGCTTTTTATACCCAAACATAATTAACTTCAAACTCCAATTTATTAACCAGAGTCGCACGTTTCCTGTTGGTAGATTACTGCATTTCGTCCTGGGACTAGCAGCCATCCTGGACTGACCCAACAGTGGCGGGTCAAGAGGTTGGGGTTCATGGGGTCAGAAGCCCTCCCCCTTTTTACTTTTGCACATAAATTTGATGGACCCCAAAGGTGAACCAACCCAACCCTCCTCCCTTTTTCTATAAGTGAAGGCCCCCTTCGAGAATTTCTGGATACGCCTTTTAAATATTCCTGGACTAACAGGATTTAGATTTGAATTTGTCATTAAAAACCTTTGTAACAAAGTCTGTTAATACCAGACTGTCTCAATGCAACTTCTTCTATCCTTATGACACATCTTGCGTCATATCACGATATAATGGATTCATTTCACTTACTAATCTTAGTTAAAGTCATTATTGGTAAATGTTAAGGATGGGTCTATAATTGATCTTATGGCTAAGATGAGTTAGTGGACCGACCCCTGGACTTCCCAGAAGTCTCCTGAACTCCCAGGTAAATAGTTTATCTAAGTAACAGTCTCAAATTGTCTAAAAACATGTTCATCAAATCCAACAATGGCATAATTGCCGAAATTATCATTTTCATCAATTTCTGCAAAGGGTATACAAAACATCCAAGACCCTTTTTACAAAGTTCTGCAATGGCACCCAGTGGTGTAACATCAAGTAGATGGAGAATGAAGGTAGAGACGATGACGGGTGATGACAGACACATCTTGCATCACGTCACCGATCATCGGTGGTTGTTCTCAGCCAGAACACAGATCTCAAGCTGAGAGATTGTTAAGGAAACAAACTACCCAACACCAATGAGATTTTTTTCATTTCCTTAAAATAGAAGTATTTCAGATACCCGGTATATGATACCAGTAAATACTTACCTTGCTCCACGGATGCATCATTAACTTACACCATCAATATTTTGGGGCACATTTCATTAATTTTGTTAAAACAGCAACCTGCTATAATGATAGATAATGGAGGAAACATGAATAACTGAACATTTTTAATACCTAAGTCTTCAGTTCGTGAAATCAAACCTGATTGTTCCCAGGACGTAGTTTTAAACCAATCAAATTAATCATGGGGGATTCAAATTGACACAGGTAAACCAGCTGGTTTGTTCCCAGGGTAATATACATACCGGTACAGGTAATGACTTCATTAGAGGAGTTAATTACTTAAGGAGAGATGAGACGAAGAAATCGAACTCACTTACGGTAACATTTTGCAACAACAAATTAATGCTGTCAAATAAGTGTCAAAATATATGCATTAAATCTTTCAAAGAATAGGTTTATCAATAAACTAACGGAAAGCGCTTAAATTCACCGCAACGTATTTCTAACGGCCATTTTACGACATGCCGCATGTCGTTACTGTCACCTATATTCGCGGTAAAAATGTTATGTGTGTTATTTCAATTACATACATATTTCCAGTAAGTGATGAATATAAATCGCTTTGTATAATTAACTGATAGTCGTTCTTCCACCAAGCATTCTTAGATTTATAGTATATTCAATAATAATTACACGATAGGCCGTCAAAGTTACACTTGAATTGATCAAAACTGCTGTGACGTCAGGTTTTTATGTTTTTGTAGGTGATTTAAAAAATGACGTTTAAGTGATGAAAAACCTTCGGTGACCCCCTATTTTTATTTCTGAATTTGTTTGTTTAATCAACTGTGCACATCATATTACAGTTTTAGCAATATCTAAAATATGTATGTCACTGAAAAATCATGTTGAATATGCGAAAAACGATGATAAAAATGCGGTTTTTATTCTAAAACTTCTTAATTTTATTTTATTTCCCTTAACAATGTCATTTATTTTGTAATATAAACTTGCTATGTATCCGCCTTTGTGATAAAATTGTATCTGAAAGGATTCTGAGTTTAATCATTGAACGCGCGCACTTTATTTCAGTAGGTGAAATTGGTCAGAAATAGCGTTATTTGCTGACAGGGGTGTTACTATGGATACTCTTTAAATCATTCGGTGACCCCTCAATTTTTTTACATTTTTGGACAAAAGACATGATAAACTTGTTATTTTGAAAAAATAAGCAAATTCTAAAATATTTTGTTTCATCGTCCCATCTCTCCTTAAACAGAAACTTCTTTCTCCAAGCATCAGAAATTACAACATAGTGTATTCCGGGAGCTCGCTATAGGTGACGCTGTGGAGCGTGTATACATGAAGATGCGATGCTAGAATACACCATTCTCAGTTGTGATGACCCAAACGACAGCCTTAACTTGAACCCAGAGAAACTGATTCAAGGATATCATTTTAATGAATATAAACATTATAACTGTTTGGAATTATAGTCATGTTGCATCCCAGAATGAATTGATACCTGGAAAATAGTGAAAATATCTTGGAGCCAATGATACTATAAGGATTTGGCAGTGGTTACATTGTAGCCTTTGAAATGTTACCAGTGTAGCTGGCATTCCACCTATCAGGGGGACTCAGAATTGGAGTGAAGGCAGTTTGAATAAATGTGATATGAGCAGAGCCAGAAAGCAACACCACTACATTACCAGTATCTTTAGACTAACTTTACGCACACAAGGTAAAGGATACAACTCGGAGTCCCCTCTCGACTGGGTCGACCAGCATCAGTCCCCGTGGCACGTACACAGACTCGTTCTGGGTGTCAATATACCGCTTGATCTTCTTCAGACACTGCAAGCATATCAAGGATATTTAATATTTCTTGTCACATATTATGTACGGGTATATCCAGATTGAAGTAGTAACTATATAGTTTCATTGGCGGCAAAACCTTGCACTTCTCAAAATATACATGGTATTCAAAAGTATTAACATATTTATGAATGGCATCCATTTCATGAATTGACAATCCCAAAAGTCTCTATCTATCCCAGTCATACTTTTGTCATCCTTCTGTCATCCTTGATGACTACATATCATTCATTCCATCAAGCAGAATAACATGTTGTTCACTCAGTGACCATCCAGTTCTTAACTCTAATGATAACTCCTATTTTTAACCCTTTACAGTATGTGAACAATGTTTCACCTTTTAACTAAAAACACTGTGATCAACAAAAAGATACAAGAAAATTGACAAAAGATGCTGTCACCATAAGATTAAGTTTTGATACAATGCAATGACATTTCTTTTAAGTTTTTAAGTTCTATGTGAGGAACTCGGAAGCAGAGTTTTATTTATCATTTCTCTCACCTTCTCATAATAGGTGTCAATACAGAGGTATGCGAGATATGCAGTGAGACAAGCGAAGCAGCTCTCACAGTACGTGCGTCCACCGAGACTCTCGGCCTCCAGGTACAGTGCATTCAGAGTGTTGATCGTCTGCTCAAACGAGGATCTGTCCACCTGAATACAACATATCAAGAATGAGCATTTCATAAAATCACAAAGCAATGTTTTACGATAACTTCATTTTTGTGTAAAGGATAGATGCAATGACATATGGTCCATATCGGATTCATTAAAATGGGATGTCAATTTGACAATTGCTCGATTTTAAATTTCTGAAATCGGTCCATAAATTACTTATATACCGCTTTTTAAAAAAACGCCAGAATTAGCCCCGGCGACCAGAATGAAAGTCTGCGGGGGTGTGTCCCGTGAATGGATGACATCTGTGACGTATCTGGAGGAATCTGATTTTCGGCGATAGTCATAATTTAACGTAATTTCACAACATTTTGATTGTTAATTTCACAAAGAAATCTTCAATAAACCAACTTAAGTTTCCCATATATTGAATGTTTAGATATCCAACTAGGTAATTCCGCAGATGACAATTACACAATTATTACATAAAGTTGTCTTTTTGGCGATGTAATACACCTCATAAATTCATTTAGCGGCAGTGATAATCATCATTAATTAATTAACGAGATTCGGCAGAGTAGCTGTCTTGCCTGCCCCGTCTGTCGCTTATCACAGTCACACCTCAGTGAGCATTTTCAAAATGATTGCTAAAACTAATTGCGGTAATGTTAAAATGGGTGAATTAAATTTGTCTTACTTATCAATTGCAAGTGTATATTGTCTCGATTGTATGCTCAATTGATTCCGATATACAATATGTACGTAGAGGTAATCATCTGTCATTTTTGAGAAAAATGCATTTCATCAGATCTTTAAAGCATTTTTCTGTGTGATTAAAACTAACTGTTTTCAAGGGAATAAATCACAGGATAGTAACGCTTATCGTTCTGAAGTTTCCTCTCCAAACAGTCTGATGACAGTCCATATGCTCGCATGTTCTGGCGCAATTCAGTTATCCAATCACAAGACATCTAACAAATGCTTTTACGAGGGGCGTTCAATAAGTGTTGCAACTTCAATATAAAACCAACTCGCGAAGTCAATTTTTTACATTTATTTTTCAATATAGTTACCCTTCACCTCAATACACTTATTCCATTTCTCTTTAAGACTTTTGATGCCGCTTTTGTAGAAGTCTTCCGTTTGCCCCCCTAACCACGCCTCTATGGCAGCTTTGACGTCTTCGTCATCCCGGAAGTGCCTTCCACGTAGGGCGGATTTCAGGTTTCTGAACAGGAAGTAGTCACTGGGGGCTAGGTCTGGGCTGTAGGGTGGGTGGTTAAGCTGTTCGAATCCAAAATCCCGTATAGCGGCCTATGCAACTCTTGACTTGTGGACTGGAGCGTTGTCATGCAAAATCAGAACACCACGTGTCAACATTCCACGGCGTTTCTGTCGAATTGACTTTCGCAATTCTTGCATTAGGTTGGCATAATATTGACCATTCATTGTAGTTTTGGTTGGTAAGTAATCAATTAATAATATGCCTTTTGCATCCCAAAAGATTGTCGCCATAATCTTGCCAGCTGATGGTTGAGTGCGAAACTTCAGGGGAGGCGGTGAACTCGGGTGCTTCCATTGCTTGGATTCCAGTTTAGTTTCTGGGTCCCAGTGGTGGATCCAGGTTTCGTCACCTGTCACCAGACGAGACAAAAACCTTGCTTCATCTGCATTAAACCAATCCAGGAGCTCCATGCAACTTTCGGTTCTTTTCTGGCGATCTTGTGCTGTGAGGTTTCTGGGTACCCATCTTGCAGATACCTTGGACATACCAAGATGGTCATGAATTATTTTTTCAACACTTCCAACTGATATCTGGAATTCCAAAGACAGTTCAGAAACTTTAACACGGCGGTCAGCTAAAATTCGTCTTTCGATAGCAGCAATAACTTCCGGTCGGGTGACTTCAGATGGCCTGCCTGACCGTGGGTCATCGTCTAAGGACTCCCTGCCCCGCTTGAACTGAAGAGACCAGCGACAAACTGTTGAAAAGTTAGGAGCATCCTTACCCATCACATAACACATACGATTATGTATTTCTGTAGCTTTGCATCCCTCTTTAGTAAGGAACTTGATCATAGCGCGTTGTTCATGTTTGAGAGAATCCATGATTATGGAGACCCCTAGGTCAGCGCAGCTATTATATCTTAATAATTGTTATGTCTAGAAATTGTTTGACATGTGTCAATGTTATGTTTTGACTATAGTAACACCTGCTATAAGCTGACACTGTTTATGTAAACACCAATGCCCCGCTTGCAACACTTATTGAACGCCCCTCATAGCTCAAGAAGCAAGGGCCAACTAACTCCAGACAGCCATCATTTCCTCTGTTTCCGTAACATTCAAAACGTGTTACGAATGATTCTGTATGCATTCAAAATGGTGATTATTTAAAAACTATGATTGGCCAGCTAATGAATGGGTTTTGGCTACAATACAGAACAGAACACAGACTATACAGGGTGTCATCAATACAACCAGTTTGTATGCCGGTAGATGTGCTATTTTGCAGATTTTATTCCTCAGGGTCAACTTTAATCAGATTGGAGCAGTTTCTAAACAAGACACCAATAGTCCTTGGAATGATAAGCCACAATAATTTGAGAACATTGAAGATCTTGAAATTTTAAGCATGGATAAAGCAAATATGTTTAAAAACATTACATTGATCTACAGTACTAATATTGCTCTAAACATATAACATTTTAGGAAGAATGTTTTTCTCCACATGAATGACTTTGATCTGTAGGATGCAGAGTTTATGATGTTCTTGACACACCTTTCCCTCCAGTTCCAGGGGAAACTTGTTGGCAAACTTGACACCCGTGCCATCTAAATAGTCTCTTTGCACAAACACTTTGGTGCATGTGGCTGAAGGAATCCTAGATAAATTGTCCATTTTGTGCCCCTGAAAAAAGGGAAAATCATTTTTAATTTATACACACAAATATTTATACAAATCAAATTATTAAAATAATGACAAAGAATGACATAATACATTATTACAATGTTACTATAACAACCTTAAGTAAGGTAGGATTTAAATGAATGTATAATACTAGACTTAGAAAAGCTTTTTACAGCAAACAATGTTTTGATTGACTGCTTGTGTCTAAATATACCGGTTAGACACTTGACTACAACTAGATAGTACATTTATACCATCTAGATACTTGATTACTACACAGTAAAATCAACTCTTTGAAGTGGTTGTCTCATTTTTGCACTTTTTATTATTCAAACTGTAATGTTACATATGTCATCATATATCTTAAGCAGGGAAAACATCAGAAATAAATCCTTATAATTTTTTAATGATAAATAACCAGTTTTGTAACCTTATCTGTAGTTATCGTCTATGGGCTATCTCGATATGGACAACCTCAAACCTACACTGTCAGTATTTACGATCATGAAGACTATCATCTGATTACATGCAGTGTTGTTCCTGGGTTATTTTGGGCAATTCTGAACAGATGGGGCCCTTTGCAATGGTAAAAGTATCCAACTTCTCAAATGTAAAGGGACACAGAGCCAAAAGGTTAGCAAATTTCCCAAAAGACACCCTTTGGGAACAACAATGACATGCTTTTCTTTCTTATGAAAGCTGACATTCTCTAATTTCATTGCCTAATTCCAGGAGAAATTCCATATATTCTTTACATCACAAATTTTCCGAAATAAACGTGAGAATCCGAGGCATGTACTGACTTAGTTCGAGAGGCTCTACCTGCAACCCCATTTGATAACATACTAGTATGCGGCTCGCTGTGTGAGATAAAGCATTCTGACGACAGAGGTTTCGGTCTAGTACCGACTAGACAACTGAGTACGTAGAAAGAAAGTGGATAGGCCTAAAGGGTACTATTGATTGAAATTAAATATCTGTGTATGGAACATAAAAAATTATGAAAATTATTGCAAACTTAGAAGAAAGATTGTTGTATGGATGTGATGGAATATTTGCCTGGCATATACAAATATTCAATTTCCCTGCCAACATGATCACATAGACACTTACAAAATAAAGATTGGTTTGGGGTAACTTGTGTAAATTGAATATGGAATATTTTCACAGTCTAATTCCTGAGATAACCAAATACAAATTATGATTACAAGATTGTGAGCAAGGCGAATTAATTTTAGAAACTAGGCCTACTCAGTCTGTTTGTCTATGATTCATGTTAATTTGTAAACACAGCTAAATCTCCTTATTAACCGGGTAATCTATCGACATACAAGATTATATAACTATTTTGGAAATATATCTTATTATACATTTGATAAGTCTTCAGTAAATAACATTACATTAAACGTGTCTGATCGTGTAATGTACAAGAATATAAATTTATTCCCAACCTGAGTGGGTTTACTCACTTCGTCGGCAGCCATCTTAGGTTCCTCAGGCATCACCATGTTAAATGTGTTTTGATTGGCTGATTTTCTAAGTAAATTGTTCTTCTGGGATATGATTGGCTGAGAATCTGTTGCAACTTATGCAAAACGTTTTCTGATTGGCTATGAATAATTTTGTTGACCTTCACCGGTGGCAGAAGTTCCAACATGGCGACAACACGCAAGGTTTTGGCAAGGTTGTCCGGTAAATGTTTAAATTGTTTCACTCTCATGCAACCTAACGGCACGAGTATTAAACAGTTTCCAAGTACTCAGGCATGGGTTAGCTGTGTTATGCAGTGGTAACAATGACTACATGTCACTCTTGAAAAGTGTCCGTTTTCTGAATTCTGGAAAGGAATCCCTTGAAATAGATATCAAACTTGTCTAATAAACTGTAAAGACTAGTTGGATCTAATGGCCTACTTACATGATTTTGATCAACTTCACCATGATATCTGATAATATCAAACAATACGAGATCATGTGGGAACACTTGCTAACTATACGGTTACAGATTTTTTGGGGAAATCGAATGTTGAATGAGTTGAATAAAATAAAAGTGGGGAAAAAAAGTCTGAATATCAAAGGTGGAAAACGTAAATTACATGGTTGAATGCTGCAAATAGTAAAGTATGTTTTCTCTGATTAAAGTGGGGATAAAGAAGTTCATAGTTTATAGGCCTATGTAAATGCATACGCTGGATTAATACATGAAACTGTAACAAAATAAATACATTTCATTTTAGGGTGGACAAGCTGCGAACCACATATTTTAGGGGGATGCCATATTGCTGCATTGTTTCTCAAATATGAAAATGGTTAAATATGTAGTTCACCAATTGATACATTCTTTCAAAGTTTGTGTTTAAGTTACTTTGAAGTAATTGTAAACTTACCTTTTCGCCATTCCCACTTCCAAACAAGTTGACATTGACTGTCTTATGTTTTCAGGGGAAAAGAGGAAAAAGTATCAGTGCTAAATAATAATAATAATAATAATAATAATAATAATAATAATAATAACTCTTTATTGTCCGTAATACAATGTACATAGGAAATTCTTTGTGTGCAAATAGCACCCGACAGCCACAGTGCAACGCCAGTTCAAGCGTTGTTCTGTCCTTATATGCTGAGTGTCAAGCAAGGCAGCAACAACTCCCATCTTTTAACGTCTTTTGGTATGAAGAACCCCGGTGTTCCGGGTGATGAGCGGACACTCTACCAATTGAGCTACATCCCCGGTGAATGAAGGTTAAAGGAATACAACAGTACTAAGCTTGTTTTAAATAAACTTGTGCTTTCCTCTTGTAGCCTTTGGCCGGCACAGCCAGGCTGTACGTCACATATACACGGAAACCCGACCAAACCTGATGATTGGAACCAACACAAAGCTGATCTGTCAAGGTTTTACTGGGAAACAGGTCAGCTTAACAACTCAAACAATAGAATCACTTGTCATTCTAAAGTTTTGATTGTAGCAGGAATAGTTGTGATATATATTAGGTAATAGGTATAATATCTGTATCTATTCTTGTAAATGGCTACAATTGTGTCTTTTAGATATGAATTTCATTTGCTATTTTGCCCAACTGTTAAATAGCTGTGACCATTAAAAGCAAGAGTCTGAGTACATTCTGAGATTTAAAGAGTGAGCTTTAAATTGAAACTTGGCCATTTAAATGTCAATTTTAACAAAAACATATTTTAAAATTTACTCAGGCACGTACATAGGACGAACTTGAAATGATTTTCATTTTCGTGGTTCAATGCTATTTTGCAGGGCACATTTCACAGCCAGCAAGCTATCGAGTATGGATCTCAGATGGTTGGGGGCGTGTCACCAGCCAAGGCAGGACAAGAGCATCTCGGCCTACCAGTCTTCGCTACTGTCAAGGAGGTCAGTGAGAGACTTGTACAAATAACTCATTTACCAAATACAGTCAGACCTAGTTTACCCGGAACCCATATATCCGGAAACCTGGTCAACCGCATGGTAGTATTTCAAATCTCCTCTATGCATTTATATATGCAAATGGTGATTCACTTAACCGCACAACTCACGTTCTGGACAATTTCAACTAAGTCATGCAAGTCTGAATGTACATTGTTATAAATCAAAATGGATGCTTATTAGGATTCCCCTTTTAAAGGTTAGTAATTAAGAATTGTATTAATTGGGTTTCTTTTTTCCCTTGAGATAGAATGGCCTTTTTGGTTTAAGATGCGTTATTTGATGAGTAGGCAGATCTATACTCTCCATTTTAGAATCTGTTTTAGGTAGCTGGTTGCTGATTATTAGATCTTGGTCCTACAAACAGCTTTCTTGCGATTATTTTTCTAATATACTCAATCTAGTACTTGATCCCCTACGACCAGAATGTGGAACATGGGACTATTTGTTTAGTGTCTGTCTGTCCTGACATCCTTTTCTCATGAACCGTTGCACCCAATATCTACAAATTTGGTGACACAGCAGTAAGTTGACTTACGGTAGTGTTATTGAAGACCTTCTTCTTTGAACCTATAGCTGCCACTACAATGACAGTGAAGTTTATAAGCTGTAATCCCTTTTTCTCACCTCACTGAAATTATCTTTCCAGGCACGAGACAAGACAGGAGCAGATGCTACCGTGGTCTTCGTACCTCCTCGTTTCGCAGCGGCAGCTGTTATAGAAGCAATCGATGCCGAGATCCCCCTGTGCGTGTGCATCACGGAGGGCATCCCTCAACAGGACATGGTGCGTGTGAAGCACAAGTTAGTCAGACAGAATAAAACCAGACTGATCGGACCCAACTGCCCAGGGATCATCAAGGTGAGGAGAACATCTCAATAGTCAGGACTTTACAAGAAGGATTACTCCTTATCCTGAAATATGGTTTCACAGCCAGCTTCAGCACTGACAATCTGTTATTCATGTTGGCAGCTTCATTATGCTGCTTTCATATTACAATCCTTTCAAGGGATCCGTATGTTTCATGCTTATGTGTTTGTGTCTAGGTTATCTTTTTTTTTTTATCACTTTATTTGTTTTTGATATGGGTACAGCATTTTCATATATAGATGAAGTAAACACAGCAAGTCAAATATTAATATCTAATTGAATAGGTTGTGGCATGATGACCAAAATGTGACAAAAGAGTCATATTTGCATTGTGTATATGCATTTGATTTATATAGTTGATAATTGTAGTGTAATTTTGGTTTCAAACCCGCTAGAGTAGGTAGTCTGTTTGCCAATTTTTGGAATAAATGTATTCTTTCGTTAAAATATAGAGGAAATTCAGGACATCGTTCCTTCTTTCTTTGAATCCAAAAATAACTGTTTCAGCATTTAATTTCAATTCGGTGTCGGTTTCATTTTGTATCCATTCTAGTAGATCCTGCCATAACCTTTTGACAAATCTGCATTCATATAGTAAGTGAATGAGCGATTCTATTTCAGCATCACAGAATGTACACAGTTGCGATTCTATAAGTTTATAATTGTATAAATCTTTACATGTAATAAGAATTCTATGGAGAACACGATATTGGAACCATCTGTGTTTTGCGCTAAAGGCTGCTCTGAATGGTATGAGATTGTATATTTTCCATTGATTTAAATCAAAATCTGTATTCAATTCCTTTTCCCACTTAATTTGGTAAAGATGTTTTTGGGTTGTGTCGTCTTTGTGTAAAAGTTTGTTGTAGAATATACTACATCACTTTTTAGCTTTATAAAGTATTTCCAAATTGGGGGGAATAAAAGGCAAATCCTTCTCTTTACTGAACTTGACCGAACCCCGTTTTGAATAGGATTTTAGAGAAGCTAATAAGCCTTCATATTCAATGAAATTTGTCTTAACATCGTATAGACCTACGAAGTCGTTATAGGGTAGAAATGTGCTGTCCTCGTTTAGAAAGTCATTAATGAATTTAATATTGGATTGCAGATAATGATCATATATTATAGGTTTTTTCCCTATTATTATATTGTCATTTGCCCATATAAACTGTCTGCTGAAATTGATTTCATATTTACAGTTTTCTTGTAAATCAGACCAAGCATCAAATACGTCTTTCCAGAATGGGCTGATAATATTGGGAATATACTGTGTCTTCAGATACGAAGGTCCCATTTCTATAGGGTTTAATTTACTCACTTGGTATGAGGTATAAACCAGGTTACTTAATTTAGAGTTATGTACATATAATCTTCTTATCCATGATATTTTCTGAGACTAAATTGTTTCTAGTATGGCCGGTACTTTTAGACCGCCTTCTTCATATGTTTTCGTTATCAAACATCGTTTTATTCTATCAGGTTTGCCTTTCCAAATGAAGGAGAAACATTTTTTTTGAAGATTTTTTTATAGTTTCTAATTTTGGATTTGCTAGTGAGGTAAATAAATGATTAAGAGTTGGCATAAATAAATGATTAAGAGTTGGCCTGACAAGTTAGTCAGACAGAATAACAGTTCACAGCCAGCTTCAGCACTGACAATCTGTTATTCATTTTGGCAGCTTCATTATGCTGCTTTCATATTACAATCCTTTCAAGGGATCCGTATGTTTCATGCTTATGTGTTTGTGTCTAGGTTATCTTCATTTGCTTTGTCAAACACTGTGACAACTCTTTCAACAATCATCATGATTTTCCAGTTTTTAAATGACGCAGTTTATTGTAATGAAACTTTGAACTCATATGTATTTTCTTTTTCAGCCTGGTGAAATAAAAATTGGTATCATGCCTGGCCATATACACAAAAAGGGCAGAATAGGTGAGACGAGATTTATCAGTTTTAACCTTCAATGCGTTAGACTATTTTCAGACTATATATTCAAAATCTTTAAATTTTCTAGGAAAATTTCACAAATGTTAATATCATCCCTTGAAGTGATTTGTTTAATTTAGAAATTGTTAAAACTGTTTTGCGTGCAGGTATTGTATCTCGTTCTGGAACCCTGACGTACGAGGCGGTCCATCAGACAACAGAGGCAGGTCTCGGACAAACTCTCTGTGTCGGTATCGGTGGTGACCCCTTCAATGGCACTGACTTCATCGACTGTTTAGAAGTCTTCCTCAACGATAAGGATACTGAAGGTTTGTGTGCAAGTTGATCCAGAGTTACCAACCCTTGCTCTTTGCTGAGAAGTCTGGACATCACAGTGGTTTGCACATTGGCTTCTGATCAAGAGGTCTAGGGTTCAAATCTGTTCTGCATGCAGTAAGGTTTGGGTGCAATTCTACACTGAATTTGACGGGAGTACCACCCATGATTCGGTACTCCCATGATTCGCCAGGTCCAGGTTTTATTACATTACATAGCTACAGTGATGACGTATTGTGGGCTTTATCCTGCAATAATACTAACTAAGGGAAATACTGTTCAAAGAAAAGTTAAACCCTAAATCACCTCACCCCTTTCAAAGGACTCGTCATTGTAATGCAGACTTAGTCAAGTGTATTTGTACATGTCAACTGAATTATGTAAATGTAGTGAATATTAGTGTTTGTGTGTGTGAAGGTTCACTGGCTCTGTCAACAGTTTGCAGAAATTGCAATACATAAGCAAAGTGTGGAACTGTTGGTGCCAAAGTGAATTTTTTGAGCTCCACATGTTGGTTTCAATAAGTTCATTGGGTGTTTTTTCACTTTGTTGCTTCCTCTCTAACTCTGTATGTCTCCTTTGGAAAATGTTTTGTGTCACGTCCGTGGCAAGGGTTGTATTAGTGTGTAGTAGGGCTCATTTGTTGCAAGAAAGTAATTGATAATTTATGGAATTCTTCCTTTTTCCTTATATCAGCTTCTACAGTGTCTCATGAACAAGTAACAGGTTCAACTGTTAATAGCAAATAATCCTATATTTCAGGCATTGTTTTGATCGGCGAGATTGGAGGACAGGCCGAGGAGAATGCTGCTGAATACCTCAAGGAACACAATCGGGTTGGTATTCTCTTATCTTTACCATGCACATCCATCCCTCTCACAGTGATCATGCATGTAATCATATGTTAATCAGTAGAGGCAGAGATAGAATTTTATGCTCCTCTCTGAGCTGGTATATCTTCAGATGATGTCTTGAAACATTTCAACATTCTTGTTCAGTGATTGGATATTTTCTCTTATCCTCTCTCTATTTGTGTGAAACTTTCAGTTTGTGGAGAGAAATGCATATGTGGGTGTCTTTTTAGTTCATCAGGCCTATAAGGCTGATTAACTTGAACACTGTGAGCCTAACAGCTTTACAAATTTCAACGCACAAAATGTATAAATGTAAAAACATATATGTTAATAAAGCTTCATAATCATTGTTCTATATTCTACACCTAATATTCCTGTATACATGGATATAGTCGTCTGTCTGTGACATACTAGTCTATACTTTGATTAAAACTGTGCAACTAGAATTTGGTTTGTGCAACCTAGCTTTTATCTCAAGTTGCACCTGGTGCAAGTGTTAAGCATCCTCTAAATCGAGCCCTGTGTGTGCTCGTTGTCCTGTAAAATAACTACCCAGAATGGTACATTTGTGACAGGGACATACTATGTATGTCTTTGTTGTAATTAGTTAGATATAATTAGTTTTTAAGTATTGTAAATAATCATTTATAATCTATCTTTATTTCAGCATCTAAGAGACGCTGAAACAAACCATGTAAATAATATTTTAATGTGTCGCTTGATTTCAGCTCATCATAGCAGCTGAAATGGTAGTTAATAATTAATATGTTTTAATAAGCCACTTGATTACAGCTTTACATCAATGCTGAGACATCAAGGACAACTATTATAATCAATCCCCTTACATTTAACCATATTCCAATAGTGTTCACCCAACCGTGACAGCACCCCTCATGATTGGTCTAATCAACCTGCACGCTTTTTGTATGCACCTCGCACCCTGACACATCACTTCGTTACCAGACATGACAGAACCACGATCGATCTTAGCGACAGTATAATATCTAATCAGCTTATGTATAAGCATCGTCTGCTATGGCAGCCAGGCATGTACATATACATAGGGGTTAATATTGTGTACCAAATTTCCTTCAACCACCACACGGAAATAAACGAAGTTAACCCTGCATTCACATCGTGTGTTATCCTTGAGACTCTACTACACATTTATTCAGCAGCAGCTACAGTGTTTCACCATTAACATAGCAAAACACTAATGCAAAACAGATCAAATGTGACGTCACTAGTTTATCCTTCTGTTAAGTGATCATTATCAAATTGTTCTCTTTCCATGTTCAGGGATCCAATGTCAAGCCAGTAGTTTCGTTCATCGCAGGACTGACCGCACCCCCAGGGAGAAGAATGGGACACGCAGGTGCGATCATCGCAGGGGGAAAGGGCGGGGCAGAGGAGAAGATCGAGTCACTCCGTTCAGCGGGTGTTGACGTCACCATGTCTCCTGCACAGCTTGGTACAACAATGATTAAGGTAAAGTTGATGAACACTTTGCAATAACATTATAAACCTCATATCTTCTCAAGGTTCTTAGTGGTTTTGAGAATTAATCATTAATATCATTTAGATCACACAGTGATTTGTCCTCTCTGAATTTTGGTCATACTTGATTGGAGAATCTATGCAATCAGACTCATCTCTGTCTGTATCTGAGAAAAAAGATATGTTCACTGTCCACACACGTTATCAGTTGTACAATGTCAAGTATCGCTATTACAATCAACGAGCCCTTAGCTAGGCGACAGTGCAATGATGCAAGAAGTAACTAAAGTTTACCTATTTTCTAAGCAACCCACCACATTTTCCAACACACAACATATTATTGCTAGAAATGTTATTGACTTCTTGAAGATACTGCAGTGAAATATTTATACCGTCATTATACATCAATGAAATTACCAAGGTACATCATCTTTCAATTGAGTTGTATTTACAATTCCTTTTCCACTTCAGGCCCTGCAGAAGGCAGGCAAGTTATAACAGCGATGTGAGTGAATGCCCTAAACAGTGTGCCAGAAGCGAGGCCTGTACATGCTGCTTTTAGTCAGTAGTCAGTCTGTCTGTCAGTCTGTCTGTCAGTCTGCCCTGGGTTGTCGGTAGTCGGGCATCAATCTGTACAGCATACCTAGCCGGACAGGAGTTCATCTAATCTTCATCATAATGGGATAGTTGCTTATACTTGACAATCGTCATGTTTTGTTACCTTGTAAAATGCATGCCAACACTTTTTATTTGCTAGAATAATTTATTGTAGTACCTCCCATTATTTGAGGTAACTGTATGACATCTGTGGATATTTTGGTAATGTTAGCAACAAGAAAACAGATGTGCTCTAATGTTCTGGTTATGATCATATTCATTAATCGAATATACTCTTTGATTGGCTCTCTTGAGTCCATCATGGTTGAGGTAATGAAGGGAGGTAATCAAGTTGTTTCTGCTTATGAATTCATGATTTCATACATAGATACACTGACACTTGGGGACTTTTAGATCTGCTCTATGTCAGGATCATTTACATCTCATACCAAATTTAAAGGTAGTGTGAGGATGCTTGTGCTAAAGAAAATAAGAAAGACATATTATTGTAGTTTATTGAAATATTTAGTTATTGTTTATGTATCCACAGCTCTGCCTCCTGATGCTCCTGTTAACCACTAGTCTCATAATCTCTGCAACAATCAGCATATTTATAAATTTTCTCTGTATTTTATTTCCATATGTATCCTTACAGAATTAACCAAGAATAAATAGACTTTTAGATTGAATCTCAGTCATCTTAAAGGTGTTCCCGCTAGGTATACTGTCCCTGTTTGTTTGCCCAGAGATGTACATGAATAATTCTAAGGTTATGATTGTTATGTTTACGTAATATGTTGTTGAAAATTATTCATTTTCACCTTGGAATGAAATAAAATTGATATCCTGTACATTGTTTTTTCTTTTCAATTGATGTGAATTGTTAAAAGAATTTAAGGATTTGTAATTTTTAGGTCATCAGACTTATAAAGTCACATGGGATTATGCCTTGTCTGGTGTCATTTGACATTTTTAGCTCATCGGGCCTGAAAGTCCCGATTGGCTTATCCCGCCACGATCTGTCCGTCTGTAAACTTTTCACTTTTTCAACATCTTTTCAAGAAACAGTGACTCTAGAAAATGAAATTTTATCTACAAACTTCTAGGCAAATGGGAATTCTTAATATAGATCACAGGGGTCATGACCTTAAAACCCATTTCATCTTCTTTTCCAGTACGAAAAGCTCTAGAAAGCTGAAATGTTGTGCACAGACTCCACAGCCAATGGACATTCCAATTGTAGATTCGGTCACAACCTAAACAACCTATTTCGGTTGCATTTCAATCCAGTTGTGCAAGGTCCTTCGGAGCGACGCTGTGTAAAGTGCATTTGCAAATGGCACATCATAATGCTAAAATAAACATAAGATAAACTCGGGTTTAATGTGCACCTATAGTCTTCAAATTTAGTACCAGTCTTCATTTGGGGAATAAGGTCACTTACTTGGGGCAGGGGACATGGTCATGTTTGTGACAATTACTTGTAATTTGATAATTAGTCTCTGCCTCGGAGATAATGACTACCGTACTACCTCATGAACTACCGAGCAATAAATTACTTGTTGTAATAAGGCGATCCATAATCTCTCTATTTATTCTAAGCCCCAAAAGTCTAGAAAGACAAGACAATGGCGACGTTTCGGTATAGATCCTTATACGATTACCAAGCATATGGAAGAGATGGTGAAACAGCAGGTTATTATGCAGGAAACATGTTTGTATGATAAAGAGATAACGATTACAACAAGATGAGATAATAAATAGATGGGATAACAATGACATAAAAGGTTGAAACATGTGAAGTTGTGATAACAAGGAGATCTGGAGGAAACCAGAATGGTAAACCAAGGGGCAGGGGAAGGTACCAAATGGTTGGGGGAGGGGAAGCCAGAGTGAGTATATTAATTGGATGAATCATTTGTGGATTAAGCGGTTGTGAACTGAAGTAAAGCATAACTCTTGCCAGTCTTCATTACTGGCTGATTTAAGCCTTGTCCTTAAGGTTTCCGTGCCAGGAAATCAGAGTCCACTATGCTTTTCAGTTGCAGCGATCCACTATCTTGGCACGGAAAAGCAAGAGAATACTGCAAGGTTTAACTCGGCCAATAATGGAGACTGGCAAGAGTTCTGCCTTGTGGAGGAAAGATAATTTGGAAAGGAAAAGCAGATAGATAAAATGTGAAATGGTAACCAGCAATTACAATGAATTAACAAATGATTAGCTGGGTAAGAAGACTTCAACTAAGAAGATGAATCAAACTTTAAAAACCTGTTTTAATGTATCCCGAACACACAATGATTTTTATCAGTACGATAACGTCTATTATCAACAGCATTTTACTCCAAAAAGCAAATGCATTTATTAAAAAAATGAAATATTGCTGAAACCCAATCTCCTATTTCAACCAATATGTAGAATTGCTAATATAAAACAGCGAGGAATATAAACAACACGAATATGTGTCAGCTGTTCAGATGTTTACTTTATTAATAATTACAATCCATGGTAATCTCGTATATGAGCAGCTGATTCATATGTATAAAAAAAGCCTTCTAGATTATGCAGGTAATTCAATATAGTCATACTCCGTTAATTGGACATCTGCCTTGAATAGGAGTCTGCCTCAAATAGACGCCCTTGCACAGAGCTTGCTGAAGAAGAAAAAATAAATAAACTTCTGCTTTAATTAAACGCTGAATAACCGATTTTAAATACTGCAATCGCTACTCCATTCCTTTCGTAAAGCATTACGTGTAATTTAAAAGAAATAATTACAAAATAATCTGTATAGTACGCCGGGCTTAATCAGCTTTTTGTTTCAAATACCGTAGTCGCCAAGCTGTCTCTACAAGCCTTAATACGTAATAGACGACTACGTTGAATAGATGCCTATAGTTACAGACAGTTTGAAAAAATACAAGCCCGGCTTTAAATTTAAAACTCTAGGTACTTTAAAAAGCAAATGTTGTAATAATAAAAAAAACAACTATAGCCTCAATTCATTCCGTATTTAATTGAAGACATGATATTACATAAGTAGGTAATAAATGATACCTAAAACCACCTTCCGCAGGTGCGGTACTAAAACCACCTGCCGCAGGTGCGGTAGAGATATCAGGTCGAAACCTTCCACGAACTCTGACCCTACTGGGGGCGTGATAGCGCAGTGGTTAGCGCGTTCGGCTTCGGATCAAGAGGTCCGGGGTTCGAATCCCGCCAGGGGCACGGCAACTTTGTCTGCAGTAGAGAACTGTTCTACACGCAGTAAGGTTTGGGTGCAATGCTACACTGAATTTCAGCGTAGTACCACCCATGGTTCGCTAGTTCCAGCCGATGCTCGCAGGTTTCACCGCAATGCATAGCCACATGGCGTTGCGGGCTTTCTCCCTGCCATAATACCAGCAGCCGCGATATAAGTGAAATACTCTTGAAAGCGGCGTTAAACCCCAAATCACCTCACCTCACCTCTGACCTTACTTGACCTGTGAACTCTTATCTATATAGAACTCTGACCCCGACACCTACGTCAGAGACCTTATCTATACATGTATATGTAGATCATAGAATGGATTTTGGACTTGACAGTATTTACTTTGCAATTAAGGTTAGGATCTGACACGAATCACAGATTGAATGGAAATAGGTCGATTCATATTTTACTATATGAAATATTATATTATTTGTTAAATATCTGGACATAATAATGGGTTTATTATCCCAAGGAAATAAATTGTTTATAATGATTTGTGGACCCCTCATACATTTAATAAAGAAGATGTTTAATAGCAGTAATTGTACAGTATTACTAAACCTAATTCCTGTTTTTATCTATATGATGATCATCTCATGCTCCTTGTGCAATGTGCAATGTCGGAAACCGGAAATGATGTAAATAGATGGATGATGTCACAAATCATCATGCTCCTTGTGCAATGTGCAATGTGCAATATCGGAAACCGGAAATGATGTAAATAGATGGATGATGTCACAAATCATCATGCTCCTTGTGCAATGTGCAATGTGCAATATCGGAAACCGGAAATGATGTAAATAGATGGATGATGTCACAAATCATCATGCTCCTTGTGCAATGTGCAATGTGCAATATCGGAAACCGGAAATGATGTAAATAGATGGATGATGTCACAAATCATCATGCTCCTTGTGCAATGTGCAATATCGGAAACAGGAAATGATTTAAATAGATGGATGACGTCACAAATTATAGTGATGATCATCTCATGCTGCTTGTGCAATGTGCAATGTGCAATATCGGAAACCGGAAATAATGTAAATAGATGGATGACGTCACAAATTATAGTGATGATCATCTCATGCTGCTTGTGCAATGTGCAATGTGCAATATCGGAAACCGGAAATGATGTAAATAGATGGATGATGTCACAAATTATAGTGATGATCATCTCATGCTGCTTGTGCAATCTGCAATATCGGAAACCGGAAATGATTTAAATAGATGGATGACGTCACAAATTATAGTGATGATCATCTCATGCTGCTTGTGCAATGTGCAATGTGCAATATCGGAAACCAGAAATAATGTAAATAGATGGATGACGTCACAAATTATAGTGATGATCATCTCATGCTGCTTGTGCAATGTGCAATGTGCAATATCGGAAACCGGAAATGATGTAAATAGATGGATGATGTCACAAATCATCATGCTCCTTGTGCAATGTGCAATATCGGAAACAGGAAATGATGTAAATAGATGGATGACGTCACAAATCAGATATACTGATGAGATTATGACATCACATAGTTTAATTAAAATATTCATAATGGAAGGCTTAAACATTAGTTATAGCATGACTGTCTCTGGAAAATGAGTGTCAAGTTTATATCCAAAACTTATTTGTTAAAGGCTGAAAGTTTACCAGATAGAAGAGAAAGTAAGCGAAAAGTCCAACTCGTCTTGTCAATTTAATGTTTGCTTGACTAGTTTCATTCATGGCTGTATGTTTGTCACTCAGAGAGGTATTTAATTTATTCAGTGAATGACTTTTGATAGGTCGCTGTTCTGCTTTTATTGACATAGCTTACCTTTGAGCGAGATGCTATGTATTGATTGTAAAGCATTCATGAGCAAGTCTAGGCACTTCCATTTCGCCCTCTATATACCGCTTCGCTTTCATAGAATAGGTGTATTCGACTTACACCTTGGGTCTATGCACTATATCGGGGTGTATACCCCCTCTCCATACATTATGAAGGTGTTTTATCATTTCGTCATGAATCATTGAGATAGTTTCAATTAATGTTCCATGATGATGAAGACTGTTATACATATATATAGATGTATTTCGTTTTGCAAGAACATGTCCCGATCACTTGGTGGCACACAAACACTATCTAGCAGACATAAACTCAATATTCTCGTGTTGTTTCCATAGTAATGTGCAATGTCTTGTCTTGTTATGTCTTGATAAATACATGAATATAGATGAAAATATGTAAATATTGTAAATATTGTAACGCTTTGAAATAAATCGTCATGGTTTGTTATATAGTGTAAATGTCTTCTAAATGGTTGTCTTGTTTTTATTTTAAAGTGAACTCGTCTCGTGGTAATCATCGAGTATTACATCTCTCATTCTTATCTCTGATAGAAAATCAGATGAAAACGAGGTCTGAACATTGGCTGTTTGTATATCACCGTTCATACAGAGAACAAACACATAGCTATAGTTAAGACTCTCTTATTTATTCATGACAGATAGTCAGTGATACACAGCAAGGGGTTCAACAGACATTTTCTGCATAAAGTATTGGAAATACAATATATAACTGTTTTGTGACATGTACACAGCAAGACGTTCTACAAGTACACAATCGACACTCGGTATAAGAAATATGAAAAAAGTCTCTGATACAATTTAAAGTCTCTGTCCTCTTATGGCTTATTCCATAGGATAGGGAACGTCCTTAAGTCTTATCCTTGGTGTTAATTCGCCGCCCAGGAGGTCCCAAATTCACAACCCCTTTCACATAGAGGGAAATTGGACGCTTCTTATCACCTTTTTTCTTCTTCTTGTTGATAGGATCATGTAATGTTTTAATGATGTGAACCGTTTTGGAATTGGCTAATTTAGAACGCATCCTGTCTCCCTGAACGCCAAGAGTCAACTGATAGTGATATCTCTGGAAGCGTTTATTATTCCTATTCACTCTGCTCGTCATCTGCATTAGCCCCGCCGTTTTCGGTAGCCATATCCGAGTCAGAGTTTCAGGCATATCCAGGTGAGTCAGAATGTCTCTCAGTTTAGGTTTCGTGAAACGACGGACCTTACTTTTGAGGGTGGACTGGTCCGTTGACGGATCCATGTCGCCCAGACTGACGAGAAGGGGTAGAAACAGGGGAGCCTCTTTAAAGTATTGGGTAAACTCTAGGATACTGTTGAGACTTTCGGCCAGTTTAATTTCCCAAAGCTGTTTCATTTTTCTGTCTATCCATTCTGCCGTCCGACCTAGTCGCTGGTATTTTTGTCGTTTGACTCTCATCACGTCTTGATAAAGGGTATAGACCCGTTTCCAGATACGTTGCAAGCCTACGTTTTGCCATTCCTCTGCTTCCGTGTCGGTGACTGGCCAGTGGCGTGGAGGCGGAGGAGCAGGTTGGACAGCGGGATCACTACTTCCACCACCTTTCTGACCTTTCTGCTGTAGTCCCTCATCCTCGGTGTCACTGTCGTAGATGACACGTTTCCTCTTGTTGGATTTGAAAGCGCCTTGATGATCTGCCGGGCACCAAGATCGTATATGGTGTTGCAACGAATCAACATCACTCAGCAACGTGCCGCAGGATGTACAAGCATTTGCCATGGTGAAAGGTCCAGACTCTTCGCTCGAAAGGGATGCAATGTCGTCCAGAAGGGAATGGGACGTGTGTTAAGCTCGAACGTAATGACCTGTCTGTAGATCTGAGTTAGGTGAGACTTCTTTTATCTCTTGGTGGTGTTGCGAACCACCACCGCCCTGCTGACGGCTAGTTGTATTCCGTTGTGACAGGACGTTGAGATGTAGTCTATTCGTTTCAGTTGTAGAAGGTTTGAGATCCACCGTTAGGTTTCCATAAGGTGTTTCAACAGCTCTCTCGTAAACACTCATGAATCTACCTATATCATCAGGGAATATTCTTCTCGCAAATACCTTCACCTGTTGTCTGTCTACAGGCGAGTTGAACAGGGTCACGTAATGTGAATTGAGAGCAATGTCTCAAGATTCCTTGCCTCTCGGGAACAGGTTTTGCAATAGGAGAAAGATCAATACATTTTGTGATGGGAAGTTTGAGTAAATAGACGGGATATCCGCTTGTCATTCTTGGCTTCGGCCAGAAAATCGTCTAGAACCAACACGTTCTGCTTATGGGCATCGAAGTAGTTGTCCTCCTCCAGGTTATAGGGTAGTCCTTTCACAAACTGGACCTTGGGTAAGGCTTGACGAATGCTCTCGTATAGAGGTTGCCACACGGAATAACACCAAACGATCGATTCTGGTAATGGTTGAATCAAACCATGTCGTAATAGGTTGAAGACGAATACACTCTTCCCAGAACCGCTTGGCCCGACCACGAGAGCGTTTGAGGGAATCTCGAGCTGGAATCGCTCGTCATGAGGAGGCGGAGGAGGAGGAGGAGGAGAAGGCTGACACTGGTCACTCTGAGGTAGAGGAGGAGGTGGAGGAGGAGGAGGAGGAGGAGGAGGAGGCGGAGACTGACCGCTCCACTGGCCACTCTGAGGAGGAGGAGGAGGAGGAGGAGGAAGTGGAGACTGACTGCTCCACTGGCCACTCTTAGGAGGTGGAGGAGGTGGAGGTGTGTAAGGAGTCCACCCATGCCTCTGCTTCTGATGTCTCAATAGGTTGTCATTTCGTGTAAAACTCTTCCCACAATCTGGACAGGCGACCCGCTCCATTCTGATCTAATACAGATATGTGAGGAGAGGTTGAGAAGAAGTCTTTTTATACTTTACTAGCCTCTGTCTCTTAAGCGCAGCTAGAGCCCTGTCCACAACGCCTTGTGTCGTCGAGATGTGTTGTATGTTCACTACAGACGGTTTCCTATGCTCCCTCCCTTTAGATGCAGTCCGTTTCGAGTTCTTGTTCTTCTTTTTCTGATGGGTAACTGGTTTCTTCTGAGAGGTAACCTGTTGCCTCTTCGCCGAAGACTTTGCTTTAGAAATCTTGGATTTCCTAGCTTGGGTCGTCTTGCCAAACGTTGAGAATATATCTCTCGGAACAACACTATCTTCTAAAGTTCTCGTCTTCATTTTAAAAAACGTCTTATCCGTGTGGTGGTGAGAGGGAAAATGTCATTCTGTTCCTTCTGCGCTGACGTTTTAAAGTATCTTGTTGTCGTCACAAGAGCATGAAGGAAAGTGGATAGTTAATTTTCTTCTCACGGTACACTTGTCGCTATGTATTATGAAACGGCGGTGATACGTGTATTTCAATTTAGTCTTGCAGTACACACAGGTAAAAAGTCAGCTCCCATCTTACCCGTGAGCATCTTCCGGCAACAGGCCTCGACACGTGGCACACTGATAGGACATCTTAGTCTCTCCTGAGTAACGACCAGTCTCTAACCGATGCTTATATGTTAAAATTAGGCGCCTGCGCTGTAGGGTCACAACATAGTTACTATACAAATATATCTCTCGGATTGAGAGTTATCTCCCTTCGTTTGGCAGAGCCATGTCCCTCGAGTGGAGGAGATAGGTCGTCCTCTCGTTTGCGTTTCGTAGTACGCTTCTGTCCTTTCGTCTCTGCTTTCTGGACCACGTCCTCATTAGGTGGTGCTGGTGGTGATGGTGGTGGTGGTGATGTGATGAGGATGAGACCCGAACCCGGGCGAGCTTTCACCATTTTTTCACCTTTACTTCTGCGATGTAGAAAGTCTATAAACTTCTGGGTATCCGGAACGTACACTTTCCTTCCCATCGTACGTTTTTTTAACATGAACTCAACACGACTGATACGTTGAGAGTCTCTGTCAAAAATGAAGGAAGAGAGAGCTTTCTGCCTATTTTCATAGAAGAAGAATTTGTTGAGTCGTGTTTGTATCGATAATAGGGTCGGTATCTGCTACCCATAGATCTCCCAACTCTATGGTAACACTGTCCATTACTATGGAAACAACACGAGAATATTGAGTTTATGTCTGCTAGATAGTGTTTGTGTGCCACCGAGTGATCGGGACATGTTCTTGCAAAAAGAAATACACCTATACATGTATAACAGTCTTCAACATCATGGAACATTAATTGAAACTATCTCAATGATTCATGACGAAATGATAAAACACCTTCATAAGGTATGGAGAGGGGGTATACACCCCGATATAGTGCATAGACCCAAGGTGTAAGTCGAATACACCTATTCTATGAAAGCGAAGCGGTATATAGAGGGCGAAATGGAAGTGCCTAGACTTGCTCATGAATGCTTTACAATCAATACATAGCATCTCGCTCAAAGGTAAGCTATGTCAATAAAAGCAGAACAGCGACCTATCAAAAGTCATTCACTGAATAAATTAAATACCTCTCTGAGTGACAAACATACAGCCATGAATGAAACTAGTCAAGCAAACATTAAATTGACAAGCCGAGTTGGACTTTCGCTTACTTGGTTAAACCAACAAACCCCTCTCTTCTATCTGGTAAACTTTCAGCCTTTAACAAAAACGTTTTGGATATAAACTTGACACTCATTTTCCAGAGACAGTCATGCTATAAATAATGTTTAAGCTTTCGTAATTAACTTACGGTTTCTTCACCATGGTTATGTTTAGGGATTACTAATACCAGTTAAGTCTAGATTATTCAGGGATGAAGTTGAAGGCTACATAATTTATTTTGAAGGCGAAATATATTCAAGCCTGTATAACCCCTTGATTCATTCCGTTCACTATCTTGAGCAAGTCTACAAATGAATTCACCTCGGATAATTATCATTATTTTTATTATCATGATTTTTAATAGTTTATCACATTTATCGTCTTGCCATTCCCTTATGAATATTTTAATTAAAGTATGTGATGTCATAATCTCATCAGTATATCTAATTTGTGACGTCATCCATCTATTAAAGGAAGGCTGAAATGAATTATTTTCTATTGAATTCTTAACTGCAATTGGTTCATCAGACTATTTTGTGCAAAAAGAAACCAAAAATAAATCCATATGTTGTTCCTATATTAAACTAGAGCGGCTTAAAAACACCCAAAAACATCGTCTGCTTTTCACCCGTGACCAACAAACCAAAAATGGGGCGGGGCTTAGAGAGTTGGAAGATACCGGAAGTGACGTACGTGAAGGGACGGGGTGTAAACATTCGCTTACTATTTACAATGGCAAACACTGGGGAATCGGTCAGTTAATCTGTTATATCTACGCTTTGCAATGATGCCACATCGCTGTTCTGCTGTGTAATCTGTTCGAGTAATGTTAGTTATCAAGTTTCACTTTACAATTGCACCAAAATATCGTTATATATATCAAATCAAATATAATTGGTATAACTAGTGAGAGACCGTGGATTCATAGACGTTCGTAGACATAGGATAAATCAATGCTAATGATATATAAGATGACAAAATGAAACCAAGATATGATAATATGAACGAAGTACAGTTTAGACAACGAAATCAGATAGTCGGTGTTGTTGTTATTTTTTGTTAGAGATTGTTTGTGTTTAAAATAAAAAAACAAACGTGAGATAAGCACGCCGGCGAAGTAGACCCTATTGTGAGCCATCGACAATAAAAGCACTTCACAACATCCTGTTTTTAAACATCGTTAATCAACCGACAACCTAATTTACTAACTGTACATTACAAAAATCAAAATAACTCACCACATATTTTAAAACATCAAAAGAATAATACGTCTACGAATCCACCTACGAAAACATCGCATCCCAATGTTACCTTTTACGATTTAGTTATCACTTATTACACATTAAAACATTCAGAATTTCATAGTTTATAAGATAATGGTTTCAATAAAATGTGTGGTTAATCAAATATAATCAAATAAACATCGTATTAAATTGACAATTCATCAAGAGTGTCAATTAATGTAAGAAACTTACCTTATAACCGTATCCAAAAGGACAATATGAATATCCAAATGCACATTAGACACAAAATGTTAACCTATAATTTCATCAATGACAGTACTTGGAAACAGAAGATGGTCAAATAATAACCCTCTTTCAGCAAAAGTCTTTTCGCAAATGGCAAGATAGAAAACCAAATAGTTATGATGATTTTACACTAAAAATAATTTCATTGGTACATTAGATTTAAACAAGAGTTTTTATTGGATAACTTGATAGAGATATGTTCATTGGCTGAAATTTCTAGACTGAATGTCGCGTTAAGTGTATTGTGTGTCACCAAGACAGGACGTTGGCAATAAACATGACATGCTGGTCACCGACTTGTGTTATATAATTAAGTCGGTCCAGTAAACTTGTTATCTGTACAAACATAATTACACTCCTTCCTTCTCACATACTCAGCTTCTTAATTGCGTAAACTAATGTGCTGTAACAACACTAAGTCTTCTCCCCTTTGATCTGGAAGAAACATCTATATGGTCCGCTAAACTGAGAATTGTGTGTTGATGTGCAGAAGTGACACATAAAAGCTATCAGACTATTAATTAAACCATTTCGTTTTCATTAACGATATGTTCATTAAAATGCTTCTGGTAACATAATTCTTTTATTTGATAATGTTCGTTGTCTATATCAATCTGTGTATATGTTTAGCGTGCACAATAGAGCAATCTTCATGTAAATTTCATTGAGCTTGTTGACCAAAACAGTTCATTTATTTATTCATGAAAGTGAAGTGAAAATGGTTTGCATTCCGTTACATCATATATAGAATATTTTAATTGACAAACTTAAAATACAGTAATCTTTTATATTAAATACAAAATGTTATTTATAAATCTGCAACGTTGTCTCGCTTGTTTGAACAGTCAATCGTTCAGTGTATATGAAGTTATACCTACCATATATATTTATTTATTAATACATACAAAACAAAATTAACATGCCGATTATTCAACATACTTTGATCAATTGATGCTACTTAATCTCTGTTCACCCGATTCCCGCGATAATCTTCTTCCCTTGTTTCAGTGTCACTTGAACTGTCATACCTTCCCTTCTAGTTCCGCGATTAATTGGTACAAACATACTATACAAAAGCGCAGAATGCACTCTAATAAAGCACGCCCCGGTTGTTGTAACCATATAAAATCGCTAGTTGAATAGTTTAGTAATCCGTTTATCGAAAATTTGGGTTGTTTTGATGAAGTTTTCTGTCTTATATGAGCAGTTTAAAAGTGGGGAAAACGCGTTAAATTATGATTAGCGGCCATGTAGAGGCTCCTTCACGTACGTCACAGCCCGATACGCTTCAGTGACCACCCCCGCCCATTTTCATTCTGGTCGCCGGGGCTTAATTGGGCACTTTTAAAAAAAAGCCGTATATAAGTTATTTATGGGTCGATTTCAAAAATTTAAAATCTAGCAATTGTCAAATTGAAACCCCTTTTCAACGAATCCGAAAGTGACCATATGTCATTTCATCTAACCTTTAACATCATTTCCGTTTTCCGATTTTGCACATTGCACATTGCACATTGAGCATGATGATTTGTGACGTCATCCATCTATTTACATCATTTCCGGTTTCCGATATTGCACATTGCACATTTCACAAGGAGCATGATGATTTGTGACGTCATCCATCTATTTACATCATTTCCGGTTTCCGATATTGCACATTGCATATTGCACAAGGAGCATGAGATGATCATCACTATACTTCTACTTTATAAACAATTTATTTCCTTGGGATAATAAACATTGTTATGTCCAGATATTCAACACAGAATATAATATTTCACATAGGCAAAATGAATCGACCTATTTCCATTTAATCTGTTGGTCCGTGTCAGATCACAACCTTAATCCCAAAGTAAATACTGCCCAGTCCAAAATCAATTCTATGACGTACATATATATAGATAAGATTTCACAGGTCAAGTAAGGTCAGAGTTCGTGGAAGGTTTCGGCCTGATATCTCTACCGCACCTGCGGCAGGTGGTTTTAGTACCGCACCTGCGGAAGGTGGTTTTAGGTATCATTTATTACCTACTTACATATATTGTAATAAAAAAAATATTATGAAGTTCTTGTCAATTTGTCATTTACATTTTCAGTAAAAATAGACTTCTCCCCAAGAACCAGTAATGCTTAACAGTTCAAATTGAACATGATAAGTTATTATTTAATGATGATATTCTGAACTTATCTTGGGAAGTACTCGCGACCTCAGGTTTCCGTTCAGCAGTCATTCGCGCGTACGCCAAGCGAATACTCGCGGTCCTGAACACTTCTCTGTACTGGGGTTATGACTGACTCTGTGAATATCTAGGATACAAGTACTCCAAATGTGTATGTCAGTAAAATCTACAAAGATTTAATAAGTCTTATGTGTTCCCTCGTATGCCCCAAAACACAACAGTTATGATCAAAATATTATAAATCATAATGGTAAAATCAAGGATGATTTTTCATGCGGCATTGACATCAATTGCCGTTACAAACTATGACTAGAATCTATGTCATTACCTGTTTTTACAAATCATGTTAATGTTCATTGTGTAATAAAAAGAGGATGCTAAACGACCTTCCATTTAATACCAGTTTTATTAAACGAGTTAATGATTTTGTATTAAACGAGCGGAAGCGAGTCTGATACAAACCACTCACGAGTTTAATAAAGTGTATTATACACATGAATGTAAGGGAGTTTAGTATTGTCTTACTTGCCCAAATTAATCAAGCGACAATGCCGACAGTGTGCTGAAACTTCCGCGAGTCATTCAACATTGTGATGGCGGTACGACCATTGTGACGTCACAACTGCACACTTTTGAGACGTCATACATGTAACGGTATTACTTAAGAAAAAGAAGACGAAATGGCGTGCTTTATCGTTGAATATAGCAGGGAGCATTAAACACGAAGGACGCAGCCGTGAGTCTTTTATGCTCTCTGCTATGTTTCATTCTATGATAAAGCACAACAACGAGTCTTCTATTTTTTTTTATATGAGATGCCCTAAGTAGTTGCTCGCTTTTCTATAAAAGCCGTGGAGATATTATGTTGTTTGTATAAACTATATTTTGAAAATATTAATGCCTCCCGCCGTAGAACGCTTTCTCTACCCTTAATAACAATAATAATAATAATAATAACACTTTATTGTCCTCAATACAAAGTACATCAGAAATTCATTTTGTGCTTTTCGCACCCAGCAGCCACTGTGCAGCGCCAGTTCAAGCGTTGTTCTGTCCTTATAATGCTGAGTGTCAAGCAAGGCAGCAACAACTCCCATCTTTTAACGTCTTTTGGTATGACGCGACCGGGAATCGAACCCCGGTCTTCCGGGTGATGAGCGGACACTCTACCAACTGAGCTACATCCCCTTTCTCTAGCATTGAATTATCAACGTGACGTAAAATATGACGTCATTTGCTAAGCGACGCACTCACTGGCGTTTAAAATCACGAGCATGTTTTTGCATCATAAAGCACGCTGTCGGTTCCATTGACCGCCTGTGTTGTATTGCCGTGGGTATCTTATATACTGGTTTAATATTGCCGTATAAATATTACATTGCATTATCTTACACGGGAGATTAATAAGTAACAATTCCCAACTAATTCCCAAAGAATACCGTAGTTATTAGAGCTCTTGACCTGTCAGAGGTATATAACTAAACTGACTTGCAAAAGAAACGCCACCAAAATACAAAAGGTTATTATGTTCGAGAAACGAAGCCTATCGATTGAAAACATTTTAAACATGTATTCTAAATGTAACCGGTACAGTCACTGTACGCAAATGCAAGTTTTCTTCGTAATTTTCGAGAAAAATGAACTTATTGGTCAACATTTTCAGATTGTGTACAAAGTTAGCCAAATGAAATTTGGGTACAAAACATCAACATAATGGAGATTTTGCATTAAAATATTCGAATGCAAGCGACGAATATGACTTTTTAAAGTGCTACAGAAAAAAAGAACAATTTGCATTCTGCAGGTTGGAGCCACGCTTAACCAAGTTGCCTAATCATGGATTGCATCAAGTGTACAATAGCCAGATTCGCTATATTTTAGAGACTAACTGGCAGCATTGGGTACAAGCCACTCGGTAGAAAGACTGACCTGCTGACTTGTCACCCATTGAGAAACTTTTGCAATTCCAACCTCGGCCATTAACCATAGGGACTTGGCCTTTTCCTCTTGTGTTTGTAAGCCTTCTAACACCGTTAAGCTTAAAACATCGTTATTCTATGCAATTTTCTATAAAACCTGATGGTCGACAACTGGACAATTGACCCTTTACGTCACGTTAATTAATGATTACTTTTACTGAAAGACCCTTCCAAATGTATGTATTTTCGATACATAATATTATAATATGCGTTTGTTTGATTTGGGACCAAAAATATTTGGTTGCGTTTCTTTTGCAAGTCAGTTTACCCCGTTATAATATATATGGTATCGTATTCATATATCACAGGGGTACACAAGTAAGTTAACAACAGTATCTATGCCACGCCCTTATTATAAATGTACAATAATGAAAGTTACAAAGTTTTTAGAGTCAATCTTAAAATATGGTATCCTGAAATTTTGAGCTTCCTCGCATTACCTCTTTTTGGAAAAAAATAAAAGAAGATGTTAACCCTACTTTGAAGATGTTTTTTTTGCTATGAAACTGCTCATTTGTATCTAATATTCACCTACATCTTGACTCAGAACTCTTCACTCTAAATTCGCTTCAAATGAAAACAAACACAAATATATCTGATATCAATTTATTTCATTCTGAATGTCATACAACATAACCATAACAGAAGGCGAATTCATAAACAATCGTTTGGAATACAAACATGAACAAACTAAATAGCAAAGTATCGTACATCTGACTATCATTCAAGTCCATTTCATATTGGCTACTCCTTTCACATCTTTGAATATTGGATATGTTCAAAATGAACAAATTCCAGAAACTACTTACAACTTGTTAAAGTGTTGATAACAACAAGAACTTCCTTTTGACAAGAGAATTTGTAAGTCTTAAGTGTCGTGATTCATGATAAATAAATTTCCTTCCAGACTATAGTTATGCACACACAGATAATAAATACAATTACTTTTCTGCTTAACACAATGAATTCCAATCTAAATCTATGATCAGTAACAAATTGAAATAAACAGATGGATGGTGATAGGCGCCCACTTCAACATGTCTTTAATCAATTGAAACCTCGATACAGTCTATTTGGGACGTATATAATTAACCATCTACATTGGTTATGAGATAGAAGCTGATCAAGATTACAATTCATTAACATTACTTATTTCCTCTCGAATCCGTTCGGCTTCGGATCAAGACTTCGTGGTTCGAATCCCGCAAGGGTCACAGTAACTTTGTCTGCAGTATAGATCTGTTCTACACGCAGTAAGGTTCGGGTGCAATGCTACACTGAAATTCAGCGCAGTACCACCCTTGGTTAGCTAGTTCAAATCGATGCTCGCAGGTTTCACCGCAATGCATATCCACATGGTGTTGCGAGCGTTCTCCCTGCTATAATACTAGCTAGCAGCCGTGATATAAGTGAATTAATTTTGAAAGCGGCATTAAATCCCGAATCACCTCACCTCACCTCCTTTCGATTATGGATTTCACAGATCTGAATTTGTATTATACGATCAACAAACCATTTACGGTAACATCTTCAACATATCTACATAAGTAAATTGTAGTAAATGCATTTCATCAACATTTTACTTCAACAACAACGCAATGAATAAAATAATATCTTCTGAAATAAGAACAGTCTCAATTTTAAATGAAATTCATCTACAGTAGAATATAATATCATTTATTTCCTTGCCGTCATATGCCATGATCCTAGCTAGAAGAAAAACGAAAATAGACCCAGTACACAAAATACGTAGTTTCATAATGTAGTTTCATGGGAAACCGTTTTGTACCATCAAAAGATATTTGTTCACAAGGCCTATCTTTATCTTTATAAGTTATTACTGAATGCAATATGATGACATTAAAATCCCGAACGAATCTACCCAACAAGACATACCTTATCCAATTTTGCCCCAACATTTACTGTGTAGTTCCACTTCACTATGTAGCTTTCTTTATCCAAACATGTTACGAAAGGGCCACCTTGAACTATGTACAAGTTCACCGAATCATGCAGAAGACCGATAATACGGGAATACGTATTTTTTATCACCTTCGTTTTCTTGCCTTCAATATCAAATCTCATCACAAATGTACTATCATCAAAGTATACATATTTTGCATCGGGGTCCACTTCAAGCAATCGTCCAAAGATAGCACGTTTTGTAATTTCAAACCATTCAAGATTTTTTGTGATTCTATAGACTTTATACATGGTCCTAAAAAATATGCCCTCTTGTCTCCAATCCACAACTATACTATTAATTATAAAACGAGAAGTTGTCATGCTTTGGCATGACGTATTATTGTATATGCATAAGGTATAATTATATGTATTCAATAAAGAAAGATATAGAATATTTCTGGTTTGATCAATACCCACTGCAGTAACAGTGATCGACCTCAACAGGGATGTTTTCTTGTGCTGTGTCAAGTCGATAGAAAACAGTCCCTTCTTGTTACCAATATAGATGACCTTTGAAACGCTGGAGTAAACCATAGCCTTGATCCCGTTGCCAGTGTTTACATTGTATTGTTCCACATTCCACTTGTTTAAGTCCAAAAGTGCAAATATGTTTCCCTTTTGACCTGAGGAAAACAGGATTCTGCTGTTTGAAGTCTTTGGTTGTTCCACGCCAGCTGCAAAGAGATTATACGTTGCATTCTTCTCACGAGGGCAAAACGGGTTCATAAATCATCTTTTTACCAGTGTCTCCCAAGCCTTCAGGCGAAGGATGACACTGAATCAAAGATGATACATGAAACCGAATTACCCAAGGGAGAGGCATACAACGCCAATGTAAAAAACGAGCCATGGGCTCTGCTGCTCATCAGGTCCTACCATACATATATAAGGACAAATCTAACACATGAAATAATATTCAATCACTCATGTTTCTTTTGTAGTTTAGAAAGTTTACAAAGTGCAACATGTTTTCTTTTTAACACAGGTTTCCTAATAACCTAAAAACAACCAAAAGTGTTGCACCGCCTATATGTGTGAGATTTCAAAGGTCCATATTACTGTAACTAGTGACTTTTGGTTAAAAGACCCATACTAGTTCTTGATCAGTGGAATAGGAAGAATGGAATTGCATACATCAAAACGACCAATATTCATCTTCTGTTCTCAACAAAACAATACTTGATTTCTGACATCAAATAATACAACTTGTAACACTGCATATTATATCAAATGCAGTGAAACATTATCTTTTAAGTTTTTTAATTCTATCATATCGTATCATACAATTATTTTTACTGTCACATGGTCCCCTATATAAAGGATAAATCTGATATATCAAATAATATGGCATTGCTCATGTGGTCCTTACAATATGAACAAATTAAAAGGTTCAGGAAGTTTTGCTTTAAATTAATTACAGGTTTCCTAATAACCTTTCCAAAATCTTCAACTATGTTTCTGCTACATCCCTATCTTCCCTGACTCATAATCATCCCTAAACGCCTCCCCCACCCTTCAGGTAACCAAGAGGGACACTTATCCCTCC
Organism: Gibbula magus; assembly: GCA_936450465.1. NCBI lineage: Eukaryota > Metazoa > Mollusca > Gastropoda > Trochida > Trochidae > Gibbula > Gibbula magus. The sequence continues at coordinate 61,081,546 of OW388303.1, forward strand.
CCTCTTTGCCATTCTGATGTAAGACACCACCTGCTAAATAGCACCTCTGAAACAAAATACATGGGCATGAGTACTCTGGAGCTAACTTACAAGCTGACCTCTCACTCACTTTTTATGACATTTAATATCTATGATGAAATATTAGACCTGTTGATACATAATACTGGGAAAGACTAAAGAGTGAAAAAAAAGATCAATTATTATTATCTAAACGACTTGAAATTTGGGACTCTTGATATTCTCTAAACATAGATGAAATCCTCAAAAGTAGAGTGTTATAGTGTCATTGGTTTCTGAGATGAAAAATATACTTTTATATAAACCCCTGCCAAAACCAAAGGATTAAAGATTTAGTAATGAAATTTACAAATCATAATCTCCATCTTTAAAAGAAAACACTGCCAATGTTTCTGGATATCTCCTCTTGCTGGTTCATGATAAGAACTCGTTTGAGGCTTTTAGGATGAACCCCCTGCAAAGTTCATAGTTCATAATTTATCTCAAGAAATTTACAAACTTATATCTCCATTCCACAAAGATGTTAATGACAACATTTCACATTCCTACATGTATATAGGCCATGGGCCGAGGATTGTTTTTGTTCATTTGAGGTCAAAGTTTTGGGTGAAGGGGAAAACTTCACTGTATATTGTAGAAAATGGTTATTTTTCACAAAATATTCAATGTTTCACCAAAGACACTTGTTCATTAATTAATTAACAGTAATAAAAGGCACTTGAGAAATATGCTATTTTCAACCAATCAAAGAGCAGCTAGGTCAGCCTGCCCGGTACAACAAAGATGGCCGCCCCCATCAAAGATTGTGTGTGTCTGTTTCAACTGATCAAATTGTGGCAATATCAAAAGTTTCCAGGGGCCATTTATATGGGTATATTAAACAATGGCTTCTTCTGGATGGAAAACAGAAAAATAATCATAACTTTGATTATTAACACTGTGATACTGCAGAATAATGTTCAGGGGAGAGGTTTTTGTGGTCAATTTTCGAGTTTGAAGAGCTACTAAAGTTATCTTAGGGGTGACATATGTTTGAAATCAACTGGGTTTGTGGAGAAGTGTATAGTTGATTGGTACGTTCGTTTATTTGTGAATGTCACCGATTCTTAGCGTACATTGTGACCTGAAGTTGAATAGGCCGCTTCCTTAGATCTGCAGTATGGCTGACCTTGTTCCTTTATACTCTTTTTATTTGATAGAGGGTGTTAACCTTTGTTTTACTTACAATATCGGGTTCCTGTTGAGAAAATGGATCATTTGCCCAAATTAAATGGTCTTCACATGTAAGAATTTGTTTTTATCATTCATAATATTATGTTACGTTAAGATTTTAAAACTGTCTTCATGGCTATAACTAACAGTTAATTTGGTATTTAAGTAGTAAACATTTTTGATGATGGCATGTAAAAACACTTTATTGGTAGTCAATTTTGTGGCCATTAACATCAATCTGGTAACTTTTACTGACACCTATTATTATTTATCTTTGACAACAATAGACTGATGACATATATATTTTTGTTTTGTATGTATATTCTATATATTTGAAATGAAATGGAATAAAAAAAAAAATAGACAAATAAAGAAAAAAAATAAAGAAAGAAAAAGAAGAAAAAAAGTGTGCACACCTTTTGAAAAAAAACACACAGAAAAAACTTTTACCTTTAGCAATATATCAAGCTTTTTAATGTCTTACAACGAAGTTGATCTTAGTGTAATGAGTGTGCCAGCAGTGCCATATAAATGTGTTTCAAAACCAAGCAGCTAATCAGGCGAAAATAAGTTTGTAATTATAGACCCGAAAACAGCTGATCAAAAACCGCATGCATCATTATATAATGTCATCTGACCATTATTCTACATGAACGCTTGCCAAAGAGCTGTTAATATGGCAGTGAGGTAAATGAAATGTGTACACTGTAAGACTGACGGGGTACATAAGGAAAACTGAGTCAACCGCCAGCCAATCAAAAGTATTTCACTGTAAGGAAGGATAAAGAGCGATGTATTCACTGACTTGGGGTGGGATTCAGTTTAAGTTTGCTGTCCTGTTATATAACCCTAATATCCTCGTTAATTTTGTAATCACCGAGTATAGCTTACGTTCGTTATTTTCAAAGGTCTTACAATCTTGTACTGGCTTTCAGAACCAAGCTTTAGTAAAAAACAATTATCCTTGAGACTATTTTTGTCTACAATTGTTATTCATTTTTAACCAAATAACACAAAATTTAGTAAAAGACCAATAGTGTTAAACATAAGTCATGTATTTTCTTTTAATTTCATTCAATGAATTGGGTGATTAGGTCGATATAGAAAACTGTTAATAAAAAATTAAGGATATCTGAATTAGGCATGACGATCAAATGATACTATTGGGAATTCATGTATATGTTTGCACATGGACATAAGTACACTTAAACTAATGCATTTGACATCCACACGACTCTCACATATGCCTGCATGATATTTGTCAGTGATATAAGTCAGTGAACACAATTACGGTAAAGCAGCTGTACATTGATCCCCTCTAGTTTACCACTGATGATTCGGATTCTGGAATCGCAAGTCGAGCATCTCATTGACCCATTCCATCTGCACTTCATTAAAGCCATTTAGTATGCCACTTCATCAGATTTCATGAAGTTTACAGTGTGTAAACCAAGACATATCTGGCTAGAGAGTATGATTAGGCTATTTTCCTGTCAGAAATCGATAATCTATATTAAGATTAATACATAATGCGAGTGCCTTTAAAGGATAGATGTAATGACATATGGTCAACATCGGATTCATTAAAATGGGATGTCAATTTGACAATTGCTCGATTTTAAATTTCTGAAATCGGTCCATAAATTACTTATACACGACTTTTAAAAAAAACGACTAATTAAGCCCGGGCGAACAGAATGAAAGTCTGCGTGGTTGTGACACCTGAAGGAATGACTTCTGTGACATCACTGGAGTAATCTCATTATCGGCAATAGTCATAATTCAACGTAATTTCGCAACATTTTGATTGTTAATTTCACTAACAAATCTTAAATCAAACAACTTAAATTTTCCATATATCGAATGCTTAGATATCCAACTAGGTAATTCCGCAGATGACAATTACATAATTATTGCATAAACATGTATTTTTAGCGATTTAACACACCTCATAAATTCTTCTAGCGGCAGTGATAATCATCATAAATTAATTTATTAACCTGTCGTCTGTGGTTAATCAGTCACACCTCTTCACAAAACGTTTATCGGCCGTAATCGCGGTATTGTTAATGGGTAAATTTAAATCGTCTTAATAATCAATTGCAAGTGTATATTGTCTTAATTTTTGCTCAATTGATTCCGATATACAATTGACGTAGAGGTAATTATCTGTCATTCTTGAGAAAAATGCATTTCACCAAATCTTTAAATGTGATGTGTTTCTCTATGTTGGTATGTTTGCGATGGTACATGTGTACATGGTGTACTAAAATATACTAAATATGTTCGTCATGCTGCAATCTGTATAATTCTCTTTCGCAAATAAGTAAACTGAGACAATATTTAGGACTGGGCCACTTTGAACTCCTTATTAAATTAGAATCGCATTGATCACTTACGTGGAACACAGATCTGTCTCGTCTTCTTTGTAGTTACCCTGTGTGTCGGTCGTGGACATCGACTGCGTTGTGTCAGATCTCTGTCATCCTGAAAAGAAAACGATTGTTGATACAAATAGTTACCTATTTATAAGCTCATGATTGGGAAACAAATTTTCTGGTATTGATTCTGGTATTTTAAGTTCGTTTTATTTGTAATATTTGAACTGACTTAAATGAGACAAAGTGAAACATTTAATAATTGGCTATGGATTTAATTTTGGATCATTTTATATTTATTTATAAAGGTGACATAACCATAAGTTTTCCAGAAAATATTATCAAAGGTTTGACGAATTTACAAGAAATATTCTACATTTGTCAAAGAGTCTACCACAAGAGTTCAGCTTTACCAGAATGTTAGGTCTTGATAGATACTAAGCTACAGACTCACCAAATCTACAATTTGTAGTCCCCAAAAGCAACAGGAGATTGTCAACAACATTTCAACTATAACAGGATTTAAGTTATCAATATGAAAACAAAAAAGTTGTAAAATTGTGGTTTCTATGCCTCTTTTTGGCGATCTTTAGGTATACCCAGTCAACAAACTATAATTTCAATATATAAATGCATAGGAGTAAGTACACAATATTTAATATTTCTATATATTTTCGTTCTGTAGGAAAATTCGTATTTTGTGCTTGGCCACGTGGCCCTCATTTTAGGAAACTAACTCTTCAATGCATTATCCCAGTTGTTAAATATGAACGGAAGAAACTTTTGTAGGCCAATGCCTCAGCAATCATTATTGTGAGAAATAGATCGCCTAGGAAACATTGAGTCCGTCATTGGCAGTGTACATTAATATGATGATCTGTGTACAATGATAGCACATATCGTGTATTGGATATAAGGCTGACGTAATGTTATAATTATTGGAATGACAAAATGTTAATTTAGCGAAATGGGTGAGATACCGAAAATGTCAAATGTAGGAAATGTTCTCACAATAACCTATATTTGACACAAATCTACTCCACTGATAAAAGGAAGTTCACATAAATACCTTTCTGACACTGAACTCTGTATATCTGTTCTGAGATGTACAGCTCCTGGTGAGACAACAGTCAAGTGTGATCGTGGAGAACTTGTAGGTCAAACATCCTCCCTTGTCCAGACACTTTGAGCGACACATCAGAATTCCAACTGGTCCAAAACAAAAACCTGATTTCAAAACTTCCATAAATACCACCACCCAAATACATGACTGAAAGCCTATGCAAAAATTGTAAGATCTCATTGTTGTTGAAATTCACTGGCTAGTAGACAAAGACAAGTACAACAACTTTGAGTGTGTTTAACCTATTTGAATGAGATACAATGTTCAGCTGGCAAGTAAAGAGATGGTTGGGCATTTATCTTTTTGTGTTACGTTATGTGTTTTTTTATTAGTTTTATTATGACTTTCCGGGGAGTATCTACAGTAGTTTGTCATGCAAATTGTAATTATTTTCAAAATGGGAAAACCTTTTAAGATGTTTTGTATTTGCATTTACTGTTACTGATTTCCTACTGTATTCGTAATTGTTATCTACTCTACTCTTCAATGCATTATCCCAATTGTCAAATATGAACGAAAGAAACTTTTGTAGACCAATGCCTCAGCAATCATTATTGTGAGAAATAGATCGCCTAGGAAACATTGAGTCCGTCACTGACAGTGTACAATGATATGATGATCTGGGTACAATGATAGCACACATTGTCTATTGGATATAAGGCTGATGTAATGTTATAATTATTGGAATGACAAAATGTTAATTTAGCGCAATGGGTGAGATGCCGCAAGTGTCAAATGTAGGAAATGTTCTCACAATAACCTATATTTGACACAATTCTACTCCACTGATAAAAGAAATAGTTCACATGAATACCTATCTGACACTGAACTCTGTATATCTGTTCTGAGATGTGCAGCTCCTGGTTAAGATGTTTTGTATTTGCTTTGACTGTAACTGATTTCCTACTGTACCAGTAATTGTTATCTACTAAATACTCTAATTTCACATATACATACAAGAAGCAGAGATGTTCTGTATGTTTTAATTTATTCGTGTTATAACATAACATGTTGTCCTCTTGCATTTACGTACAACTTAATTATCATAAGTATGTTTAATTATCATATGTTCAAAGACAAATTGGTAATAGAGGATATTCCGAAATATTTGTGAAACCTTAAAAACCTTAGACAAAATATTAGTCTCCTTTTCAATTAACTGAACATATTCACAGATGATTATTTTTTTCAGGATGCAAAACTATATTATCTAGTTTATACAATATTTGAACAAGACAAACGCTGGCATAGTTAACATACACCCATCAGCAATCCATTTGAGCAAAAATCTTCAGGATTAATAGTATCATAGTATCTTCAGGATTAATAGTATTATAGTATCTTCAGGATTAAAAGTATTATAGTATCGTCAGGATCAATAGTATCATAGTATCTTCAGGATCAAAAGTATCATAGTATCTTCAGGATCAATAGTATCATAGTATATTCAGGATCAATAGTATCATAGTATCTTCAGGATCAATGTATCATAGTATCTTCAGGATCAACAGTATCATAGTATCTTCAGGATTAATAGTATTATAGTATCTTCAGGATAAATAGTATTATAGTATCGTCAGGATCAATAGTATCATAGTATCTTCAGGATCAATAGTATCATAGTATCTTCAGGATCAACAGTATCATAGTATCTTCAGGATCAGTAGTATCATAGTATCTTCAGGATCAATAGTATCATAGTATCTTCAGGATCAACAGTATCATAGTATCTTCAGGATCAATAGTATCATAGTATCGTCAGGATCAATAGTATCATAGTATCTTCAGGATCAACAGTATCATAGTATCTTCAGGATCAATAGTATCATAGTATCTTCAGGATCAATAGTATCATAGTATCTTCAGGATCAACAGTATCATAGTATCTTCAGGATCAATAGTATCATAGTATCTTCAGGATCAACAGTATCATAGTATCTTCAGGATCAATAGTATCATAGTATCTTCAGGATCAATAGTATCATAGTATCTTCAGGATCAACAGTATCATAGTATCTTCAGGATTAATAGTATTATAGTATCGTCAGGATCAATAGTATCATAGTATTTTCAGGATCAATAGTATCATAGTATCTTCAGGATCAATAGTTTCATAGTTTCTTCAGGATCAATAGTATCATAGTATCTTCAGGATCAACAGTATCATAGTATCTTCAGGATCAACAGTATCATAGTATCTTCAGGATCAATAGTATCATAGTATCTTCAGGATCAACAGTATCATAGTATCTTCAGGATCAATAGTATCATAGTATATTCAGGATCAATAGTATCATAGTATCTTCAGGATCAACAGTATCATAGTATCTTCAGGATTAATAGTATTATAGTATCGTCAGGATCAATAGTATCATAGTATCTTCAGGATCAATAGTATCATAGTATCTTCAGGATCAATAGTTTCATAGTATCTTCAGGATCAATAGTATCATAGTATCTTCAGGATCAACAGTATCATAGTATCTTCAGGATCAATAGTATCATAGTATCTTCAGGATCAATAGTATCATAGTATCTTCAGGATCAATAGTATCATAGTATCTTCAGGATCAATAGTATCATAGTATCTTCAGGATCAATAGTATCATAGTATCTTCAGGATCAATAGTATCATAGTATCTTCAGGATCAACAGTATCATAGTATCTTCAGGATCAATAGTATCATAGTATCTTCAGGATCAATAGTATCATAGTATCTTCAGGATCAATAGTATCATAGTATCTTCAGGATCAATAGTATCATAGTATCTTCAGGATCAACAGTATCATAGTACCTTCAGGATCAATAGTATCATAGTATCTTCAGGACTAATAGTATCTTCAGGACTAATAGTATAATAGTATCTTCAGGATCAATAGTATCATAGTATCTTCAGGATCAATAGTATCATAGTATCTTCAGGATCAATAGTATCAAAGTATCTTCAGGATCAATAGTATCACAATATCTTCAGGATCAATAGTATCATAGTATTTTCAGGATCAATAGTATCATAGTATCTTCAGGATCAATAGTATCATAGTATCTTCAGGATCAACAGTATCATAGTATCTTCAGGATCAATAGTATCATAGTATCTTCAGGATCAACAGTATCATAGTATCTTCAGGACCAATAGTATCATAGTATCTTCAGGATCAATAGTATCATAGTATCTTCAGGATCAACAGTATCATAGTATCTTCAGGATTAATAGTATTATAGTATCGTCAGGATCAATAGTATCATAGTATCTTCAAGATCAATAGTATCATAGTATCTTCAGGATCAATAGTTTCATAGTATCTTCAGGATCAATAGTATCAAAGTATCTTCAGGATCAACAGTATCATAGTATCTTCAGGATCAATAGTATCATAGTATCTTCAGAATCAATAGTATCATAGTATCTTCAGAATCAATAGTATCATAGTATCTTCAGGATCAATAGTATCATAGTATCTTCAGGATCAAAAGTATAATAGTATCTTCAGGATCAATAGTATCATAGTATATTCAGGATCAATAGTATTATAGTATCTTCAGGATCAATAGTATCATAGTATCTTCAGGATCAATAGTATCATAGTATCTTTAGGATCAATAGTATAATAGTATCTTCAGGATCAATAGTATCATAGTATATTCAGGATCAACAGTATCATAGTATCTTCAGGATCAATAGTATCATAGTATCTTCAGGATTAACAGTATCATAGTATCTTAAGGACTAATAGTATCATAGTATCTTCAGGACTAATAGTATCTTCAGGATCAATAGTATCATAGTATCTTCAGGATCAATAGTATCATAGTATCTTCAGGACTAATAGTATCTTCAGGATCAATAGTATCATAGTATCTTCAGGATCAACAGTATCATAGTATCTTCAGGATCAATAGTATCATAGTATCTTCAGGATCAACAGTATCATAGTATCTTCAGGATCAATAGTATCATAGTATCTTCAGGATCAATAGTATCATAGTATCTTCAGGATCAACAGTATCATAGTATCTTCAGGATTAATAGTATTATAGTATCGTCAGGATCAATAGTATCATAGTATCTTCAGGATCAATAGTTTCATAGTATCTTCAGGATCAATAGTATCATAGTATCTTCAGGATCAATAGTTTCATAGTATCTTCAGGATCAATAGTATCATAGTATCTTCAGGATCAATAGTATCATAGTATCTTCAGGACTAATAGTATCTTCAGGATCAATAGTATCATAGTATCTTCAGGATCAACAGTATCATAGTATCTTCAGGATCAATAGTATCATAGTATCTTCAGGATCAATAGTATCATAGTATCTTCAGGACTAATAGTATCTTCAGGATCAATAGTATCATAGTTTCTTCAGGATCAATAGTATCATAGTATCTTCAGGATCAACAGTATCATAGTATCTTCAGGATCAACAGTATCATAGTATCTTCAGGATCAATAGTATCATAGTATCTTCAGGATCAACAGTATCATAGTATCTTCAGGATCAATAGTATCATAGTATCTTCAGGATCAATAGTATCATAGTATCTTCAGGATCAACAGTATCATAGTATCTTCAGGATTAATAGTATTATAGTATCGTCAGGATCAATAGTATCATAGTATCTTCAGGATCAATAGTATCATAGTATCTTCAGGATCAATAGTTTCATAGTATCTTCAGGATCAATAGTATCATAGTATCTTCAGGATCAACAGTATCATAGTATCTTCAGGATCAACAGTATCATAGTATCTTCAGGATCAATAGTATCATAGTATCTTCAGGATCAATAGTATCATAGTATCCTCAGGATCAATAGTATCATAGTATCTTCAAGATCAATAGTATCACAGTATCTTCAGGATCAATAGTATCATAGTATTTTCAGGATCAATAGTATCATAGTATCTTCAGGATCAATAGTATCATAGTATCTTCAGGATCAACAGTATCATAGTATCTTCAGGATCAATAGTATCATAGTATCTTCAGGATCAACAGTATCATAGTATCTTCAGGACCAATAGTATCATAGTATCTTCAGGATCAATAGTATCATAGTATCTTCAGGATCAACAGTATCATAGTATCTTCAGGATTAATAGTATTATAGTATCGTCAGGATCAATAGTATCATAGTATCTTCAAGATCAATAGTATCATAGTATCTTCAGGATCAATAGTTTCATAGTATCTTCAGGATCAATAGTATCATATTATCTTCAGGATTAACAGTATCATAATATCTTCAGGATCAATAGTTTCATAGTATCTTCAGGATCAATAGTATCAAAGTATCTTCAGGATCAACAGTATCATAGTATCTTCAGGATCAATAGTATCATAGTATCTTCAGAATCAATAGTATCATAGTATCTTCAGAATCAATAGTATCATAGTATCTTCAGGATCAATAGTATCATAGTATCTTCAGGATCAAAAGTATCATAGTATCTTCAGGATCAATAGTATCATAGTATCTTTAGGATCAATAGTATAATAGTATCTTCAGGATCAATAGTATCATAGTATATTCAGGATCAACAGTATCATAGTATCTTCAGGATCAATAGTATCATAGTATCTTCAGGATTAATAGTATCATAGTATCTTAAGGACTAATAGTATCATAGTATCTTCAGGACTAATAGTATCTTCAGGATCAATAGTATCATAGTATCTTCAGGATCAATAGTATCATAGTATCTTCAGGACTAATAGTATCTTCAGGAAAAATAGTATCATAGTATCTTCAGGATCAATAGTATCATAGTATCTTCAGGAAAAATAGTATCATAGTATCTTCAGGATCAATAGTATCATATTATCTTCAGGATCAATAGTATCATAGTATATTCAGGATCAATAGTATCATAGTATCTTCAGGATCAACAGTATCATAGTATCTTCAGGATCAATAGTATCATAGTATATTCAGGATCAATAGTATCATATTATCTTCAGGATCAATAGTATCATAGTATATTCAGGATTACCCGCTTCTAAAATTACACTCATCACGGTGTCATAGTTTCCCAGGACTCCTGTCTCCATCAAACTCTTTAGAAATAAGTCAATGAAATTATGTTTCCCTCCAAACCCCCAAAAATATAAATCCCAGAAAACTTCAATTTGGCAACTGATGATGGGAAGAAGCTCGTTAACAAGTGTTGCACAAATTTCAATTGATGTACATGTAATGGATGGATAGACGGATAGACGGATAGATGGACGAAATGACTGCTATACACCCCTGCTACTTTTTAGTTGGTATGATAATCGAAAATGTCTTATAAAAACTCTTGGATATATATACAGTGGTGATAAAAAAAACTTTGACAAATTTGTATGTACAATAAGTAAAGGTGGTAAACGTCTTCATATATAAGGCAAAACAAAACCGGACAATGGTCAGACGGACAGGTAGAGTACTACATTTGTCCAATAAAATTTCGCGAATGTTTCTTGTGAGTTTGTTGAAAATTTCGAATATTTTCATTTCCAATATCTTTGACAAAAATGTTCCTGTAGATGCGTAGTATTTGTGCATGAGATGCCTAGATTTAGAAACCTATCAGGGATTTTGTCTATTGTTTCGTAGGTATCTTGTTTTCACGTTATAACCCCTCATTATTATTTCAGTCGGTACTTCTTCTGATAATTACCACGTATGAGGTTTTTTTATTGTGAAAGTTAGTTTTTACTTTTGATAGTAAGACCTTAAATGAGACTAAGATTTGTTTCACAAGTCAATTCATAACACTTATTATCGAAAAGTATATAAAGATAACTTTTTCAGAGTGTAGATGGCGGGAATCGAACTCGATACTCTTTAAACCAGACGCTCTACCTCCACGCTACCGAGAAACCGAAAATACTCTGTGGATTTCCTCTATTTACAGTCACACTGTCTCTGCCTCTATATAACGCTAGTACGGGAGACATACTCTTTATAACGCACATTTTGGGAACCAAGCATTATAAAATGTAAATTTTGACATTTGACAGTTACAAATTAAAAAACCCACTACCCCTCATTCTTCTGCTGTAAGAAAACCTCATTATACGATAAGCGCTCACATTTATGTTTTACGGTATCTAAGTTAGATAAAACACTCTACCTCGGTAATGCTTGGGATTGAAAACCCTCGTTAAGAAAGCTTCGGGGAAGTAAGACCTCAAGCTTCGCTTTCGGTCTTACTTCCCGCTCAGCTTTCTTACCTCGGGTTTTACAACCCCAAGCATAACCTCTGTATCGTGTTTTATCCTACACGTAGGATATGTGTGGAATGTTTCAAAAGCATAATACTTTGTAATACTTTTTTGTAAGTTTTTCAAGAATGAACATACATAAAACGATCATGTCTGTAGGACGAACTACAGTAAGGTGATGGCTCTAGGTTGACCAATAGTAATGGGGTTTCTTACACCGCTTCTGTATATTCCGGACTACTTTGTGATAATAAATCATCATGAATATAAGTAATAATAAAAATAAAACTATGATATATAATCTGACATTTTAAACTCAAAGTGAGACTCACAGAAAAGTTCCGAGTTAACCAAACACTTTCACAACTCTATTCACAAAATGTATTATTTTATTTATCTTGTGTTTATGTGATTTTTGAAGGGATCAAGTGGATCTTAAGAGGATATATTGATAATGAGATTTTAGAACTTTTCTAGATTTGAATGTGTTCTCATTACAAAAGAATCAATCATATTGTAAAAAAGGTCCTTTTTAAACAAACATTGAAGACGTTCATCAAATCACAATTACAATATGGATATCACCGGTAATACATACGCATTGTAATAACAATAATCTGAAATTCAAACTTGGATGAGATTTGAGTGGCTTTTCTGAAGATTCACAGATAATAAGATACATTTTAAAGCTTCTAGATGAAAGATTGGATACTTACACATTTATCTAAATCGGAGTGTTTCAAATGAAAAGCATAAATTATTTGTATCTTAAAAAAAACATTTTCCAGTTAATCTGAACACAAAAAAGCTACATCATGTGTTATTTAAGGTTGAAATCTAAAACAAAAGTTTCCTTAAGCTTTACATTGCTAAATTTGTTTCAAAAGGCCATAAAAAGACATTAAGTATGTTGTTGTAGTCGCAAATGTCAATCGTTATAAACAGTAATACTTCTTTACTTATGTTCTGAATGTTGCTGAAAATTACCACTTTAATGCTAGTTATTTCAGTAAAGGTACAACATAAAGGTGATGGTCGCATTCTTGTTGTCGAAAACCAAACAACGCACAGGGAAAACTATCTACACAAATAAATATGTTGATTGTTACTTGATTCTAGGTCGTATACTTCTGTGCATGTAAATTGGACCTGTAGTTTCGGTGTCTACACATTTTAAGGGATAAACGTGCAAGTTGAGTGAAATCAGTTGAACTCAAATCAGCACTTACTGTATGATGGCACGTATCAAAGCCAAACATTTTTTTAAGAAAAACACTGAATGTCCCTTCAATAGGTTATAACACTACATTGCATGTAAATTCCGTGTAGTTTTGGTTTCCTTACACTTATATGGATTTTGCGAGATTTCAAAACCGGTAATTGTTTTATATTTGGTTATAAATATGATTTTTGTTCATTAGAAGACGTGAAACAAGCAGACAAGTCCAGCATCACTCGCTCAGTTGGAAAGGTGTGAACTATGATTATGAAGCTTTATTCTTTTACTTTTCCTCAATCAACCACGTTTTGTGTTGAAAACTGTCATAAGCTTTACAACCATTGGTAATAAAACAAACCTTTACAAGGTGATTCTTCCACATGTCAGTTTTGTTTAGCTCGGTTGTGGCTTTATAGTTCTTTATTATATCTTTATTTTGCAGGATGTGTGAATAATGGTTCACATCAATATTGTTACACTGGTTGGCACATACTATATTGGGAATGATATCACAAGTCTGGGATCGGTGTTCAATTTACACAAATAAATAGAGTGATTTAATTAAAATAAGTGGTCACATCCAATAGGTTTACAGTGTAGGCAGATATACCAGCCCTCTTTCTATTGGTTTCAAAACCAACCAACAGCTAGCAATTCTTGAACTCAGCAAGGTAATGTATTTTCCCCTCTACTCAAGCATACTCGCAATCGACCATCAGTACTGAACAACTGTGTACAGTGTCATCTCCAAGATTCACATACTTGTATACAGGTCTACAATACGTTATATGTCATATTTCATAATAATAACAAGATTTAAAATTTTCCTGTGTTGTCTTTACTGAAAAATACGTTAAATCTTATCTTCGTATGGTGTGATGTATCCCATTGTCTGTATACGTATGACCATGACCATGTAATAAGTAAAAAACCCTATAAATACCCTTGTTCTTACAGAGCTTGACTTGTTAAAGGTACAATCTCTCAAAGAAAGGAATGCAACCCCTATCTCAATATCTGACAACATCCCCCGAACAAAAGAAGCGAGCTTAAATTAGAATTTTTTGTCATGTACTAGCTCCAAAACGCAGCCTTTGTCACGCATGCTGACATTTTATCTGATTTTTTTTGAGAATGTGCGAAAAAGTAATGTGCATAATGCTGAAAGTCGGGTGGACTTGCAGATCAAGGAAAACACAGTTGATGTAAAGGTCTATAAAAGGACGCATAGTTTGGTAAATCAGTCATTGTTCTACTTTGAAAATCAAGATCGAAAATGCCCCGATTGAGTACAGCACATTGAAGTGTTACCATTGATCGCATTGAGGCCGGGAAAAGTTTTGCAACAGTTGCCCGTCCTCTAAATGTCCATAAAACAACAATCTCCTGACATTGGAATCGATATACAGAGTTCTATGCAGTGGTAGACCAAGGATTCATCACTAATTGTTCTTCAAGATGATTTACAAACATACTGAAAAGTAAAGGACTCAGTATACAACACTGTCGAACTCCACTCATCGAGTTGAAATATTCTGTTATAGTAACATTTGATGTTTTAACAGCAGACATTGATTTCTTATACATAACGCCCACTATTGATAGCATTATATCCTTATGAACCAGAACATACCAAAAAAGTTCTCTATTTACACAATCAAAGGCTTTGTGAACATCGACAAACAGAGCGGAAACCAACTTAACATTCTGGATTTAATTCATGTAGCTCTACAAATAATTTTAGTCTTTCATTTAAAATGAAAGTGAATAGTTTCCCCGCATATATCCATTAAAGAGATGCCTCTATAATTATTAACATCATTTTTACTCTCTATCTTGTGCAGAGGAATACAATACACCGTGACCAATCACAGGGAAAGTTAACGGAGCTAAAGATATTATTGAAAAGTACATGTAAGTAAGGTAGTAGAATATGACCTCCTTATACCCCACTTCCGGTCTCGTTGCTATGGTTTCTTTTGTTACAAGTGTAGGTGTATTAGGCGAAACACCTACACTTTTTCTGATATACCTATCATGTACTGATATATGTATCATTTGAGTACAGATTTCTCTGATGGAATGTACCAGTGGTAATATAGTGGAGAGTAACGGAGCATATATAAAACCCTGGGTAACCGAGGATGATGTCATACAAAAATAAGTAGTGAGAACCAACTGACCATCATAAAGTCATTTCGTCTTAGCTAATCCTTTCATATCTTTCAACTAAGGGTGTGGACCAAATGAACTGCGGTTAATTCAGAAACGGAATTGAGCATGCAACCTTTAACAGTGTACTTAACAACAAATCCATTTGACAAGAGGACTGTTTGGAAGTTGTGTTTATAGTGATTAATGATGAATAAAAATCATTACAGATCATTTTTATGCACAAGCACATATGAAATATAAAACTTTTCTGGCTTAGAACATCAGTCTCAATCTATGATCGGTAACAAATTGAGACAAACATATGATTTGTGGTGATTACTTCCTTTATCCCCGTCCACGTTAACATTTATTTTTAATCAATCCAAACCATGACATAGTTTATTTGGAACGTATATCATTTGCCATCTAAATAATTATTGGTTATGAGATAGAAGCTAATGAAGATTACAATATTGCACCGACTTTCATTTAACTACAATTACTTTAAGGCACATTGAGACATAAAACCTATCTTTCCTCTTTTTAAGATATATAGATCATGACTGAATGCAGTAAAGGGACATTAAAATCCAGATATAATCTACCCAACAAGACATGCCTTTTTCAATTTCCCCCCAGATTTTAATGTTTAGTTCAAACTCACTGTGTAACTTTCTGTACCCAAACATGTCACAACACAGCTATTTTGTACAACTATGTACAAGTTCACCGTATCATGCAGAAGACCAACGATAGGGGTGTACACGGTTTTTATGGCCTTCATTTTCCTATGTTCAATATCAAATCTCATAACAAATTCATGTTCATCAAAGAATAAATATTGTGCATCACGGTCAACTTCAAGACATCGTCCAGAATGGACTTTAAGTTGTGTAATGTCAAACCATTCAAATTTGTTTGTGATTCTATTGACTTTAGATAAAGTCCTAACAAATATGTCCCCTTGTCTCCAATCAACAACCATACTAGAAATCATAATAGGAGAAGTTGTTACTTTATGGCATGACGTATTATTGTATATGCATAAGTTATAACCATATATTTTCCATAAAGAAAGTTATACAATATTTCTTGTCTGATCGATACCCATTGCAGTAACAGTGATCGACCTCAACAGGGATGTTTTCTTGTGCTGTTTTAATTCCATAGAAAACAGTTCATTCCAAGGAGAAACATAGGAGTAAACAATAACCTTTATTTTCTTGCTAGTGTCTACATTGTATTGTTCCACATACCACTTGTTCAAGTCCAAAAGTGCAAATGTGCTTCCTCTTTCAACCAGGAAAAACAGGATTCTGCAGTTTGAAGTCTTTGGTTGTTCCACACCAGCTGCAAAGAGAGTATAAGTTGTATGCTTATAAACCTCTAGTGACGTCACTCTATTGTTCTATTAGGTTCTACTTTTACCGGGTAAAACTCTATTGTCAGTATGCCGGGCGTTCTCCATGAATGCCCAGGACTTTCTTGAAGAATGCCCAGGGCTTTCTCTAGGAATGCCCGGGGCTTACTCTAGAATCTATCGGAAATTTATTTTAATTGGGAATTATACACGTTTTGAAATACTTTGATTAAAAGTCCTTCTTCGAATAAATACCATCACAAAATATCCCATTTTTGAGAAATCACAAATCACAAACATAAGCTTTGAATGCCTGGTTTCGAACCCTGAACCACCCGCTTACTAAACTGGCGCCTTTGACAACTCGGCTTAAAAGGCCCACGAGAACAATGATGTATTTTCCACAGTGACAATCATGTGAACTCCACGAGGCAGATAGCGCATGCAGCTCACGTGCACGGCGTGGGTAGCGAGCTCAAAGCACGTGCAGGGCGCGGGTGTGCTCTCTTCATAGCAGTTGAACTCCCAGAAGTAAATACATTGAAACCATAAAAGTACCCAATATCAAAATTATGTCTTTATTATATCTTTAATCAGTTCATAAGTTAGATCAAAACTCCCCCTCGGTTTTGTTTGATAATGTAAGCCCTCAACCTCGGGAAATTGGGTCGGCCCTTTCCAATTTCCCTCTGTCGCGGGCTTACATTATCAAACAAAACCTCCGGCTCGGTTTTGATCCTTAACTTCTCACGAGGGCAATTGCGGTTTCATAAACCATCCTTTTACCAGTGTCGCCCGAGCCTTCAGGCAAAGGATGACAATGGTACAAAGATGGTACACGAGACCGTTTTACCCGAGGAAGAAGCATACAACGTCAATGTCAATAACATTAGAATAGTTATATTTATCACGTTTGCATTCCCGATGACTGATCAGCTGATATCGCTTGAGCGAACTTGACCCTAAATGTAAACGTCATCTGTCTCGACTGAAATGATAAAAGTCGTGTAAAATAATATCACAAGCTTTTTGATGCCTTACAACGAGTTCATCCTAATGTAATTGGGTGTGCAAGCAATGCAATATAACATTTGTTTCCAAGCCAATCAGCAAATCAGGCGAAAATAAGTTTGTAATTAATAGACCAGAAAACATCTGATCAAAAACTCGTACACTCATTTTATAACGCTATCTTACCCTTATTCTACACCTACTCTTGGCTAAGAACTGTTACTTTGGCTATGTACACCATGAGACTGACGAGGTACATAAGGAAAATTGTATTGACCGACAGCCAATCAAATGTGAGTATTTCACTGTAAGGAAAGATAAAGAACGGTGTATTTACTGACCTCGGTTGTGATTCAGTTTTCAGATTGCTGTCCTGTTATGTAACCCTAATAGCCACGTTTTTGTAATTCCCGAGGCGTAGCTTAGGTTCGTTATTTTTCAAGGGTCTCACAATCTCGTACTGGCTTTCAAAGCACAGCTTTATAAAAAGTGTATTACCCTTGAGATCTGTAAAATTCGGTTTCGCAAATTAGTTAACTGAAACAGTATTTAGGACTGGGCCACTGTGAACTCCTTATTAAAATAGAATCGCATTGATCACTCACATGGAACACACGGGCGCTGAAATGATTCTGACAACAGTAAAGAATAAGCACACATAAATATTTGGGTTAAAATCCACCTCAAATTAGAATCGAAGAAACGTGTTTAAAAATGCTTCATAATCACAGACGCCTAACGTTTTATTAGCCAATCAGCGAGTCGTGCCCTAACGAGTATCTGGCTTACGTTATTGTTTACATTATACTATTACTTACACGGTGTTTTGACAGGGTGTACTGGACTGTAAGACCCTTGTATATTCCATATTTTCCTGAGGCGAAGGAAATACGGAATATACAAGGGTCTTACAGTCCGGTACACCCTGTCAAAACACCTTGTAACGAATTTATTACTCTATGGATCTATTATTTGTACTTATTTCACTCATTTTTGATAAAATATATAGGCTTCATAGCTATTTCCGTCTGTGATAAAAACTCCGCACAGTGTGAAACAGCGAAAACACTGTAAAGAGTTTACCGCTCCACATCAAGGGAGATAACTCTTTAGCTAAAAATTAATCGATTTTTAAATTATTATTATCTGATGAATAATAGAGAGACACATGTTTTTATTGTATTAGTTTATTGACGCAAACAAAATAAATAATGTATATAGGTTGAAATCACCGTTCTTATGTTTGTTAAGGTAAGTTTCCATACTGAAATTCCGAGTCGAGCAACCGTTTTACTTCCGCATTCCATCTAAGGTCAAGGTCATGCGTAAGACCCTTGTAGTTAGTCACATGACCTGTCTTCACGGGTCATACGGATGGTACACCCTGGCAAATCCGCCTTCACGGTTTCGTATACATTGGCTATTGACCAATCAGAATTCAACAAATTTATCTAAAGGGTAATAAACTCGTATAGCCGTAACGTATTTTCACTGATTTCACTTGTCAAAAGAGCCTCAAAGTGATCAAAACGGTTAGAAACAATGTTGGCATATTCTGTTTAGTGGTAATTAACTTTGGTTGTTGTACACATATGTTTAGATTGTTTAGTCTCTGATAATGCCGAGTGGATCTTTCAGCGTAAATTTACCGCCATTGTCTTTTCTTTGTGTCATTTTGAAGTGTCAGTTCTATAGCGTAACTGCGTGTATATCCATCACTGACCATTTCCGCTATGTCAGACTCTGACCCTAGCAATGGGATCTCGCTTTGAACAACTTAAATCAAGCGATAACTAAGATTTGTATGAAGAACAAGCGGATATACCAAATGATCGGGATCATCTTGCAACCAAACACATCTTGTTTCTCGTATGTCTCAAGTTTAACTATTCCATTATTTAACAGTTGAACTGAAATAAAAGCACATATGTATAATACGATCTCAAAGTATTTTGATTCATTAAAACAATTAATTAAACAACGTGTTTTCATAATTAAACAAAATTGAATCGGTAAACAAACCAAGAATTTATGCTAATCCTATTCAACGAGAAATGAGACTTATGCGACGTATATCTATATCATTTTACAAATTAAAAGAAATACATATCAACAATTGTTGGATTACATTGTGATGATTGCCTAACTAGTTCGCATGTAAATAACACTTAACGATGTCCTTATTGATTTAAATAACGAACCTGTTGTCACCATGTGATTGCTTATCCATGTACATCGGTGTGCATCATACATAATAGTGAATGACCGGCTGCTATCACCAACGAAGCAACAGAACATCATATTCTTAAATTTCTTTGTTTGTAAATAATGTTCCTAACTTTCATTGGCTCACTATGTCCAGACTGAATGTCGCTTAAATAAGTATTTGTTATTAACTAACGGCTAGTTTACTATCACCAGTAACGTCATATGACAGGACGTTGGAAATATCGACGCAGTAGACCTCAAACTATATAGGCCTCTTTAAACACAAAATGAAGCAGAACAACAAATTGAATACGTTTAAAATTGAAAATTGCATGATCGTTTTTGTTTTTGAATTGTCAGTTATTCATTCAAAAACATATTGTAGCCTATAAAATACACCCGATCGATTGGTAAAAGAACAAATCTAAAATAAGCAATTGAATATAGAAAAATGCTTCAAAAACTCCGAAATTATCCCCTACAGAAGCACAAATAACCATTCTATTGGAAACTTGCAATGTCAAAAACTGTTATTTTGTTTTAAACGAATTATCGACGAAAATCGACAATCGCCTAAGGATTTCATTGTAGCAGCTCCTGTGTATGGCGTCACATCACTAACGAACGATATGCTCCACTTGATTGGCCCGGCGAAAAGGGTTTCCAGAGTAAGATAATTTGCAGGCGAATTTTACTCACTCACACAAGCAGGTGACGCTTCAAAATAATCTTTTGTGCTTTGTTTACTTGAAAGTATTGTCTGTGAAAATACACGAATTAACATAGAACAAACAGAGAGATTATATTATCTTTAACTTCATTTTATTTTTAATCTTTGTATTGATTTAAATCAGACAAAGTGAAACATTTAATACTTAGCTATGCATTTCATTTTGGATCATGTTATATAAGGTGACATAACCATACGTTTTCCAGAAGAAATTATCAAAGGTTTGACGAATTTACAAGTAAGATTATACATTTGTCAAAGAGTCTACCACACGTTGTCAGCTTTGTCAGGCTGTTAGGTATTGGTAGGTAGGCTACATGGCTACAGAGCCAGAAAAATCTACAATTTGTAGTCTCAATAGGCAAAGAAGATTGTCAACAACATTTCAACTATCCAAGCATGTTAAACACAAAAGTTTTTAAATTGTGGTCTCAAAATACAGTTGAACCCCCACAAAATTGCAACAAAAGGTTTCTCAACTGATTCTAGTAGGTTTTAGTGTACTTTATGACATACTAAAAGTTTACCAAAGTTTCACCCCCGGAAAAATGTTTTCTCAAGATGGCGTCCAAGATGGCCCCCGAAACCTCTTAATGATCATAACTCTTTAACCCTAAACTCAAATGTGATGATCTTGGTGTCTATCTGTAGGTTTTTGGGGGCAACGAACACATTAAGATCATAAAAAATGGTGTGTGTCTATTATGGAACACTTAACTCCATTATGGCGTCAAAAATGGCCACCGACACCTCAAAATGACCGCAAATCTAAAACCATTCACTCAAATTTGATGATCTATATATCTATTTCAACGTTTTTTGTGGCAAGGAACACATTAGGACCAATAAAAATGAAACTAGACCATTGTATTACAAGTGGTCGTGGCCATGTGGCCCTTTTTTAGGAAACTAACTCTTCGATGCATTATCCCCGTTGTCAAAATGAACGAAAATAGTTTTTTTAGCCCAATGCCCCAATAATTATTATTATGGGAAACAGATCGCCTAGATAACATTGATTCCGTCATTGACAGTGTGCATTAATATGATGACCCGTGAACAATGATAGCACATATCTTGTATTGGATATAACGCTGATGTACAGTTAATATTGACAAAATGTTAATTGAGCGAAATGGGTGAGATGCCGCAAGTGGCAAATGTAGGAAATGTTCTCACAAGAACTTGTATTTTCTGACCCTAAACTCTATCTTAAACGAAACAATTAACATTTTGTGTGCTTGTTTATAGTTTTCATTTTTGTTTCGGAGGAGTATCTACATAACTTTTTCATGCAAATTGTAATTATTTTCAAAATGGGAAAACCTAAGATGTTTTGTATTTGCTTTTACTGTTACTGATTTCCTACTGTATCAGTAATTGTTATCTACTAAATACTCTTACTGCACATATACCTACAAGAAGCAGAAATGTTCTGAATGTTTTAATTTATCTGCGTGTTAACATAAAATTTTGTCCTCTTGCATTTACGTATAACTTTAATTATCATAAGTATTTTATTTATTACAAGTATGCCCCAAGCCAAATTGGTAATAGAGGATATTCTTAAATATTTGTCTAACCTTTAGGTTTGAATTATTTTTAAAATTTAGATATATTAGTCTCCTTTTAAATTAACTGTACATATTCACACATGATTATTATTTTCAAGCGTTGGCGTAGTTAACACACATCCGTCAACCATCCAAAAGTTTAAGTACAGATAAAGTGTCAATATTCAACCATCCAAAAGTTTAAGTACAGATAAAGTGTCAATATTTTTAAGTAGATCAATCGAACTCTGTAAAAATAAACCATGAAATTATATTTCAATACAAACAACCAGAAATAGAAATCCCAGAATCGGCCACTTATGATGGGAAGAACTTGATTAACAACTGCACAAAGTTCGATTGATGTACATATACATTGTAACGTCTTCATCATAAGGCACAAACAAACTGGACAGTGGTCAGACGGACAGGTTGAGTTCTATAATCCGGACTACTTTGTCAGTTGTAAAATAAGTAATAATATCACTGGTACTTTGATCATTTAAAATAAAACTATGATATATAATCTGACATTTTAAATTCAAGTGAGACTCACAGAAAAGTTCTAGATTAACCAAACTTTTTCACAACTCTGTTCCCAATATGTATTATTTTTTATATCTTATGTCTATTTGAATTTTAAAGGTGGTCTAGTGGATCTTCAGAGGATCTGCTGATAACGAGATAGTTTTAGAAACTTTCTCGATTTGAATGTGTTCTAATTACTATATAATTAATCATATTGCAAAAAGGCCCTATATTGGAAGAAATACACATTGAACAAGTTCATTAAATCATAATTCCTTTATGGATATCACCGGTAATTACACATACGAGTCTACTTATGACTACCACAATGATCATGATGATATGAAATTTAAATTTGGATGATGTTTGAGTGGCTTTTCATAAGATTTATAGATAATAAAAAACATTTTAAACCTTCTAGATGAAGATGGGATACTTGAACATTTACTCGGAGTTTTTTTAAATGAAAAACATCCATTATTTATCTTGAAAGCAGGTAACAAATATTGTCAGTAAATGTGCACAAAAAGAAAAAAGAGAATTTAGTCTGTACCTAATCAGCATTTGCATCATTTGTTATCTAAGGTTGAATCCAAAACCAAAAGTTTTCTAAAGCATTGCTTTGTTAAATTTGTTTCAAAAGGCCATAAATGGACATTTAGTATATTATTGTAGTCGCACATGTCAATCGTTATAAACTGTTATATTTCGATGTATACCATCAAACTAAATTTTGGGAATAGAGTTGTGAAAGTGTTTGGTTAACCTGGGACTTTTCTGTGAGTCTCACTTTTAATTTAAAATGTCTGATTATATAATAAGTTATACTTAAATGATCAAAGTGCCATTATTACCATATTATTACTTATTTTACAACTCACAAAGAAGTCCTGAATATAGTACTCAAGCTGTCCGTCTGACCACTGTCCAGTTGTGTTGTGCCCTATGAAGACGTTTATCACCGTTAGTTATTATACATACATACATACACATTTGTTAAAGTTTTGTATCACCATGGTTTATATCCGTATAAGGCATTTTCGATTATCATACCCACTAAAAAGAAGCAGGGATGTATGGCGGTAATTTCGTCTGCCCATCCGTCCAGTATGATTTCCAAGAAATCGTTACATCAATCGAAATTTCTGCAGCGGTTAATCAAGTTCTTTCCATCATTTTTGCCCATTCTGGGATTTCTATTTCTGGTAGTTTGTATGAAAACATAATTACATAGTCTTATTTCTACAGAATTTGATGTAGACAAGAGTTTTGGGAGACTATGACACACTGATAAGTGGAATTTAGGAGTAGGTAATCCTTAAGATACTATGATACCATTGATAGACTTAAAATTAATGACACTTGATCTGTACTTAACTTTTACTCAAATGGATTGCTGACGGGTGTGTGTTGACTACGCCAACGTTTGTCTTGTTCAACTATTGTATTCACTAGATAATATCGTTGTGCATCTTGAAAAAAATAATCATCTGTGAATATGTTCAGTTAATTTAATAGGAGACTAATAATTTGTCTAAATTTTAAAAATAATTCAAATCTAAAAGTTTGATAATTATTTCGGAATATCCTCTATTACAAATTTGGCTTGGGACATACTTGTGATAATTAAACATACTTATGATGATTAAAATTATACGTAAAAGCAAATTGCTTTGTAATCACGCAAATAAATTAAAACATACAGAACATTTCTGCTTCTTGTATGTATATGTGCAGTAAGAGTATTTAGTAGATAACAATTACTGATACAGTAGAAAATCAGTAACAGTAAAATCAACTATAAAACATCTTAAAAGGTTTTCCTATTTACATTTTGCATGACAAACTAATGTAGATACTCCTCGGAAACTAAAAATAAAACTATTAACAAGCACACAAATTGAAAAATTGCTTTGCTTAAGATACCATCAACCATCTCTTTACTTGTCGACTGAACATTTTATCTCATTCAAAAAGGTTAAAAACACTAAAAGTTAAAATACACTCATGGTTGTTATACTTGTCTTTGTCTACTAGCAGTGAATTTCATAGACAATGAAGCCTTACAATTCTTTCATAGGCCTTCAGTCATTTATATGGATGGTGGTATTTATGAAAGGTTTAAAATCAGGTCTTTGTTTTGGACCAGTGGGAATCCTGATGTGTCGCTCCAAGTGTCTTGACAAGGGTGGATGTTTGACCTACAAGTTCTCCACGATCACACTTGACTGTTGTCTGACAAGGAGCTGTACATCTCAGAACAGATATACAGAGTTCAGTGTCAGAAAGGTATTTATATGAAATATTTATATTGACAAATGTTTGGGAATATCATCCATAACCAATTTGGCCTCGAACATACTTATGATAATTAAACATACTTATGATAATTAGACATACTTATGATAATTAAACATACTTATGATAATTAAGCATACTTATGATAATTAAATAATTAAATGCAAGAGGAAAATATTCCATGTAATCACCCGATAAATTAAAACAAACAGAACATTTCTGCTTCTTGTATGTATATGTGCAGTAAGAGTATTTAGTAGATAACACTTACTGGTACAGTAGGAACAGTAAAAGCAAATACAAAACATCTTAAAAGGTTTTCCCATTTTGAAAATAATTACAATTTGCATGTCAAAGTAATGTAGATACTCCTCCGAAACTAAAAATGAAAACTATAAACAAGCACACAAAATGATAATTGTTTTGTTTAAGATAGAGTTTAGGGTCAGAAAATACAAGTTCTTGTGAGAACATTTCCTACATTTGCCACTTGCGGTATCTCACCCATTTCGCTAAATAAACATTTTGTCATTCCCATAATTAAAACTGTACATCAGCGTTATTTCCAATACACGATATGTGCTATCATTGTTCACAGGTCATCATATTAACGTACACTGTCAATCACGGAATCAATGTTTCCTATGCAATCTGTTTCCCATAATAATGATTACTTGGGCATTTGCCTACGAAACTATTTTCGTTCATTTTGACAATGGGAATAATGCATCGCAGAATGAGTTTCCTTAAATAAGAGCCACATGGCCACGACCAAAATACAGATTTTCGTCTTTTCCTACAGAACGAAAATATATAGAAATAATAAATATTGTGTACTTACTTCTTGTATTGAAATTATAGCCTGTTAAATGGGTTACAAAAAGAGCCACATAAACCACAATTTTCAAACTTGTGTGTTTTCATATTGATAAATTAAATATTTAGATAGTTGAAATGTTGTTGGAAATTTTCTTTGCCTATTGAGACTACAAATTGTAGATTTGGTGAGTCTGTAGCCAAGTACCTACCTACCAATACCTAACAGTCTGACAAAGCTGAATTAGTGTGGTAGACTCTTTGACAAATGTATAATCTTACTTGTTAATTCGTCAAACCTATGATAATTTCTTCTGGAAAACTTATGGTTATGTCACCTTATATAATATGATCCAAAATGAAATGCATAGCTAATTATTAAATGTCTCAAATAGCTAATTATTAAATGTTTCACATAGCTAATTATTAAATGTCATCACGAGTGCTAGGCATTCCATCGAAAAATAAAAAGAACTTCGGTGACAGGGCTTTCTGTAAAGCAGCACCATGTCTTTGGTCATCAAAGACCATGAACTGTCCAAACGTGTCCTCAAAACTCACCTTTTTGACAGTGCCTTTGCCTAAGCTCCTCTGAGCAAATGTGTTGGAAATGGCGCTATATAAATACTAACTTTATTAAAAAAAATTATAATGCAAAGATTAAAAATAATACGAAGTTAAAATACCAGACAAAGTCAATTCTGATCATAAGCTTAAAAACAGGTAACTATTTGTACCAACAATCATTTCTTTCCAGGATGACAGAGATCTGACACAGTACAGTCGATGTCCACGACCGACACAGAAGATAACTACAAAGAGGACGAGACAGATCTGTGTTCCATGTAAGTGATCAATGCGATTCTATTTTAATAAGAAGTTCACAGTGGCCCAGTCCTAAATACTGTTTCAGTTAACTAATTTGCGAAACCGAATTTTACAGATTGCAGCCTGACAAACGCCTGAACTCATTTGGTATATGTTAGTACACCATTTACACATGTACCACATGCAAACATACACCACATTTTAAAAGCAGCCGCATTATGTATTAATCTTAATATAGATTATCGATTTCTGACAGGAAAATAGCTCAATCATACCAATCTGGCCTGATATTGTCTTGTTTTACACACTAAACCTCATCGTGGCATGCTAAATGGCTTTCACGTAGTGTAGATGGAATGAGTCAAAGAGATGCTCAAATTGCGATTCCAGAATCAGAAGTACCAGGAGTAAACTGGAGGGCGTCAATGTAGGGTAGAGCGGGGTCAGTTGTAACACTTTTACTTAACTGCTTATAATTGGTTACTTGTATTTAGATCGTCAAGTAAAGGGGTACTAAATAGTACGTTGACGTATTGGCTTGAAATCTAAGTGCCATATGGGGTTCTACAAGCAGTAGTTATAAAGTTGTGACTTATTAAATGTAAGCACTGTAAGCGTTACAATCGACCCCGATCACAATAGTAACAGGTAGGTGGGTCATTTGTAACACATATGGGTAAAATGAATATTAAAAATATTTTCGAAATTATATCAAAAGCTAGACTATTGGAATAAATCATTTTAATTGAGTTTGAAGTTCGAAATAAAATACAATTAAATATTCATCGTCACTAGCTATCATAATTTAATTTGTATATGATTCCTTTATTGTTGAGCTTAAATCAGTTTTCAAATTTCGCACCAAAATCTTTACACGAAGGGCTGTTCTGTATTTAACTTTATCAAACTTTTACCAAAATGTTTGTCAAACTGTTGATAAAACTAAGACTTATTGTAAACCGACATCTCCAATTCCATGCCATCTAACAAATGGTTGGTATTTGGAATCCAAAATTAATAAACATAAATTGGCTGAATTCTATCGCAATCTTTGCTCATATAAAGGTATTTAGCGTATTTTATGTTTAAAAAAATATAAACGTATAATAGCTGCCCAAAAGGCGTTAAAAATAACTCACCCACTAAAAGCATACCATCTTTCCAAGCAAGGTGAAACTCAATGAAGATCTCTACATTTGCCTTATTATTTGTTTTAACAATTTTGGTGCAATGCTGGCGAATATGAGTTATCATAGGAATAATTTTTATAATGATCAGAGAACGAATAAAGAGTTTATTTGAATCGCTCTGTTGTAACACATTTCTTTGGAAAATTTATACTGACAAAAATATGAATGAATGGCTGGATTGAGATTATTTTCAGGCAGGGTAAAGTTGTCTCCATTTAAGTGTATCGAGATATTTTACTTAATTGCAAATTGGTAAAGTAATCTATGTATTGGCTTAATCTTACAGTGTTTTCACTCAAGTTGTTTTGGCATAACTTTGGCATTTGAAGATCATTTTAACGCAAGAAATGATTATTTATAAACAAAAAGGCCACGGATAATATCAATCATTATTGCAATTATAACACTGTGTTACACATATCATGCAGGCATATGTGCGAGTAATATGGATGTCAAATGCATTAGTTTGACTGTAGTTATGTCCATGTTCAAACATATGCATGTATTCCCAATAGTATAATTTAATCGTCATGCCAGTTGCAAAATGAAGTAGACAGAAATGGTCAAATTTTCAAATTCAGATTTCCATAGTTTTGGAATAACAGTTTTCTGTATCGACATAATGAGAAAAAAATCATCACCCAATTCATTGAATGAATTTAAAAGAAAATACATGACTAATGGTTAACACCATTGATCACTTACTTGATTTGGCGTTATTTGGTTTAAAACAAATAACATTTGTAGAACAAATGGTCTCAAGAGTAATACTCTTTTAATGAAGCTTTTAATGTGCTTTGAAAGGCAGTACGAGATGGTAAGACCCTTGAAAAAAACGAACCTAAGCTACGCCTCAGGAATTACAAAATTGACGTGGCTCTTAGGATTATATAACAGGACAGCAATCTCAAAACTGAATCACAACCCAAGTCAGTAAATACATCGCTCTTTATCTTTCCTCACAATGAAATACTCAATTTTGATTGGCTGACGGTCGATACAGTTATCCTTATGTACCCCGTCAGTCTCACGGTGTACACATTTCATGTACCTCACTGCCATAGTAACAGCTTTAAGCTAAGAGTAGTTGTAGAATAACTGTCAGATGTTATATAATGATGCACGCGGTGAACCAGTTTTTGATCAGCTGTTTTCATAACTTATTTATATTGCATTGCTTGCACACTCAATTACACTATAATTCAATTCAATTTTCAATTCAATTCGTTTATTTCGGTTTGTAGGCCATAGGCCCATGTACAATATGTAAAAAACATTCCATTGTTTTAAGAGTAGACAAATTTGTACAAAGTTAATGTATTACATCGCTAATGAGCTAACCTTTTTCGATGAGCAAGCGCTTCTCTTATATAATTAGACAAACTTACAAGAGTATGTTTACATTTACTGGTTAATATATTGTTAAATTGAGAAAGTATATTTAACTGACCATTTACATGAATATATCTGTCTCTAAATACATCATAAGCATTACATTCAAACAAAAAATTAATTATAGATTCATTCACACCACTTTCACACATTTTACAACACATATCTACATTCACACCTCTTATACAAGTACGTAAAGGGAGAGAATTTAATCTTAAAAGACAAATATTTCTTCTAACTGCTCTAAGATTGATAAAATTAACATAAAATTCAACATGCAAAAGGGACTTGATTTCTTTAAAATACACCAAATGAGACGAATGATTAATCCTACCAAGAATACGTTGTTTATCGCAATCAATTACTCTATTTTTAAAACTGTTGAGAAATAAAGTGACATCACCCACATCTTGATTGAACCAAACAAAGCCAAACCCATAGGAGCCTAGTAAATGTTTAACAGAAGTAGTCCATGTTACTCTACCAGCTAAATCTAACTTCCTAATAATTAACTCGTAGTAACGCATCAACAAGCTTGTGATATTATTTTAAACGACTTTTATCATTTCAGTCGAGACAGATGACGTTTACATTTAGGGTCAAGGTCGCTCAAGCGATATCAGCTGATCAGTCATCGGGAGTGCAAAAGTAATAAACATAATTATGCTAATGTTATTGATATTGACGTTGTAAGCTTCTCCCTCGGTAAAACGGTCTCATCTACCAGCTGTGTACCAGTGTCATCCTTCTGCTGAAGGCCCGGAGACACTGGTAAAAGGATGGTTTATGAGACCACAATTGCCCTCGTGAGAAGCATACAACTCATAATCTCTTTGCAGCTGGTGTGGAACAACCAAAGACTTCAAACAGCAGAATCCTGTTTTTCTTAGATGAACAAAGAAGCACATTTGCACTTTTGGACTTAAACAAGTGGAATGTGGAACAATACAACGTAAACACTGGCAAGAAAATAAAGGCTATGGTTTACTCCTATGTTTCTAAGGTCATCTATATTGCTGATCGGAATGAACTGTTTTCTATGGAATTAAAACAGCACAAGAAAACATCCCTGTTGAGGTCGATCATCACTGTTACTGCAATGGGTATCGATCAGACAAGAAATATTCTATACCTTTCTTTATGGAAAATATATGGTTATAACTTGTGCATATACAATAATACGTCATGCCATAAAGTAACCACCTCTCGTATTATGATTTCTAGTATGGTTGTTGATTGGAGACAAGGGGACATATTTGTTAGGACTTTATCTAAAGTCCATAGAATCACAAACAAATTTGAATGGTTTGACATTACAAAACTTAAAGTCCATTCTGGACGATGTCTTGAAGTTGACCGTGATGCACAATATTTATTCTTTGATGAACATGAATTTGTTATGAGATTTGATATTGAACATAGGAAAATGAAGGCCATAAAAACCGTGTACACCCCTATCGTTGGTCTTCTGCATGATACGGTGAACTTGTACATAGTTGTACAAAATAGCTGTGTCGTGACATGTTTGGGTACAGAAAGTTACACAGTGAGTTTGAACTACACATTAAATTCTGGGGGGAAATTGAAAAAGGCATGTCTCGTTGGGTAGATTATATCTGGATTTTAATGTCCCTTTACTACATTCAGTAATGATCTATATATCTTAAAAAGAGGAAAGATAGGCTTTATGAACAATATTTTTGAGGACATATCTTTCTCATAACTGTTTCCCGTTTATTTAGAAATTAGATTAGAAATGTCACCATCGATCGTATTTTGTGTAATGGGTCTTTTTGCATTTTTCTGCAAACTAATTTAGGATCGTGAAATGTTTCAGTTTTGATAGCACGGAAATGGATGGCAAGTTCGATGATGGTATTATTATACTATTAGATCTGTGAAATTCATATTCGTTGAAAGAAGTGTCTTAAAGTTATTGTAATTAAATGATTAAGTCCGTGCAATATTGTAATCTTCATTAGCTTCTATCTCATAACCAATAATTATTTAGATGGCAAATGATATACGTTCAAATAAACTATGTCATGGTTTGGATTGATTAAAAATAAATGTTAAAGTAGACGTGGATAAAGGAAGTAATCACCACAATCCATATGTTTGTCTCAATTTGTTACAGATCATAGATTGAGACTAAGCCAGAAAAGTTTTATATTTCATATGTGCGTGTGCATAAATATGATCTGTAACGATTTTTATTCATCATTAATCACAATAAACACAACTTCCTTACAGTCCTCTAGTCAAATTGATTTTTTGTTAGGTATGCATTTAACCGCAGTTCATTTGGTCCACACCCATAGTTGAAAGATGTGAAAGGATTAGCTAAGACGAAATGACTTTATGATGGTCAGATGATTCTCACTACGTATTTGTGTATGCCATCATCCTCGGTTACCCAGGGTTTTATATATGCTCCGTTACTCTCCACTATATTACCCCTGGGACATTCCAGCAGAGAAATCTGTACTCAAATTATCTGCCCTTGGCCGGGGTGAGCAAATCAAACTGCTACGTACGCATCTTGGACATGTGAGC
Source organism: Gibbula magus (assembly GCA_936450465.1). Classification (NCBI taxonomy): domain Eukaryota; kingdom Metazoa; phylum Mollusca; class Gastropoda; order Trochida; family Trochidae; genus Gibbula; species Gibbula magus. The sequence continues at coordinate 61,113,338 of OW388303.1, forward strand.
CAATAACAATTCATATAACTTCTTTGCAAAGTACGCACATGCTGGGCGCCGTCATTTTATTAGCCATCCGTCAATAGTTATCTCCCTTGACCATTTCAGTCTGATACTATCGAGCATTTTCGTTGGTTACTGATTTCGTCACGCATGGGTAATTTGAGTACAGATTTCTCTGATGGAGTGTCCCATGGGTGATATAGCGGAGAGTAATGGGCATATATAAAAACCTGGGTAAGCGAGGAGGGTATGCCATATGATTGTAAATGAATTCGCCTTATGTTGTGGTTGATAAATATTCATTTTGGAAGGAAATAAAAGTGATACAACATTTATTGGTGTTTGTTTTCATTATTTCTACATATTTATTGAGTGAAATCAAGTTAAATACACTATCTCAAAAAAGAAATCTGACATGGTGAAACGTATGTCTCTATGGTATAAGGTCACAACCTTAAAGGTCTCTAGCAAACACGCTATTCAAACTAGGGGGCGTTTTCTACAGTATCTCGTGTGAGCCCCACGAGCTGTAATCCCAGCATTGCACCTCCTCGGAACAGAACCAATAAGACGGTGACTCCTTTCCTGGGGTATTACTCTCCACTCCTCCTGTAGTGCTGTGGCCAGTGTATCCAACGTCTGGGGTGGAGTAGTACGTGCACGAATACGGCGATCAAGATGGTCCCATAGATGTTCGATAGGGTCCATGTTGACATTGGAATTCAGTAGAACTTCCACTGTTGCACGGGCTGTGTGAGGGCAGGCTGTCCTGATAAAACAACTCCCTCTGTTGGTCGATTATCGGAAAAAGATGTGGCTGTAAAACGTCACTGATGTATCGTTGGGCCGTCAAATTGCGGGGAATGATGACCAGGTGTGATCATTTGTTGTAAGACATGGCTCCCAATACCATGATGCTTCCTCCTCCAAATCTGCCAAACTGTTTGCAGCAAAACGTTCATTTCCTCGTCTATAGACACGTTGCCTTCCATCACGCCGGTGAAGTAGAAACGTGACTCGTCGCTGAACCATACTCGTCTCCAGTTTCTTAGGGTCCATATCCTCACGTTAGCACAATACCTGAGACGTCGATGTTGGCGTCTCAGTATTGGTCCGACAAATAGTCTTAGTGCTTGTAGTTTGGCCTCGCATAAACGCTTCCTGATGGTTTGGGCCGACACTCTCCTCAAACCAGGTACCTGTGTTGTAGTGACAGTTGATGTAGCCTGCCAATGACGTTTCTGGTTGACCCGGATGTAGCGACCCTGAGCCGTAGTGGTGATCCTTGGTCTTCCACTGCATGGAACTGTGTTCATCGATTCCAATGTCAGGAGATTGTTGTTTTATGGATTTTTAGATGACGGGCAACTGTTACAAAACGTTTACCGGCCTCAATGCGATCAATGGTAATATTTCAATGTGCTGCACTCAATCGGGGCATTTTCTACCTTGATTTTCAGAGTAAAAAAATGACTGATTTACCAAACTATGCGTCCTTTTATAGACCTTGTGTTTTTTGAGAGAGTGTACCTTTAACAAGTCAAGAGTTGTAAGAACAACGGTATTTAAGATTTTACGTATTTTTAAGTAAAGAGAATACAGGAAAGTTATAAATCTTGTTATTTGCATAATTAAAAAAAATAAAGTGTTTGGGAATACGTTCGCTTGAGCAAAGATGTACTTATATGTTCTGACAAGAACCTGCTTATAAAAAGCAAGTGAAATATGACATATAACGTATTGTAAACCTGTACACAAGTATGTGAATCTTGGAGATGACACTGTACACAGTTGTTCAGTACTGATGGTCGATTGCGAGTATGCTTGGGTAGAGGGGAATATACATTACCCTGCTGAGTTCAAGAATTGCTAGGTATTGGTTGGTTTTGAAACCAATAGAAACAGGTCTGGTATATCTGCCTACACTGTAAACCTATTGGATGTGACCACTTATTTTAATGAAATCACTCTATTTATTTGTGTAAATTGAACACCGACCCTAAACTTGTGATATCATTCCCAATATATTATGTGTCAACCAGTGTAACAATATTGATGTGAACCATTATTCACACATCCTGCAAAATAAAGATATAATAAAGAACTATAAAGCCACAACCGAGCTAAACAAAACTGACATGTGGAAGAATCACCTTGTAAAGGTTTGTTTTATTACCAATGGTTGTAAAGCTTATGACAGTTTTCAACACAAAACGTGGTTGATTGAGGAAAAGTAAAAGAATAAAGCTTCATAATCATAGTTCACACCTTTCCAACTGAGCGAGTGATGCTGGGCTTGTCTGCTTGTTTCACGTCTTCTAATGAACAAAAATCATATTTATAACCAAATATAAAACAATTACCGGTTGTGAAATCTCGCAAAAGCCATATAAGTGTAAGGAAACCAAAATTACACGGAATTTACATGCAATGTAGTTTTATAACCTATTGAAGGGACATTCAGTGTTTTTCATAAAAATTTATTTGGCTTTGATACGTGCCATCATACAGTAAGTGCTGATTTGAGTTCAAATGATTTCACTCAACTTGCACGTTTCTCCCTAAACATGTGTAGAAACCAAACAGCGTAATTTTCAGCAGCAGTCAGAACATAAGTTGGGAATAAAACAGTTTATGACCATTGACATATGCGACTACAACAACATACTAAATGTCCCTTCATGGCCCCTTGAAACAAATTTAAAAATGTAATGTTTAAGAAAACTTTTGTTTTAGATTTCAACCTTAAATAACACGTGATGTAGCTTTTGTGTGTGCAGATTTGCTGACCAATGTTTTTTTAAGATACAAATAATTTATGCTTTTCATTTAAAACACTCCGATTAAGATAAATGCGTAAGTATCCAATCTTTCATCTAGAAGCTTTAAAATGTATCTTATTATCTGTAAATCTTCTTAAAAGCCACTCAAACCTCATCCAAATTTGAATTTCAGTCATAAGTAGAATGTATGTGTAATTACCGGTGATATCCATATTGTAAGTGTGATTTAATGACCGTCTTCAATATTTATTTTAAAATGACCTTTTTACAATGTGATTGATTATTTAGTAATGAGAACACATTCAAATCTAGACAGTTTCTAAAACTGTCTCATTATCACAGGATTTTCTGGAGATCAGCTTGATCCCTTTCAAAATTCACATAAACATAAGATAAAAAAAATAGTCCACCAGCTAAAGTGTTTGGTTAACCTGGAACCTTTCTGCGAGTTTCACTTTGAGTTTAAAATGTCAGATTATATATCATAGTTATATTTTAAATAATCAAAATACCAGTGATATTATTACTTATCATTACTCGGAAAGTAATCCAGAATAGTACTCAACCTGTCTGTCTGACAATTGTCCAGTTTTTTTAAAGCTTAATAAAGACGATTATCACCTTTACTCATTATACAAACACATTTGACAAAGTTTTGTATCACCATTGTATATATCCAAGAGTTTTTGTAAGACATTTTCGATTATTATACCCACTTAGAAGCAGCAGAGGCATACAGCGGTCATTTCTTCCATCCATCCCTCCAGTAAGTTTTCTTCATGACCGTTGTATGTATATCAATTGAAATTTGTGCAACTGTTAATCAGCTTCTCCCCATCATTAAAGGAAGAAGAAGAAAGAAAATAATTTTAATTTGACTTGAACAGATGTGTTCCTCGTCCACAATTCACATGGTTAAAGTAATGAACATATACCGTAACATTTTAATTTCATTTGAAGACGCTGGACATGGTATTGTGATTTAATTCTTAAATCATGAGATAACTTAACGGGGCAGTAGCACCTATTTTTTGTGAAATAAGTCGACGAAATGAAATGAAAAAATAATGTCACCAATAGTAAAACATCCTTTTCTCTTCGGAAAATCAAGTTAAAAAATGAGTGTACATGGTTCCGTAACGCCATGGGCATCGTTTGTGCCATTCGAAATAATAAAATGGGGGTCACAATAAAATGGCCACATGCAATTTTTGAGTTGTGGGAACCTATGACACTGTGATGAGTGGAATTTTAGAGGCGGGTAATCCTGAAGATAATATGATACTATTGATCCTGAAGATACTATGATACTATTGATCCTGAAGATACTATGATACTATTGATCCTGAAGATACTATGATACTATTGGTCCTGAATATACTATGATACTATTAATCCTGAAGATAATATGATACTATTAATCCTGAAGATACTATGATACTGTTAATCCTGAAGATAATATGATACTTTTGATCCTGAAGGTACTATGATACTATTGATCCTGAAGATACTATGATACTATTGATCCTTAAGATACTATTATACTATTAGTCCTGAAGATACTATGATACTATTGATCCTGAAGATAATATGATAATATTGGTCCTGAATACACTATGATACTATTGATCCTGAAGATACTATGATACTGTTAATCCTGAAGATAATATAATTCTATTAATCCTGAAGATACTATGATACTATTGATCCTGAAGGTACTATGATACTATTGATCCTTAAGATACTATGATACTATTGATCCTTAAGATACTATGATACTATTAGTCCTTAAGATACTATGATACTATTGATTCTGAAGATAATATGATACTATTGATCCTTAAGATACTATGATACTATTGATCCTTAAGATACTATGATACTATTGATCCTGAAGATACTATGATAATATTGATCCTTAAGATATTATGATACTATTGATCCTTAAGATATTATGATACTATTAGTCCTGAAGATACTATGTTAATATTAATCCTGGAGATACTACGATACTATTGATCCTGTAGATAATATGATACTATTGATCCTGAAGATATTATGATATTATTGATCGAGTTGAAATTAATGACTCTTGATCTGTACTTTGTACTAACTTATTTGTGCCTTTTGAAAGAAATTATTATCTATGAATATCTCCAGTTAACTTAATTAGGAGAGAACGTGATATTCTTACAATATCTAGTTTGGTTAGTTAGTTAGTTTGGTTTAGTTAATTTTTAAGAAATGAATAGCTATCACCTAATTTGCGTTCCCCTTATATTTTTTCCCTTTTGATACAAACTTCTGAATATCAACTATTACCAACTTGGCTTGGAGAAACTTTAATTGAGTTACTCTATGTAATATGATACAATATTACTAATAACAATTACAGTGATTACTCAACAACGGAAAATACTTCAGTGTAATGGTTCTGCGTCAATATTAAACCAGTGTAACACAACTGCAAGTATGATGTCACAATAATATACAATCACCCGCTTTCGATCGTATAATACCAGATCATTAACTCGTTTAATAGAAATTGTACTAACTCATCGGTCATTTAGTATCCCTTATTTATCCGACGTAAATTCAAGGGGTCAAAATGCTATGTAATCACGTTAAAAAAATTAAACAAACATAAATTTTCTGTAGCTTGTATGTATATGTGCGGTAAGAGTGTACGGTAAGTAGATACAATAAGAAACCTTTATGTAAACGCAAATTCAAACCATCTTAAAATGTTTTACCATTATGGAAAAGAACGACAGTTTGCATGACAAACATACGTACATTATCATCGAAAACTCACACACACATACATCACACAAAAGGATAATTGCTTTGCTTAAGATACCATCAACCATTGCTTTACTTTACTTGCCTTCATTCACTGTCTTTACTTAACATTGTCTTTACTTCACATTGTCTTTACTTCACATTGTCTTTACTTCACATTGTCTTTACTTCACATTGTCTTTACTTCACATTGTCTTTACTTCACATTGTCTTTACTTCACATTGTCTTTACTTCACATTGTCTTTACTTCACATTGTCTTTCACTCAAAAGGCTAACACGTTGTTATACTACTCTTTATTTCTTAGCCAGGGAATTCATAGACAATGAAGTGTTATGATTTGTGTATGGGCCTTCGGTCATATATTTTGATCGTTGTATTTATGAAAGTTTTGAAAACTTATGATAATTAAAATTATACGTAAATGCAAAATGCTATGTTAACACGCATATAGATTAAAACAAACAGAACATTTCTGCTTCTTGTATGTATATGTACAGTAAGAGTATTTAGTAGATAACAATTACTGATACAGTAGGAACTCATTAACAGTAAAAGCAAATATAAAACATCTTAAAAGGTTTTCCCATTTAGATTTTGTATGACAAACTAATGTTGGTACACCTCGGAAACTAAAAATAAAACCATTAACGAGCACACAAAATGATAATTGCTTTGCTTAAGATACCATCTCTATCATCATCTGTATTTAACGACTGAAAATTTTATCTCATTCAAAAAGGTTAAAAACACTAAAACACTAGACACTCATGGTTGTTATACTTGTCTTTGTCTACTAGCCAGTGAATTTCATAGACAATGAAGCCTTACAATTCTTTCATAGGCCCTCAGTCATGTATTTGGGTGGTGGTATTTATGGAAGTTTTGAAATCAGGTTTTTGTTTTGGACCAGTTGGAATCCTGATGTGTCGCTCCAAGTGTCTGGACAAGGGAGGATGTTTGACCTACAAGTTCTCCACGATCAAACTTGACTGTTGTCTGACAAGGAGCTGTACATCTCAGAACAGATATACAGAGTTCAGTGTCAGAAAGGTATTTATGTGAAATATTTGTTTAGTTAGTGGAGTAACTTTGTGTGAAGTGTAGGTCCTATTTATGACAATTCCTATATCTGACATTGCCTTATCCAACCCATTTCGCTTAAAGTAACATTTGTCATTCCCATATAAAGTTATATCCTGTAAACCATATGAACTGTCATTGTTCACGATCATTAAATTAATGTACACTGTCAGTGACGGATTTAATGTTTCCTAGGCGATCTGTTTCCAATAATAATGATCACTAGCACCTTGGCCTATAAACCTATTTTCGTCCATATCTGCCACTGGGACCCTATTAGTCACTACTTTCTCCAATAATTCCCACCTGGTCACGACCTAAATACGGATTATGGTGTTTTTCTACAGAAAACAATATACAGAAGGATTAAATCTTGTGTACAAACTGTTTGGCAGTTTGGAATAACATATTGTTGATTGAGTTACTCAATGATCCCTAAAAAGAGGCACATAATCTATAAAACTGGTTTCATATAAATTTAATACTATAATTCTTAGGTAGTTGAAATGGCCTTGACAATCTCCGTTGCTATTTGAGACTATAAATTAGTTTTGGTGGCTGCTGCCCAGGGCCACGTCCTTAAAAGCTATTTTCATCTACCTTTCAAGACCTTAAAGCCCGGCAAAGCTGAAGTCCTATGATAGACTCCTTGACAAATGTAGATTATAACTTGTAGATTCCCAAACCTTTGATAATTGATTCTGGATTCATGTCACATTATAGTATAACATACCACATAAAAGGGGCTGTAGCACGTTATATTTTTTCAAATGTCACATTTATAATGATAATTTATGTCATTTATATTTACTTTAGAGGGTAAAACACCTTATTACATAAACCAATTAGTCGTTATGGTAATAACGGTGATGCGTATAAAGCAAAAGTTGCATGGCAGCCATTTAAATGTGAACACATTGTATTATTTCGATTACTAAAACGATTCCCATGGCTTTACCATAACATGTACACTCATGTTTTAACTTGATTTCCTAAGAGAGAAGGGTGTATTAGTATCAACTTATTTGAGCCAAAAAAAACCGTGCTACTGCCCCTTTAAACCTAATGAACCGCATAGCCAAATGCTTTTGTTTTACTTTATCTGATTCATGGACATACCCTACCAAGAAATAAAAATATTCAGATTTTTCTGAAAATTGGCAGATATGTACAACTGAGTATGCTGATTTCAAAAATCAAATAAAAAATGGGGTCACTATGCTCGTTTTCGAGTAAAACTGTGTCAAAAACTGTCCTATTTTAATGAAGAGCCTGAAAATCAACAAATTCATTTTTTCAGCAAATTTTTTTTATTTAAAAAATACAAGCAAAATTTTAATTCTTAAAGATAGATATGAATGCTAATTCAAAGTTTATCAAAAAAAGTTTTTGGGAAATGAAATTTAATATTATTTTTTTCAACTAATTGTGTATATAATTATTTATATTTTACCTAAAATTCAAATGAATTATCTTCAAAAAGTTAATTTCAAAATTTAAAATTGTTTTAAACTTTCAAGATATGAACCTGACAATATATGGAACTCAAATTCAAAGAGAAAAATGGGAGTCACCACGCAAAAATAACGAACTTTTTTTATTATAAAAACGTTTTTTTCTCCAGGAAGACAGGGAGCTGGCGCAGCACAGTGCATGTCCGCGAACGACACAGAATATAATTACAGCGATGATGAGACAGATCTGTGTTCCATGTAAGTGGTCAGTCCGAATATTTAAGATAAACATTCACAATGACCTGGGTCTGAATATTGTTTCAGTCAACCTATTCACTATACAGAGTTTTAGAGACGTGGTATATTTTAGGAGGGAGGGGTGTGTGTGTGTGCGTGGTGGGGGGGGGGGGGGGGGGGGGGGGCGTGATCAATATTGAATAACAATTTCTATATTGACTAAGTGAGAAAAAAGTCATCCCCCAATTCATTGATTGAATATAAAAGAAAATGCATAGCTAATGCCAAACACTGTTCATATCATACTTGATTTGGTCATTTGTTTGTAAATACATGAACTTTGTAAATATAACTGGTTTCGAGGGCAATACATTTGTGAATAACGAACCTTTAGCTACGCCTCGGGCATTACAGGATTGACAAGGTTATTATGGTTATGTACACCCATACATCGTACATAAACAAGACAGCCATCTAATAACTGAGACACACTCAAATACATCGCACTGTCTCTTTGCAGCTGGTGGGAAACAACCAAAGACTTCAAACAGCAGAATTATGTTTTCCTTGCGCCAAATAAGAAGTTCATTTGCACTATTGAACTTAAACAAGTGGAATGTGGAACAATTCAATGTAGACACTGGCAAGAGAATCAGGGCAATGGTTTACTCCTATGTTTCAAAGGTCATCTATATTGCCTTTGAGAAGGAGCTGTGTGCTATGGATTTGACACAACACAAGACAACATCCCTGTTGAGGTCCACCACTGTTACTACAATGGGTATTGATCAGACCAGAAATATTCTATATCTTTATTTACTAAAAACATTCAATTATATCTTATGCATATATAATAAAAGGTCGTGCCATAAAATAACAACTTCTCAAAGATTAATTACTAAAATAGCTGTTGATTGGAGACATGAGATCATATTTGTAAAGACTTTCTTTAAATTCTATCTGATCACAAAAAAACGTGAATGGTTGGAAATTTCAAAACTTCGTTCCTACAGAGGACGATGTCTTGAAGTGGACCGCGATGCAAAATATGTATACTTTGATGATCGTACATTTGTGATGAGATTTGATATTGAAGGCAAGAAAACGAAGGTGATAAAAAATATGTATTCCCGTATTATCGGTCTTCTGCATGATTCGGTGAACTTGTACATAGTTCAAGGTGGCCCTCTCGTAACATGTTTGGATAAAGAAAGCTACATAGTGAAGTGGAACTACACAGTAAATGTTGGGGCAAAATTGGATAAGGTATGTCTTGTTGGGTAGATTCGTTCGGGATTTTAATGTCATCATATTGCATTCAGTAATAACTTATAAAGATAAAGATAGGCCTTGTGAACAAATATCTTTTGATGGTACAAAACGGTTTCCAATGAAACTACATGTCGTATTTTGTGTATTGGGTCTATTTTCGTTTTTCTTCTAGCTAGGATCATGAAATTTGTCGGCGAGGAAATAAATGATATTATATTCTACTGTAGATGAATTTCATTTAAAATTAAGAGTGTTCTTATTTCAGAAGATATTATTTTATTCATTACGTTGTTGTTGAAGTAAAATGTTGATGACATGCATTTACTACAATTTACTTAGATAGATAGATATGTTGAAGATGTTACCGTAAATGGTTTATTAATCGTATAATACAAATTTAGATCTGTGAAATCCAGATTCGAAAGGAGGTGAGGTGAGGTGATTTGGGATTTAACGCTGCTTTCAAAATTATTTCACTTATATCACGGCTGCTAGTATTATGGCAGGGAGAAAGCTCGCAACACCATGTGGCTATGCATTGCGGTGAAACCTGCTAACATCGGTTGGAACTAGCTAACCAAGGGTGGTACTATGCTGAAATTCAGTGTAGCATTGCACCCAAACCTTACTGCGTGTAGAACAGTTCTATACTGCAGACAAAGTAACCGTGCCCCTGGCGGGATTCGAACCACGGGAGTCTTGATTCGAAGCCGAACGGATTCGAAAGGAAAGAAGTTTATTAAAGTAATGTTAATGGATTGTAATCTTGATCAGCTTCTATTTCATAACCAATGTAGATGGTTAAGTATATACGTCCCAAATAGACTGTATCGAGGTTTCATTTGATTAAAGAAATGTTTAAGTGGGCGCCTATCACCATCCATCTGTTTATTTCAATTTGTTACTGATCATAGATTTAGATTGAAATCGATTGTGTTAAACAGAAAAGTAATTGTATTTATTATCTGCGTAAGCATAACTATAGTCTGTAAGGAAATTTATTTATCATGAATCACGATAAGTAAGACTTACAAATTGTTCTCTTGTCAAAAGGAAGTTCTTGTTGTTATCTACACTTTAACAAGTTGTAAGTAGTTTCTGGAATTTGTTCATTTTGAACATATCCAATATTCAAAGATGTGAAAGGATTAGCCAATATGAAATGGACTTGAATGATAGTCAGATGTACGATACTTTACTATTTAGTTTGTTCCTGTTTGTATTCCAAACGATTGTTCATGAATTCGCCTTCTGTTATGGTTATGTTGTATGAAATTCAGAATGAAATAAATTGATATCAGATATATTTGTGTTTGTTTTCATTTGAAGCGAATTTAGAGTGAAGAGTTCTGAACTAAGATGTAGGTGAATATTAGATACATATGAGCAGTTGCATAGCAAAAAATATCTTCAAAGTAGGGTGTCCCGTTAACATCTTCTTTTATTTCTTTCCAAAAAGAAGTAACGCTAGGAAATTCAAAATGTCAGGATACCATATTTTAAGATTGACTCTAAGCTTTGTAACTTTCATTATTGTACATTTATAATAAGGGCGTGGCATAGATACAGTTGTTAACTTACTTGTGTACCCCTGTGATCTATGAATACGGTACCATATATATTATAACGGGCGAGTGAAGGTAAACTGACTTGCAAAAGAAACGCAACCAAAACATTTGTGGTCCCAAATCAAACAAACGCATATTATAATATTATGTATCGAAAATACATACATTTGGAAGGGTCTTTCAGTAAAAGTAACCATTAATTAACGTTACGTAAGGGGTCAATTGTCCAGTTTTCGATCATCAGGTTTTTAAGAATATTGAATAGAATAACGATGGTTTAAGCTTAACGGTGTAAGAAGGCTTACAAACACAAGAGGAAAAGGCCAAGTCTCTTTTGTTAATGGCCGAAGTTGGAATTGCAAAAGTTGCTCAATGGGTGACATGTCAGCAGGTCAGTCTTTCTACCGAGTGGCTTGTACGCAATGCTGCCAGTTAGTCTGTAAAATTTAGCAAATCTGGCTATTGTACACATGATTAGGCAACTTGGTTAAGCGTCGCTCCAACCTGCAGGATGCAAATTGTTCTATCTTTTTCTGTAGCACTTTCAAAAGCCATGTTCGTTGCTTGCAATCGAATATTTTAATGCAAAACATCCATTATGTTGATGTTTTGTACTCAAATTTCAGTTGGTTACACAATCCGAAAAGTTTTTTGGACCAATAAGTTCATTTTTCTAGAAAATTACGAAGAAAACTTGCATTTGCGTACAGTGACTGTACAGGTTACATTCAGAAGACATGTTTAAAGTGTTTTCAATCGATAGGCTGCGTTCCTCGAAAATAATAACCTTTTGTATTTTGGGAGAACCAGTATTGATAAGCAGTCCTCAATGTAGCTTTGTTAAACTCGACAGTTGGTCTTAGATTGCTGATCGACCCTGCTGGTACTACATAAGCAAAGGATACATTTTTCAAAAATCTTCTGTAGTTCACCAGGTAGAGCCTATTAAAATCAATTCTTGATGTCAAGAGAATGAGAACCATATATGTGTTAGATATATTAAGATGCGTACAATGTTTCACAGTTGGACTCTGGGGATACTGCTGACGTATCGTGTCATGGTCGGTCCTGGGTCCAGTTTCAAAACACTGTTATATTTAGAACCCAGGTAGAATTGAATCTAAGGATTTTCTCACCAAACTGAACATCATCATAAACAAGGCAATGGAGTCATAGTTTGATGTCAAGAATTTAGTTCATGAAATTCATTAAATTCTTCTTGGCTTTTAAATGACATTATTGACACTACTTCTGGCTGGTCAGCCAAGCTGACTGAACTAAAGACGTCTTCTATTTCTCACAACCGATTCTCGACGCTACTTGGAGGATAGTCAACAGTATTGACTTCAGCGGGTTAGAGAGAAATGTTATTGTTAATTTGTCCATGTTATTTTATATGTACACAATCGTTGAATTCAATAGGAGAGACGCCGGGCGCACCGTGCTTCCGCTATATGACATAAATAATCCATGGGAGACTAACTTATCAATTTACTAAGGTCCCCCAGTTCCACACTTGTAAACAATCTTGCTAAGTTTATATATTTATCCTTGAAGAAAGAGAATTTAGAATAATTCTTATTTAGTATTTGTGAGGTCTCTCACAGGGTCATTGAGGTCACGTCCTAAAACTTATATTTTACTTCTTCTTTTGAGCAGATAGTCCACAAATGAGGACAACTTAAAACATGCCCCATGCAAATAATGCAATACTGTGATATAAATAATAATTTAAGATTATTTTTGAGTGCTAAATAATGACTTGATTGTTTTACCTGGAAGACCAAATGGTTTTCATTTACAAATTCTTAATTTCTTTTAAGGATATTCAATTTATGGATAACTTAGTTTGTAATGAGAAGAGCTTTCATCTAGTTGGTTTTTACAAGTATCTTTTTATCTTCAGATCTTGTGAAGATATACTTATCCCAATCAATAACCACATAAACGTACAGGTAAATGGACATGGTTGTATCTCAAGTGATATTGATGATGGACTTATACTTTTATCAACATCATCGCCATTTACTCCACCTATTAAGGATCACTTAACAAATATTAGATTATTTTTCAGTACGGTTTAAAGAGCATCTCGTTATCTGCACGGCCTTATACATGGGCAGAAACCGAAATTACACGAACTCTACACGATGGATAGCTATATAACATATTGAATGGCATTTATTGCATTTCATAATGATTTATTTGGTTTTTATAGATGCCAAGATTAAGCCAATATTTTAGCTCATTACTACATTGTTTTTTTCTTAAAAAAGAAACAAAGTTGTTTTTTATGACATAGCGCCTGTGACCCTTATAGTGTGCCAAAAGAGATACCAAACTTACAATGTACAATCACAATTGGTCAAAGATCTGTGCACATGATTCAAGCCTTTATATTTTTAATTCTGAAGTAGAAGCCATAAATGGTTTTATAGGGAGCGACTCATGATGCACCAATCTACAATTTGAAATAGCTATCGGTTGGTGAATCTGTACACATCATTCAAGCTTTATGTGACTGTTCCTTCTTGATTAAAAGACAAAACTAAATTTGGATTAATATGTCGTGTCTCTTGCGACACTTACTTCATACCACATGATCGACAAATAGGGCTTCCACGGGTCCAAAATATTGGACTCGAGTACTCGAGGGGTTGGACTCGACTCGGACTCGAGTACTCGAAATTGATACCTTTAAGCTAAGTGGCAGCATGTCACGATAACATTTTGTAAGTCTTTGAGGCTTTAGATTATGCATACAGTGGAACATTGATATACCACGAAGTAGTACCCATATCGCGATACAATATGGCCATATGTCCCCCAAAATAATCAGTACCCATACAACGTTCAGCACTACAGTTGATGAATCTAACACCATTTTAGGTTCAAATGAAATAATATTTAGGCAATTTATTTTCTGGCTCAGTGATAAAGACATGCATGTTCAACTTGCACAAGGTGACTAAAATTAATGTGAAATTAATGTGATCTTTTATCGAGTCCTCGAGTCCCAGAAAATGGACTCGAGTCCAGCTAAACCCGACTCGTACTCGAGTACTCGAGTACCCGTGGAAGCCCTATCGACAAATAAACTCACGTGCAAAAGAAACGTCCCCATATAAAATACAAGATATTTAAATCCGCGGGCGATAAATACGACTGAAACAGCGATACATTCAGAATCCAACAATACTAAATATCAAGTTTCAAAACATTATCTGTACACAGAAACACACGATTTAGGAAAGTCGTAGTTTTGGAATCTCCTCATATAGACGGAGCATCAAAAAGAGAGTTTATTTACTTGGTTTGGAACAGCAATGATGCGTCAACACATTTTAATCCAAGAAGGTTAATATTTATGTCGACGGCATCTTTTGTTAATAAATTTCTACTTTTTATATTCTTAACTTAATTACCAAACATTGTGACCATTGAAAAAGCGAGTTTAGCACCCCATTTGAACAGATTTAAAAATAAAAGTATCATACTCTGATGTATGAAATTGTGGTAAATACGTTCAAAATCTACTTTCTCCGACATCAATATTTCAATTTTACTTCTTTAAATATATGGGGACGTTTCTTTTGAACGTGAGTAGATCTCCATTAACTAAATAGTATGTACACAACATGGCAGCTTTCTCGATTGTTTCCTTCTATAGAACGGTTTATTTTGGAAAAGAATGTAAAATAGATTATTCAGCTCTCCAGGTGCAGTGGTTCGCAGTGGTCTAAATTTATTTGCATTGACAAATCATTGTAAATAATAATGCTAACCATAATGTTCTTTTATAACATTTCTTATACAATCAGTGATCTTATTATAGAACTCCAAATGTTATCTCTTAGTGTTTATCAGCGTAAAACGCTCTGAAAGGTTTCTCCGCATTGCACTTATCACGTGCCAGTGGTGGGAACCAGCAATCTGTTGCATCGCGGGTTTGATGTTGTACGAATTCTCTACATCGACTAGGCGCTGCTAATCATGTTGCTCAGAGACATTTTATGTTTAATTCTTGTGGACTTGTCACAATCATTTTTATTTCAGAAACGTGAGTAAATTATTTATATTTCATATCAATATTTGATGTTTACTTTTCCTGATGACAATTCATGTCATTTGTGTGATTATAATACGGGTTGGGTTTGTAATATAATAGCTTGTCCTTCTTGTGAATGATATCAGAAAAGACATGAGACTGACAGTGTTTATTATTATAAAAGAATAATTCAGGTTAACTTTTTTCGAGATGATCTTTAGTGATAATAGATGGTGCGTTTTCATTAAAAAAAATTGCTCTTCAAAGAATTGAGTCATTTTCAGATAATGTATGAAAGGTAGTCAAGTGTCGACTGTTATTTTCCTATTCTCTTCTTCATCAATTGTTCTACTCATGTTCAGTTGATACATGTTATTAATTTCTTCTTTCAGCCAATTATTGGAATGGACTGAAAGGTTTGAATTTTTTTTTATTTCAAAAGAATAATTAATAACACGGAAATATGATAGTTTTTTCATAGTTTTTAATCATCCTCTTATGTTTTAGGATATTAATGTTCAATAACGGCCAGTAAACTATTTGAAAATAATTCTCATCAATGAAAGATCTTCCAGAGAAATCTCGAGGTAATTGAATGCATTTATATAAAAAATAAATGCCACATAACAACGCCACTCAAGCAACATTATCTTAGTTCGACCTTAAAATAAGTCAAAGTATTTCTGAAAATATTCTATATTTAGCATTTCGTTTAAATAGCAAGGCTTGAATCTAAGGCGTCCTTAAACAATATAAAATGGCCGCCTTGTTGATATCTTTACACAGTTACACAAACATCGAGAATGTGTTTGAAAACATATTTTGAACGATACAGGTATTAAAATATTGATTAATAGTTTAATAATTATTTTACGGTGTTCTTATGGTTTTAGTGACGTGGGATGTCAACATCCTGAGTTCTCGCTCCTTTGCGGTTTTACCCAGGACTGAGAGTGATGCCCGAAACGCCGGATTCAGTAAAGTTTCAGACTGTGGTGGTGAGAAACGTTTTAATAAAGCTAACATGTCAAACTCACATGTGTCAAACTAACATATGTCAAACTAACATATGTCAAACTCACATGTGTCAAACTCACATGTGTCAAACTCACATATGTCAAACTAACATATGTCAAACTCACATGTGTCAACGTTTGTTCAACTGTGCCACTGGTGTACAAAATCCAGTTGTATAAACTGGCATCAAATGTTTTACTGCCGAACAATTCTGCTTATACAAAATCCTGAATAAATTACCTTTATTAATACATTATGCTAATTCTGATAAATATACAATCATGAATACATTACCTTACTGCCAGACAATTCTGCTAATACACCATCATGAATAAATTATCATATTGCCGAACAATTCTGCTAATACACAATCATGAATACATTGCCTTATTGCAACAACTAAGCGATTACAAAGTCCTGGATATATTGTACATAACGTTACTGTTGAATAATTTTGCTTATACACAATCATGAATACATTACGTAACTTCAAACAATTTTGCTAATACACACTCTTAAAAAATAACAATAATGCCAAACATTTCTGCGAATGTATAACTTATTAAAAATGTCTACATTACATAACATGTCTCCTAAAACATAATCGTGTGAAATGAAAATCCTTGCTGAAGTTTGCTTGTACTATAAACACTTATTTTCAGCGTCCACACAATTTGCTGGTAAACGCTACGTGAAGGGAGGAGACACCGCAGTTGTACTGTTGTATGATTCCAACGGTTATATTGCTGGCATACAAGCAGGGGTAAGTCTGATCTTAACATTAATTTCTGAAAATATACATCCTAAGTATTTCGTTTTGATTTTATTTTTTCACTTTCCTTTGTTTTCGATCTTACGAAGGAAAATATTATGCATGTAAAATTAAATGTATTTGCTTTGCCATATGATGTACCATTACTTTACTCGGTTATGAATTTTTCATTACGATTTTTAAAACCAACCAAAGAGAACATTAACAGTTATTTGTATCGGATTATTTCTTTCTTTTGAATTACGGTAAATGGTTTGGTTATCTTACAACGACCCGGATCAATGTTAAATATGTTTTATGACGTCACAAACGATTAGATACTGAGACAAACAAAGGTCGGTTAGTCCAAGATAATTACACAAGTTAAATGTAAATGTAAATGACACCACTTATAGTTTATGTTATCGGTATCATATGCTCCAACGAGACATTTTTATCTGTTTAGTTCCCAAAGACGCAACCCAACGGATACCCGCATTCACCGTTAAAAAGTCACCCCTTCGTTCTTTACGAGGACAAGCAGTACATAACTGCCTACTTCGTTAACCCAAGTAACGTTACCCTTTTCTCTCGTTATTCTGTTCTTGATATAAATATAGTTCACTTTAAATGCTTTGGTAAGCTTCAATATGTAACATTGTTACATTTGGGATCACACCATCTGCAACAGTTGAACACTGATTATACAGTTTAACCACTCACCATTCCTCACTATTCTACTGACAGGAAGGGTTCTGTCCAGCTAGGTTTGTGGAAATGATATTTAAGAGAACATTCCTGTTTACAAATATATGTTAAAAATAAGAAAATAACACTCTCCAGTTGAGCAGTATTACTGTCGGTAATATACAGCAAAAGAAACGTGAGTCCACTGTAACAATTTCGTAATTACTGATAACGCTGTTTTGAGCAAATTTATAATATCAGATCATTCAAATTTTGTTGACATGATGTTGATAACGTGTCGAACAACATAAAGAGCACATTTACAGTCATTGTTAACTGTTCAGCATGCAACGTTGCTAACTTCGACGACTGAAGAGCATTCATCTCGCGCGTAAGAACTTTGAGATGCTCCCCAAAATCTACACCCATAGTAAAACTGACCTCAGGTAATGCACGTGAATCGCAAGCTAACGCTTACCTGCTTGGAATTAGCCCAACTGCTCCTACTCCCGCCTCTGTGATTACAAAACAAACACAAAAATATAATGATAGCTATTTAAAGAACATTTTATATAAATTATGAAAATAATGATAAAACTATTTTCCTGTTACGTCAAGTAAACATATTACGATACAGACAAGAAATTAAGAGAGATGTGAAAACTAAATGAGATATTTAAGAAAAAGGGAGTCCCAAAAGTTAGGTTGACAGACAAGACTGGACTGTGTCCACCCGTGAAAGCCAAATTTGAGAAATATGGTCTGCCGCGAAAGCAACATTGCGTTGTTAACCTCATTTTCTTCAAGAGCTGTAACCGACTGCATGGACTGCAAAATGCCGTCAAGTTTTGAAATCTTTTTTTCAGAACTGATCTGTGGAGTCGGGAGGACGTCCGCCATGTTTGGTAAGGAAGGAACCGGAAATGATTTGTACATCCAGAACGGGACATCCCCACAGCACGTGGTCAAGATCCCACACATGGAGAGCGAGATGCCAGCGACCATGTGGACGAAAGGGAAATGTTTTCCTTCTATGGGTGGGTCAAATTGACGTTAACTGTGAAGGAAACAGTAAAAAACGCCATTCGACGTATCGAAGTATTAGTAATCATTGTTGTTCAAATTGACATATATTTTTAAGTAGTCATTTAGTTATATAAATAAGTTGTGTATTTTGTTAGTCATACGTACCGATACTAAGAGTACGTATACGTACAGTTTCAGAAAAAAAGGTTCATTGCCAATGCACATAACATACAATTGGATTATAAGATAATATAAGATAATACTTTCCTGCACGAAATGTTAATTTGTGTACATCAAGAGTTAAGATTATAAGAAAACAACATTTAAGAGTAACACCAATGGCATGAAATATGGAAATATGGAAAATGGAAAGAAGCTAGTAGTGAATATGCAAAAAGTGTATGAAGGAGCATTTACTTCTTTTAGATGTTATATTTGGCAACAGAAAGCTACGGCAAGATGGTGAAGGTTTATAACAAGAATATTAACCATGAGTTGGATCTTGTAAAATTCTGGAAGTACAATTTAAAACAGATGTCCTATATAGAGTGTCTATAATTTAATATATACGTATATATACATTGCAACACTTTATTCCAAGATTGAAACAGATCTGTTGTAAAGATTGGTCTTGAGCTGGGATCAGTTATAGTAGAGTGCGGTTGAGAAGACACACGTGTCAGTCACAAGACATCCAACGATAAAGAGCATTGTTCTGAAGGATCGAGAACTTTAAATTGCAATGTGCGAGAACCTTAAAAGTCAATCCTCTCTCGGAGTTGATAAATGTGACAAGTTCGGGGGTACGAGCTACAATTCGTTCTGCATGATTGTGGGTCTCCTTATTCAGTCGATTCGTCTGACGGTTCGTTTTACCACATAAACTTACGTGCAAAAGAAACGTCCCCATACAAAATACAAGATATTTCAATCGACGGGTGATAAATGCGACTGAAACAGCGGTACATTATGCCTTCAGAACCCAACAATACTAAATATGAATTTTCAAAACATTATCTATTGATAACTCTGAGAAACACAAGTTTTAAGAAATGGTCGTTTTGGAATCTCCTTAACTAGACGAGATAGATCTTTCTAAGCCTCAAAAAGCCAGTTTTGGCTTGTTTTCTGACGTCCTACAGTAATGACGCGTCAACAAATTTAAATCAAAGAAGGTTATTTATGTCGAGGATATCTTTAATTAATTAAATTTCTACTTTTTCAATGTTTTAAATTTAAATACCAAATATTGTGGGCCAAAAACGTCTTTAAAAAGCGAGTTTAGCACCCCATGTGTATTTGAACAGATGTAAAAATAAAAGAAGCATACTCTGATGAATGAAATTTTGAATACTTCTATACAAAACATGTGGCTACCAAATACATTCAAAATCTACATACCCCGAAATCAATATTTCATTTATACTGTTTTCAAAATGTGGGGACGTTTCTTTTGCACGTGAGTTTACATGGTTATTGCAATAGTCAACTCTTGAAAATGATCACATTGTGTAATGTCGGCTTCTTCACATGTTTAAAGCAAAGTCGTTTGTGTATTGACTTTTGACTTTTAAATACGATATACAAATGAATAGAATCAAGAAAATGCCATGTTTTCAGAAGAATCCAAATAGAATTTGTTGACGTCTGTAGAAATGCAAATTCAAAGTAGAAGAAATTGGAAATTGATTGTTTTTCTCTATGATTGAAAAGGGCAGTTTTCATTTTATCATTGGTGTCAGAGAATTACAAACGTCATTTTGAAATTCAAATGAACATTACAGAATTCTTGTGTAAATTTTTCTTTAAATATCTCCCTTCAATGAGAAGTTCAAGTCAATCTCAAAGAAGCGGTGAAATAACAGCATTCAGGAATAATATAGGTGGTTTCTTGTAATGATGTCTTTTCAGGTATGCACTATTGGTACAACACTGCTAAGGATATGAACTGTGACGATTTCTACCCCGTCTTCCTACTTTACAACGGCGGCAAACTGAACGCGTTTGGGTGGGCCTTCAATGCAGATCTGTCGTCCTCCAGATACGAGCATCCTCCTGAACTGACATTCAGTGTAACTATCACCAGCTTCTTTAAAACGAAACGAGTCGAGCGGCAAGCGCTACATTGCTGCAGACACATTCCTTTTTAGGGTCTTAATGTATAGAGCAATAATGTTGACCAATGAAAATACGTTTACTTTTGCTTTGTTATACTTCTGGACCTATATATTCGAAACTCTCTAAGATCTTTCAGATCGTCGTAAGCAAATGTTAATGTATGGTGCTCACGAGTGTTAGATATTAGGGAGCTTTTAAAATCTCGGTTGTCGGGGGCTGGGAATGGGTAAAGTTACCGCTTAACAGTCATAACTTCCCTGCAAGTCATACCGTGGCAGTATTTATCGCTGGCTAATTTATGCCTTGTTGTGTTTCGTTCACATTTCCGTGCCAGCGTGTCAGGGCGCACTATAGAGCTCAGGTGCAGCTTCTGCTTCGTGTTGTTTCCCTCTTCCAGCTCAAGAGTTTCAAACCTGGCTCTTTTTTTAAAGAGAATTTTTGGCCGAATTATGGCAATATGTATGTTCTTTTACATATTTCATAGAGACAAAAGTCTCACCGTCAAGTTTTATCAGATTTTAAGGAAGGAAACCAATATTGGATTTTTTTGCATTTTCTGATTTTAAAATGTTATCATTTATTTCAAGTAGCGTAAATTTCCCCAAGAAAGTCTCTGTGTGTTTAAATTGGATGAGCTATAATGTATCATAAGATTCATAAAGATTTCCTTAATACAGTTCTCAATGAAATATATGCTGCGATTAATCATAGAGTAAATGATTAACACACCTATGATATACCTATTTAAGCACCAGTATCGTTAACATACTACTTAATAAACTCGCACTCAAAGCTCTTTTTATTACTGAAGTCATGTCTTTATGGCAAATACACCGACCTATACTGTCTATACAGGCGGACTTCCAGACGCAGTCACGTTTACAACGCAACTTGATAGAGGAAACTTTACGCAACATCAATGTTAATGAAGTCACATCACATGGCTAAGCGATATTTTAGCTGCACGCCATTATTATATACACTTCACTTATTTACGCTTGTAGTTAATTAGATATGCTATTATTAGAGAAACACGAGGAACAGATTTGCATATAATCGTGAAAATAAGTTTAACATTTATTTTTCCACTTCCAGGCGTTTATGAATCCGGTCCCCGATTGTCTTAGCAGCCAGGGTCGACTGTCCACCATGCATATATACCTGACCGACAGCCCACAACTGGACACCTGCTGACCATACGGACAAACAGTGTACATTGAACGTCTTCAATAAAATGTTTTTGTATACTTATTCATAGCTTGGGGGTGTCCCAGCTCGTTCAAAAAATAGTTCGTATTAAAGAATTAGGTCGAGTTGAGCTGAGCTTATTACTGAGCATCTTCCGCACTCATCGGGCGAGATATGCATTTACAATAAATTCATATTCATTTCTTGTAAATGCACATCTCGCCCGATGCGTGCGGAAGATGATTACTGAGTTGCTGGCATGTTGTAAAGTATACATGAATTGCAACCGTTTTATTAGAAAAGTTGATCAGGAATTTGTTCAATTGTTCGAGTTCGGGTCCCTGATGAAAAAGAGCTAACATTGAGAATTACATGCACAAACTGCTCAAACTATTTATGATGAGACATCGTCAACGAAGAAGAAGCCGTCGACGGCATAAGGTTGGGGATGGTGTTTATTAGAGTGACCTATCCTTTTGGAGGATACCATCTTGTGCAGAAGTTGAAGCAGGAAGATGCAAATTTGTTTAAGAATTCATGAGGATGCCAGTCAGGCTGTGTGACGTAATTTCTGAACGAGTAGGATCCCGTACAGTTGGTAAAGGCAGCCACTACAGAGCCTCTTTGGGTGGAGGGTTGAACGTCGCACTGACATTAAGCCACCGGTGACCAGTATGCAAGTCTGGCCTACGATTATAGGGTCAGCATGACACCAGTTCAGTGCACGATACGTCTATATAGTCTTCAAAGCTATCAGCTAAAAGTGAGGGCACTACTGGTGTGTCTACAAACAATCCTACTCCATTGTTCTCCTGGCAATAGTAGACCACGACTATAAGTTCATGAACCTATTGAACAAGCTGACCACAATTCAGATGACAAACCAAGGAGGCTGCCCTATTTCCTGTTGGCTGTTTTTTCTTGTTGTTCAGCTCTTAGATACACCTAGATACATTGCTCTGACCCCCAGCAATCAACACCAGTCCAGTTTGGAAGACAGGACATGAAAGATCTGTACCATTCGGTTCTCTTCGCCTCATCCTCACAAATTCTACTGTCTCATCCTACTTTACTATAAAATTATTTAAATGTAAAATCTAACACTATTTCCGAAATTGTTCTCAATATATTTATGTAATAACAATTGTAAACGTTTAAATGTATCGCATGCATTGAAACGCAGGGCAACTGGAAACCGAAAACCTGTAATTATTGCAACAGGTTGTGTTGTCATCGACCAGCATATGCTGTATAATACATCAAGTTCTTAAAAAGTATTTTCTTTTGTCTGAAAAAGCAGTATAGAGGTATCGTGAGGTAAGTCAGAATTACATTCTAAATTCGCTGTCATACAGAAACCTTTTCAACTATCTTGATGACTGTTGCACCATTTCTGTTGTACCTTTTCTGAAAAATGAAAATGTTCTCAATTTATTATTTTTATTTTTGACTAAGAATTATTTTAGTTATTTTATGTTTGTGAAGTTACAACTATCATTTAAGTTTGTACCTTACTTCATTAATTCCATACAAGTGTAAAAGTAAGATCCTGCTTTATAGTAGAAGTATATATTAAAGATATTGAACGAAGTAGGAACATGTGTCGGACTTTATAAAACAAGTCAAAGGACCATTTTCACTTTTTTTTACTCTCCTAGTTCCAAAACGACATTTTTAAAGATTATGGTTCAAATTTGTTGTTTTTTTCAATTTAGTTGGATTCTGGGGAATGATATAGCACTGTTACAGTAGTTTGTATTACCCGTGTATTTAGATTTCATGTAGTTTGTTGGTGGCGTTTCTTTTTCAAGTTCGTTGAGCTTTTACACGGTTTAAGCCCAGTAACATTAACTCAGTAATTTATGTTAACGTCATTGCCACAGGAATTGTTACAAACTTGAACTTATATATCATACGTTTTGCAGGTTTTATCCATTGTAAACTTCACATGAGTTGTTCTGAACATGAAGCCAACGATATTGGCATCACAGAAGGAACATTTTTCTTGTATATAAAATATTGTCACATTGATACAGATATTTACAAATAACTAGATACGTTAATACACAGTCTCCCCACAGCTAACAGAAACACTTTCAGGACCAGTACACTTTCCTTTACGGAATTTGAACCTCAGCACAAAAGGTATTCGTCAAATCCCGAGATATTTAGTGTAGTGTTGTTAAAGGGACACCTCGTCGAGGATAAATATGAGATCAGATTTATCTACTAATACTGATTAATGTGTTTGCTTACGAGTAACAGACCCCGAATTTCAGACAATTGAAATAGTTTGTAATAAAAACAACTCCATGTAAACGGTGAAGCGAAACATAGCTCGTGGGCAGACACGCTCATGAGAATTGTTAGATAAATCTGATCTAATTTTTATCCTCGACGCGGTGTCGCAGCATGCCTCTAGGGCGTCGTGTGTATGGGTAACGTGAAAGATTGATGTTAGTTATAGAATAAAGGGGTCCACGTATAATATTTCATAGTTTAACAGATTTATATTAAATGGAATCTAAGTGTTAAGTTTCGTTCTTGTCCTTAATATTTATTGCAGTCACGGTTCTGCACGGTCTGCGCTTGTTGCACGTACTCAGGGTATTACTCGTAGGTCATCGAGTGAAATATACCTGCTGAATCATCGTCAGATAGCACCAACTCGTCTACACGCTTACCTATCTGCGCACGTTGTTTAATAAGGGCTACGTTCGCTTGCTCTATATATCGCTAGCAATGAATAATAATTTATAGTATTTTGTCGCACAATTGGCAAGGGGACAGGCATGCTCAAACCACCGCTACTGCCCAGCCTGAAATCTGTCGGAATGCTTCGTTTTTACAACCTCCAATCAAATAAGTCTTATATCACGATGAATAAATTACAAATGTCGACTTTCCAAACATCTACCGTTTCTAGAATGTCGTTCATTTTACTGTACTACCGCCAGAAACTTCCCTTTGTGAGTACAATTCTAAAAACTGAAAATTGCCATTCTATTCCCACATAGGTTACTTGCTTCATATTTTCTAGTTGCGATAAGATATCTGAACCTGTTTAACCTGTGTGGGAAGAGAATGAAATAATACAGGCGTGTGACACATATTCTAAAACGGTGGAGTCTACTAACGCCTACAGGGACAAACGCCTACAGTCTTAAACAAACAACTTTATGCACCAGTGGTTTTAATTTTTACAGCCTTCAACCTTTTATCAAAGTGGAATGGCCTATTACTTTGTGCACTTATGCTTACAACCCGTTACTTTGTGCACTAATTTTCATTTCATTCATTTTACCATATATTCATTGTATCAATATAGTATACAAATTCAACACATTACATCTTATGTGACACACAGATAAACATGTATAGGATTGCATATATACACAAATGACGATACTAATAAATATATCACATTTCACATATTTATAATTTTTGTCATCTCATACATTTCCTTCTCGCTTTGTTTTATAATTTGTAATAGATAATTGATAATGGGAATAACTGAGAAAAGCTTTACCTACACAAAGTCGTTGGCCGGCAAAGGATTAAAGGCCCTAAGTACTATATGTGCTTACACACAGAAAAGTGAATTTACGCCAAAACATTACTTCAGCTTTTCGACTTTTCTATTTCGAGTACAATGAACTACGGCTGTGAAATCTGGGGAATAACAGAGAGAAGAGAATATACCTGAAGTTCTGCAAAAAAATTCTAAAGAAAGTACATTCAAGAGCTAGTAATTATTATGATGGAACATTTACAGTTTAAAAAACTTGGCTTCATTTGTGAAGGATGTATTGTACAACAATTTGTTTTATATCATTTTATTTCTTTTTCAAATACATAGACATATAATACTTATTTTATTTATAACACAAAGGAAAACAATATAAGCAATTATAAATACTGGTACAGACCAACTGCAAAATAATTTTGAAAGTATCTGGAAGACGAAAGATGTGTCGTTATTCCCATTATATTCTTCGCAACATTATACTCAGCACCTCAGCACCTTTTTCCATCGATCCTAGTGGACTTCCGTTTGCTACAATTAAACCTTCAATTAGCACCGTTAAACCATACTGCCAATCATTTCCTGGCGTATTCACAATCTTTCTACCTGCAGTTATTCAATTTCTGAACCATTACCTCGGCTCGATCAATTAATCACACGTCGCACAGAGCTGCTAATGTAGACACATTAAAACCTCACAGATGTACATGTGGACACATTATAGCCTCACAGACGTACATGTAGAGAAACGTGAAACAATTGCAGAGAACAATATTTGAAACGGTTAGTGGTGCTTGAATGCCATGTGTTCAATTCAATGTAAAGTACCTATGTTAATAGTTTGACTACACTATTGTGAAATCATGGTCTGACTGTCAGCGTTCGACTGACGTCACAAATTAACAATCTTTAGCATAATAGCGTTATCAAAGCAGTTCAACTCAGCTTAAGTTTTCTTATCAACTTGAAGCTTGGGTTTGCAGGAATTGTCATATGCAAAGGACGCTTTGGACAAACATGTTGCGGTCACTTCTTGCAGCGACGCTTTTTGTCTCAGCCCAGGCACTGTTTTTCAGAAGTAAGTAACAACTAAATCAAATGTTATATGTATGATGTTAAATATAATTTACCCGTAACACTTTGACATAATGATATATTTTCATTTTAATTTACAATAAAAAAACTAGAAAAATCGTTTTATTCACATGTGTTTTTAAAATGTATTATGAAGATGTAATTAAACTATTTTAATTAAAATTATTTTAAAGATATATTTGAAAAGGAAATACAACTACTACTACTGTTTTCCAGTCTGAAATACTTTCGAAATAAATCCTATTATATTAAGTTTGCATGTACATTTTAGTCCGCTAGCATTTTCACTAACGTAACCTGTTGTAAATATTGCCAAAAAGTCATTCACGAAATGACGACCGCTGAAGCGAAACTTATGCATAAAAAAGAATGCAAAATGTTTTAAAACACTGGATTTCTCTTCGAATAAATGAATGAATGAAATGAATAAATGAATGAAATGAATAAATGAATGAAATGAATAAATAATTTTGACGGCCAACCTGGACGATCAAGAAACGCATGGACAATGTTTAACATTTTAATGATAAGAGAACTTTGGTCCAGAATTATCTCACCTTGAACGCTTCGAATACGAACGCTTAACATTCATTGGCACATGCTTTAGATTTCCACGATGGCGTGACAGAATCTTCAGAACATTTATGGAAATACGGATCATAGATAAAGTATCATTAGTAACTTAGTAACTCTTTGCAACTGTTATGGGTTTCGAAAATGTCTTCAGCACGTTTCTAATGGAAAAAAGGGATCTCACAAAGAGGAAAAAGAAAGTTTACCAATTGAAAAACAAGCCTAGGGAACTGCGCCAATTTCGCGTCTATCTGCAGAGGGGTGTTGAATGTAAAATTAGCTTAACTATCGGTTGTTGGACATCCATTTTTGTCGAGGCGAAATGGTCGTGTGGTAAGCTGTTGGTACAGTCAATGCTGGCGATAGTTGCCTTACTCTGCGGGCGTGGGTTCGAATCCCGCATTGGAAAAAGTACAATTTTGAAAATTGAAATATAACCATGTTATATTTCTTCACTATCTAAATGGCAAGTATTTCTAATCCTACTCAACAAATTAATAAATAGAGTTATAAATGGAATAAGTATGGTTCGGTTAAGCAAATCACATCCATTTCCTGTAAACTGCATAAACTTGTATTAAAAAAGGGCAAACATATAAAAAAAAAATGCAAACAAGTTTTACGCTTAAAGCTTTAAGTTCAAACTATTTTAAATCTTCGTAACATTTGACTTTTGTAGTTCACATTTTAAGTGACAAATTTAGCATAACTACTTTACTGAAAGATAATGGAGCGAAATAACAATAGTACATGTATATAGCCTCGAATGTCATTCAAATGTCATTCTGGATATTTGTGACAAAGGGTAAATCTGCTGTCGTCATATCGAGGGTGTAATCTCTGGGCTGCTACATGAATAATCAATAACATTTCATTTCTCCTTCCTGTAGGTAATTCGTGGAACGGACTTAAAGGTAAATCAATATATATTCATTTATATTCCCTATTTGTTTGGTAAGAAATAACCAAGAGATTACTTCATTGTTTTGCCAAATATAATTACTGTATTATCGGATGGAAATATTACTATCTCCGTTCACGACTTAGGGAATGTTTGGTCAAAGAAAATAATAAGTTTCTAATAAAGAGCTTACATAAAATATATCATTTACTTGCAGAATACAGCTCATTCCAATACTAAAGCTTGCATCAAACGCGTACATTTTGACTTAAAAAATATTTCAAGGCGTTGTGTTTACACCAATTTCTCTCCGGCCTGTTATATGTAATACTTTCCATGTGATTTTACAGAACACGTTAGAAACAAATGTTGGGGGAAGTGATAGTCAATGAATATTTAGCCTTCAGTAAACGTGTCATTTCTGTTCCCGTGAGTAGTATGGTGTAGTAAAGACATCTTGGTAACGGAACCTATCTGATATGTTGGACTTTGGTAAGACGGTACGGTGAGACAATGTAAATAGGTAATATGTTTTCACTGTATCCTACTATATTTGTCTACTTGGTACATGGAAATATTTTGTATCAAAGATAGTAAAACGGTGACTATATAGAACGAAAATAGCATGACTTAACAGTAACTTGTCCTAATAACTCATTTGATAAGACATGGTCTGAGCTAAATTCTGATAAGAGGCATTATATATATACATGACGTGCATTTTTCTCACCTGTTTGTGTATACTAGTATTTTTAAGTACAGATATTATGTAATGTGTAATGCCATTTATGGGTCGTACCATACATAAAACAAGATGATTTGATGAACTGTGACATATTTTAATTTGATGTCACGCAGTTCAACGGAAGTTTCGTTGAAGTTTCCACAGGGGCTTGTATTGTCGAAAAGCTACCGACTGGAAATCATATGAAGTCGACAATTCAGCCCCTTATATCATACATGTCGTCGACTTCAAATGCTTTCTAGTCGCTAGTTTTTCGACGATACAAGTCCCTTTGAACAAAAGTGTTTCGGACGTATGATTAGCAGCTTTGAAAATTCTTTTGAAAACGGCGTCAAATCCCAATCACCTCACTTCCGGAACTTTTATAAAAGGGGACGAACTGCGTTAGATAATCGCCATATAAGTATCTCTGATGTTAATTAACTGTTTTTATCAGTGATGATCTACTTCCCAATTTGGCAGGTGCTGTTCCAAAGATGTCTATTTTACTATGTCAGGCCGATCGAAGAAGTGCACAAATGCCATGGTTATGACGTAACATGAATAATTATTGCCCACATATAGACATAGTCCTTCATAAGAGCACAAGTGAAGAAATATATACAGGACAGGCAATACCTGTAAAAGGATAAAATATCATTGGTATAAAGATAATCGGTGACTGAATAGCGCCTAACTTCGGCCATGACGTGAGACATATAGAAGGCTGTTTTAGACCATGGAGCGTTCCCACAATAACATCTATGTCGTACTGTACGTGTTTTACAATAGACTTGCTAAATAAAAACAGCCATCTATATGTAAAGCACAGATACCGTTTGAAAACATTACATTTTCTTATTCGCCTGTTTAAATCCATTACATTTTTCGTATACGCCTGTTTAAATCCATTACATTTTCTTATTCGCCTGTTTAAATCCATTACATTTTCTTATTCGCCTGTTTAAATCCATTACATTTTCTTATTCGCCTGTTTAAATCCATTACATTTTCTTATTCGCCTGTTTAAATCCATTACACTTTCAGTAACATGGGATCAAGACATCTCCAGCCCTCGATCATTTGCTGACTTGCCAAGAACCGAGACAGATGCAAGACACGCTGGCTTTACAAAAGTGTCAGATTGTGGAGGTTGGGTCCTGCAGTTAAATCTTTGTATATTCTAATACCGTTGAAAACCATAAGTATTTAGAATCAATATTTTATGAGCGGTTCTTTTTGCAATGTATATATTTGAAACTGAACAGAGGAAGAACCGAAATCAACAACATATATTACATATATTTTAAAAAAACCCATTCTCAATACAACTATTATTGTTATTCTGTTAATGGTTCACTCTTTGGGTTTGTAACATTTATTTATTTTCTCAGTGTGATCGAGTTTATTCATTTATAATAATACAGTACACTCACACACAGGCAAACAAGTCGTTTCATTTTGACAATTATTTTATGAATTGTAATCAATTTATGAATAAAATATACATTACTAAGATAACTCATATACATTTTGACCAACAAGTGCTTCACGATTAACATTTTATTCAACCAGCAACAAATACCAACGATAATTCGTTTAATTTTTACAATATATTTTATAAGCGTTTCATTTAGTGACTTACATATGGCGCTTCTGCATATTATGTTTTAATATTATACCATAATATGAAATCAATAATTGAGTAACTATCATTCCAGCATCGCCTCTGTTTACTGGAAAGCGTTACATGAAGGCTGGTGACACTGCTGTTGTACTGTTGTATGATACAAGGGGATACATCGCGGGTATTCAAGCAGGGGTGAGTTCTCATCTACATTTCCTGGGATTGTTGCTTTTAAGAAACCATCATTCTTGTTCACTATCACTATTAGTTATCATATATTTATTTCTATGGCTTCACGTACATTATGAAACTAGTAAATGCAGATACGGTGAATGCCTTAACAGCTTATGGCTATCTGGGCATTTAGTGCTAACAATTATACGTCTTACTGTGACAAATGCTTACATGTAAAACATAAATATTCGAAATCTTCATCTTTGACGGTGATATCCCATAGCTCGACTGGTAAGTAAATACGTGAAACATTGCTAACATGTTAATCTGTGCTTTCTGTGTTATTTGTTTAGTTCCCGAAGACACAGCCTAACGGGTTCCCATTTGCGCCGTTGAAGGACCATCCCTTTGTCCTGTATCAAGACAACTACTTCATCACCGCCTACTTTGTTAACCCAAGTAACTACCATTCTCTCCCCGTATAGCTATAGGTTACTCAAGTCAATTGATTTCAGAGTAACCTCGGTTTCAAATGGAGCGTTTTTTCGACTTGAAATAAATAGTTCTGATTGGTTGCATTCGCAGTTAGTTGTTCAATCAGCGACACCGTTGTAAAGGTGACAATTTGAAAATGACAAGTTATAATGCTATTTTGGAAAGACAAACGTGGTACGAATTTTTTCGCTGTGTGATTTTGCTAGGACCGAGAAATATGTCCTTTTTTGGAGTGGAGGTAACTTGGGAAAAACTGACTTGAGTTACCTCTGGGGAGAGAATGGCCATTTTTTTTGTTCAGTCAAATGAAAATACAAAGTTATTTGAAGGTCTTAAAGGAAATATTTCAAATGATGTAATGCCATGCTACATCATGTAAGAATAACAAACTGACAAAGCTATGCTCTACATGGCTGTCAAAAACTTATATTATGGCACAAATCAACTGAATCAACACAAGACAGAACAGAACAAGTTGCGTCGTCAGAACATTACCTTACATCAGGGGTGATCCCAGGTGGAAACTTATCATTGTAGGTACGATCTGTGGGTTGGGAAGATCGCACTTAGCGTATTCCATTGAGGGAACTGGAATAGATCTGTTCATCCAGAACGGAACCTCTCCCCATGACCTGATCAAGATACCACACAGTGAGACATCAATGGCGGCAACAAAGTGGACGAAAGGGAAATGTTTCCCTACGATGGGTGAGTGAAAAGAACGTTAGACGGTAAAGTCTCGTATTTCTGACAATGACGTTAGATCAATGTTATTATTATCCATATGGTTGAACATAACCGAGTTAATATTATTGATATGAGCACATGTGCACTTATCACGTTTGCCTAGCAACCATTGTTTCACCGCGACTTCCCGTATTGTTTCGTCTGTGACGTCATAAACCGATTGTTCGTGACGTCACTGTAGTTGGTCGTTTCCTGTCTACTTTTACGCGAATGAAACGGCACAGAATGGGTAATAAAGAAATTATTACACCCAAAAGTGTGCCATATAACTTTTACAAAACTCGTGCATATTTGTGTATAGCCCTCGCTCTCGCTTCGGCAATACAAAACTTCACACTCGTTTCGTAAAAATCCTATGACACACTTCCTCGGGTAATAATCTCTATTTATGTCAAGGTAAGAGTTGGAAAGAGTAAGAGTAGGATAGAATGGAAGAGTTTTATGTCGCTGGTCTTCATTTCAAAGTCATAACGAGGTTTTGCCATTTTACCCTTGTCAGCGAGATATCTCTCCTTGTGAAAACGAAGAGGTGATTAGGTTATAGGTGACCTTGACTATTTGCTCAAGGCACAGGGAAATTGTCGGTATATGAACTTGCATGTTAAGCATGTCAGCAAAATAGCTCAAGAAACATTCACTGAATGCTTTTATATTTTACACAAAGCTTCTCCTAAGGAAGACGCGAGGTTGATTAGATATTGTTGACTTTGACATTGTTCTCACACATAACTTCTTTGTACATACTACGGCCTCTACTTTGTTTCTCTTTAATGTTGAAGTGCTGATTTCCACACGGTTATCCTGGGATTACTTGTACATTTAAATAATATTGATTCGAAAGCAATGATTTTATTTATTGTCCCCCGCCGCAACGCGGAACGGGGGACTATGTATTCAGCGGCGTCCGTCCGTCCGTCCGTACGTACGTCACATTTCTTGTTAACACGATATCTCATGAAGCGTTTTATCCAAAGTCTTCAAATTTAGTGTCAGCCTACTTTGTTGGAAGACGCAAACACCAGTCGATGTTTGTGACCTTGACCTTATTTTCAAGGTCACCACGACACTTTGACCACTTTTCAAACTCTTGTTAACGCGATATATCATTACTGGATGGACCCAAAGTCTTCAAATTTGTTGCAAGTCTACATTGGGGGATGACGAAGACACCAGTCGATTTTGGTGACCTTCACCATATTTTCAAGGTCACCACAACACTTTGACCACTTTTCGAACTCTTGTTAACGCGATATATCATAACTGGATGGACCCAAAGACTTCAAAATTTTGTGCCAGGCTTCATTCGGGGATGACGCAGACACCAGTCGATTTTGGTGACCTTGACCATATTTTCAAGGCCGCCACGACACTTCGACCACTTTATTGTCTCTTGTTAACGTGATATTTCATGACCGGTTAGATATAATATCTTAATATTTTGTGACAGCCTATATTGGCGGTTTACGCAGACACCAGTCGATTTTGATGACCTTTACCTTATTTTCAAGGTCACCACAATGCTTCGACCACTTTTCAAACTCTTGTTAACGCAATATCTCATGAACCCAAGCACCCAAAGTTGTCAAAGTTGGTGTCAGTCTACATTGGGGGATGATGCAGACACCAATTGATTTTGGTGACCTTGACCTTATTTTCAAGGTGACTAAGACACTTGACCAAATGATGTGTCTTACTAAACTCAATGTTAACGGCGGGGGACATTGCCATGTTAGTGGCAAACACTTGTTTATGTTACACAATCTAGTTGAGTCAAAGATTCTGGAGTACCAATCTTGTCCATTACAATTTCAAATCTTTGTACAAAAGTATCAATAAACAAAATACTATTACCAACATCCTGTGCAAGCATACCAAACCAAAGCCATGTAAAAACAGTATATTCTGAACGCATGTAGCCATGTTGTGCGAGTGCACTCATCTAATGATTTACAGAAAATGTAACGCTAGAGGTGAGATGAGGTGAGTTAGGGTTTAACGCCGCTTTCAAGGGTATTTCACTTATATCGCGGCTGCTAGTATTATGGCAGAGAGAAAGCCCGCAACGCCATGTGGCTATGCATTGCGGTGTAACCTGCGAGCATCGGCTGGAACTAGCGAACTGAAATTCAGTGTAGCATTGCACCCAAACCTGACTGCGTGTAGAACAATTCTTTACTGCAGACAAAGTTGCCGTGCCCCTGGTGGGATTCGAACCCCGGACCTCTTGATCCGAAGCCGAACGCACTAACCACTGCGCTATCCCGCCCCCTGTAACGCTAGATACCCTATTCGAAGCAAAAGTAACCAAACTGTTATATTGTTCAGGTATGCATTATTGGTACAACACAGCTAAGGACATGAGCTGCGACAACTTCTACCCCGTCTTCCTTCTCTTCAACGGTGGTAAACTGAACGCGTTTGGCTGGGCTTTCGCTACAGGTTTAACCTCAACGAGATATGAACACCCTACTCCACAAGTGTTTGGAGTAAGCTACTTTCTTTGAATATTGAAATAATCAATTACATGTACTCTTTATATTTCCTGTGTAACTGTGTGAGTAATAATGTTCTTCGAGTTCGTTTGAGAACAATTTTCACAGATAACTATTTTTTTTTAAAAACAACCTGATCTGAGAATTTGTTAAGAATATATTT
This sequence comes from Gibbula magus, assembly GCA_936450465.1. Taxonomy (NCBI): domain Eukaryota; kingdom Metazoa; phylum Mollusca; class Gastropoda; order Trochida; family Trochidae; genus Gibbula; species Gibbula magus. The sequence goes on from OW388303.1 coordinate 61,147,883, forward strand.
ATTCAGAGTCGAATTTGTTAAGAATATATTTATTCAGAGTCGAATTTGTTAAGAATATATTTATTCAGAGTCGAATTTGTTAAGAATGTATTTATTCAGAGTCGAATTTGTTAAGAATATATTTATTCAGAATCGAATTATTTCGAAGCTATATGACCTGGGGCTCATGTTTCGACTGCGGCGCTGCCACTAAGCGTACTATTAAAGTTACCCAATAAAAACATGCCATGTTTCTAGAGTAGCCCTGCTTTGGTTTTCCTTGAGCAGAATATTTATCTTTATATAGTTGACCTTCACGTGAACAGTTGAATATTACAGGTCGTAAATCCAATTCCTATCTGAGAACGTGTCTTTGTGTTGGCTACCACACAGAAAGGGCTATGGAGAAGGATAGTATTTAACAATCTGAAATGTTTCTGGTTTGTGTATTTCAGGCATTCATGGACCCAGTGCCGGACTGTTTGAGCCAGCAAGGAACCTTGTCAACTATGCACATCTACTTGACTAGTCACCCGGAAAATGACAAATGTTGATAACTTAATAATTTTAAATAAAGCTTCTTTGCTAAAAAATGTTTTTACATTTCCATAAGGGTCAGAATATTCACGCTTGATAGTTACAGTAACTTCAAGGAAAAAAACATTCAACTGTACACCAACAACTTTTTTTTAAATAATTTTATTTCTTTTTCAAATACATAGACATATAATAAATATCTTATTCATAATACAAAGGTCAACAACTTAAGCATTTTTAAATAGTGGTACAGACCAACTGCAAAATAATTTTACATAAAGTTCACACAAAAGTATACAGGTTCACAAGTTCTTTTTTTCCTGGCATCATACATTCACCGAAGTTGCAGTGTGTTTCAGTCTTTAAAAAGATTATGGCATACAGACCAGAATTTCATGAATTTTGAGTAATTGCAATTGGAGTATCATATGAGTTTATCAATCTCGTATACATTTTTTAAGGCTTGTTTTATTAAATTGATTTGTGGTAAAGAGCCCTTTAACTTTGATATGTATATGTTATACTTTGCTGTTGTTATAATAAGGTTAAGAATCCATATTTCGTTTTTCGGGATATCCGAGAGATATGTTGCGTTTTGAGAAGTTCAATGTAGAGTCTGTTGTTTTCTCTATCCATGTTTTAAGTCTACCCCAAATGTTATTCACTATCGGGCAATCATAGAACATATGAACTAACGTTTCCACAGATTCTTTACAGAAGGTGCATTAGTTTGTGTCGTTCAGTTTCATTTTAAATAGAAGATCATTTAAAGGGAGAATTCTATGTATGATGGAGTATTGAAAAAACTGTTTTCCGATGCAAAATAACTAATGTATTTCAACATATTCATTGGACGTCAGTTGCATTACTTGCAGCTCACTGAAACCTGATCAAATGATACCAGTGTATATAAAACTCATTCCCCATGTATAGCATTCGCGTTGCGTCTGTGATGCAATTTCCACGACGTAATACTGATGAAAAGGACATAAATCGTAAACGTTTACAATTCAAATTTCATCAACTTTGGAATCTGATTTGTGACATGAATGTGATGAAAAAAACGTACGTCAGGAGACCATTAAATGAAAATCAGATTGAATCTATAACTACTTCTACTTCATTGGACACACACCGGAGAATTTATTGAATTAAAAATATTAAAAGACAGCAGTATGTGAAGCATGACAGAGGATAATAAACGTTCTTCCATGTAATATCATTTTTATTAAATGAGTTACTGATTTTATAAAAAAAAATATAAAAAGAAAGAAAAAAACAAGCGAAAGCGAGTTTGATAATAATAAAAAAAAAAATCACGAGCTAGATAACACTTTTTTCAGTACACGTTAAGTCAAGCGAAAGATTTCTGCGAGTTCGGTACGACTGGCACACAGCTGCAAACCCTTCAGGAGTTGACCCAGGGTTTGCATCAGACGTCTGGTGGCTAGCATGATACGGCGTGTGGAAAATGTTATCAGAGTGCGAGGTGATAACACCAGATAATGATTTTACCAATCATTATGATTATGATTTTACCAATCATTATGATTATGATTTTACCAATCATGATGGGCCTTGATAGCGTGTTTAACATTTCTGTTGTGTGCATTTGATTGTGTTTTTGCTGTAACGACCTCAGCAACCATACTTATTCACCTTTTTAGCTCATCAGGCCTGAAAGGCCCGATGGGCTTATGGCAGTGCATGGCGTCCGAAGTCCGTCCTTCCCAAATAGGGTCACAGGTGTCACGACCTTAATAACGTCATTTCATCTTCTTCAGTACCTAAAGGTCTAGAAAGCTGAAATGTTGTGTACAGACTCTTTGGCAATGGGATTCTTAAGTGTAGAATTGATGATTTGTGACCCCAAATATGAGTCACAGGGGTCGTGATGTAAAAAGAACTATTTTTATCATCTTAATTCTCCAGTATGAAAAGCTCCAGAACAAGCCGAGAACAATTTATTTTTGTTTTCGTACATCAAACATTACAAACCCTGATGAGCTACCGAGCCAATGGCTTTATTTTTTCCCCATTGATCTTATTAGACATTCGTTTAGCTACACTTACAGGGAAAGTTCTATCACCGATCTATCGGCAGTATCCGCCATTTTGGTTTCTTGGCATTTCGTGAAATAAAAACACGCTTTATTTAACTCAATTTTAAATTGTTTTTATAATAAAATATATGTACACTGATAGAAAATTCACAGAGTAACACATACCGTATCGTAAAACTAATAAGCAATATGTGAGATAGCTTATTTAGGACTTCTCCTGTCTACAAATGATTATATATTATCAAGATTATAAAGATAATATAACGTGAATAAATACATATTCTATATTATGATATGTGCAATAAATGTACAGTGCTGTGCGATAAAATGTAAAACAAATTGTAACAGTATCATTGTACATAACAATAATGAAATATAGAATATATAGGCACAGTACAAAAGACAACCTTGACAATCATTGAAAGCAAAATATAACATACATATGTGAAATCCATCGATCAAGCTAGTTACAACACATAAACAAAATAGTTTGAGAAACAAGAAACGTTAGCAGTACATTATTTTGTTTTATGTTTGGTACATCGAAGACACTCATCTGCTCAATTAGAATTATTTTCAAATGCGGTATTCAATTTAAAGCTGGATACGAGAGTTACCTCCCTTGGAATAAACAAAACAAGTGAATTTTCAGAGGGAAAGGCATCTCTAAATGCTAAACTGTTTTGTCAAAATGGCAAGTTTATCACGGTTTAAGGGGTCTTTAGTAGGGGCTGTTGTTGGTGATTGTATTGGAGCCATTTACGAGTGTGATGGAAGCGTAAAGCTAAAGGAATTGCTGAAAACAATTGACGATATTGAAACAGGTACTTACTAAGTTACTTTCACTTCAGTCTTTAGCTTCCATCAACATGTTTTTGTCATGTTGTTGTAGTGTTCTGATCTTCAGTGATTGCTATAACCTGTGTAGTTAGAAGGAAGGATTTTGTTATGTAAGATATGATATAATGAACTGTTGATCCTAATTGCCTCCTATTCAAGAACAACACAATAAAGGTTTAAATGTTTATTGAAGATTGGCAAAATCGTAGGCCTGGTTACATTGTGCCTACGATGATATTGTAATGAGTATATATATGTATGAATATTGTAAGTTGATAAATTGGTAGTTACATGAAATATATACTTTGCCAGTTAAAAACACGAGCAACAAACACAGACAATAATTGCAATGCAATACAATACAGCAAGTAGCAAGGCCTCAGAAAGGCAAATTGCAACAATATATTAACTTATGTTTTTGTAAATTAAATGTATGAGGTTAAAATATATATACCTACAGCAGGCAAAGCCTAATGCTGACCTGAATAGGGAGGCGGCATATTACAATGGGAAATTAATTTTTAAAGGGATGGGCGGGTGGGAAAGTTAAAACAAGTACCTCCTCGTGTGAGGTTTAACTACCAAGTGAGGAAGGCTGCGCGCAGTGACCCGGATGTGCGCAAAGGTTAAGGTCAGGTCAAAGGTGGGGTCACAGAAAATAGTGCCAATTATGAATTTTTTAGGAAAAAATGTGTAAATTTCTGCAGATTATAAATAATTTATAAATCTGATTTTTATGATTTACTAAATTATTAAAATTACTAAAACATGATTTCATATGATCTATGACATCGTACTTTGTTGAATATGAATCTGTTAATCATATTTACAATACTTTATTTCTGAATTCATATGCTTTTTATATTATTTTACTGATGCATTTAAGCAATGGCATAAGTTAATTCACTTTATCAGACCAGCTTCAGGAATTAATCAGTTTCAAAATAACATAATTAGACATGTAATTGCGTAAAATGTAAATTATGTTGATCTAAATTTCTATAAATTGTATAATGTATAATTTTCTCCTTCAGACTATAAGGAAAACTCTGTAAATACTTTAAGATTTACCGATGACACCGCAATGGCAAGGAGTGTTGCTGCTTCTCTCATCAAACACAAAGAGCTGAACATCAAGGATATGGCTAAAAGGTTCCTTCATTTCGATTCAATTCAACTTAAAAGAAATGTCCTGTAATAATTTTATTGAAAAGTCCTGATGATAATTATGCGTTTAAAATTATCTTTGTCCATCTTTCAATTAGTTGGTTCTAGAAGTTAAATCTACAATAAATTGGACTGTTGGACCAATCAAATGCTGATGATAACTTGCCTCATAGGCAATTAACCTGTGATTCTCAAATTATTACTTTACAAGATGGCAAAATGTAAGATGGCAAGATGTAAAAAATGAATTAAATACACTGAAATTTATTTTACTGCCCAGTGCATGAAAACTCCTTCAAAATTTCAAACCTTTGATACAGTTACTTCATTGTCTATCTTAACATGCCCATTTCTTCAAATATGAGACACTGATTGAATTTGTCACCAGGCTATATAGTTCTAATATGTAAGCACAAAATAAAATAAAACAATGAAAAAGGGCTGATATTTTCAATTTCCAAACAAAGAAAATTAGCCAAAAGTCTTCAGATGCACGTTTGAAATTTTGTTCATGATAAATTATTTATGTAAACAGATTTGCGGATGAGTTCCACAAGGAGCCTAATCGGGGATATGGCGGAAGTGTCAGTGCAGTGTTCGAGGCGCTACACGGGAAGGATCTGGAGGATGTATTTGCTCCAGCAAGGAAACAGTTTGATGGAGAGGGTTCGTTCGGTAACGGTGCGGCCATGAGGATTGCTCCACTTGCCTTGTTCACATTCCAGGATAGTCATGAAATTCTCCAAGTAAGTGACCCATTCAGACTGTTCTCTTCCTTTCTTTGAAAAATAAGAATCGCAGTTATAATAATAGATAATTATTCAGCTCTAAATTCAGTGACCTATTTGATTGTATTTGCTAGTAAAGGGTTGATATCTAAACTTTTATTTCTTATCTATCTTCAGCAACACACAGAGGACATCTCGCGCCTCACCCACTCCCATCTGCAGGCTGTCCAGGGTGCCGTGTTGCAGAGTAGCGCCGTTGATCTCGCGCTTAGAGAGGACCCTAGTGTAGAGTTAGACAGAGAGGAGTTCCTAGATCAGCTGATAGAGAAGATGAAACCCATGGAAGAGAGAGATGCGAAAAAAACTTCACCGAAAGACGTCACAAAATCTCCCACACCTAAACGGAAACCAAAAAGGTATTTACAATTTAGTTGTGTAACCATACTAGTTTTCTTTCGATTTCATAAGAATTAGTTACAACAGAATGACTAACTTGCAATCACAAGCCTATTTAGCAATATTTGCTTGGAGCTTCTTGTTATTAATGATTGACTATTATGTGATAAATCTGGTTCTTGTTGCATCAGTTTAAGAAATAAACTTGAACATAACTCTTTCCTAATATGCTTCTTTGTCAATTTACAATTAGTAAAATAATAATAATAAAACAATGATTGTTGTAGATTGACAGATGGAACGCGTTTCATTGTAGTCTTTGTTCAATATGGAAAATTTTCTTTTGATAGAATATCTTATATTATGTGATTTCAGGAAGTCTGAAACTGAGGTTAACCCATACTGTTACAAACTGGAGAAAATGAAGGAATTTCTGAAGGAAGACGTGTCTGTAAAAACGATTGAAGAAGTTTTAGGTTTGTGGCATTATATTTTACCAAAGAACCCAGATGGATCAAGACATTTTGCTAGTTATTCAGTTAATGCCAACCTTTTACTAGTGTTATGTTAATGTCAAGACAATTTTATTGGTGCTTCAGTTGATGTAGAGACATTTTACTGGTGCTTCAGTTAATGTAGAGACATTTTGCTAGTGTGTGTACTTCAGTTCAAATGGAAGCATTTTACTGGTGCTTCGCTTAATATAATTCTGCTTCAATGGATGACCATCAAAAAGAAAACCCCACTTTGAGATTTACCTCTCCCTAGGAAACTATTGGACTTGTTACTTTAATCCTTGTAAGATGTTGCCTCTAAGTGTAACTATGAAGTACATGTACTGACATTAATGTTACAGGAAACGACATCTCAGCTCTGGGATCAGCACCAGCGGCCGTGTACAGCTTCTTACGATCGTATCAAGAAATACCAAACATACCAGTGAGTTTCAGATGTCTTTTACTTCTTACCACATCATAAAAATTAGTTTGTTTCAAGCTGAGGGAAGTGATATGTTCACTCCAGGGAAATAGTACATTCCTCTTTACTGGTATTCTCTTCCCAAAAGTAAATTCCTTCAGATTTGCGTTGCTTGATAACTTGTATTGTTGCTGAAATGTTGCTCTTCTACTCATGCATAACTAGCTCTTCTTCACTTTCTCTCTATACCAGAGATACAAACCCAATGTGAAAGCACCAGACAGTAGTCTCCGGAAATCTTACACAAATGATAACTATACAGATAATGACTGTTGATTGTTCTGATTACTGCAAATTATGCGAGTTTGAAAAATTTTCATTGATTACTAATCTGGATGAGATGTCAAGAATTTGTTAAATAATTTCTCTATGATTGGATGATACAAAGTATCTAATATTTTAATAGAAGTGCACCTCTTATAATGTAAATTTAATGATTTCAGCGGGAAAGTGCATTCGAGCGCACCATCATTTATGCAATCTCACTCGGAGGTGACACTGACACCATAGCGACGATGGCAGGAGCTATTGCAGGTGCTTACTATGGGTTGGACAGTGTCCCGGAGTCCTGGCAGGGAACGTGTGAAGGCGTGGACGATGCCAAGAGATATGCTGAGGAAATGTGGGACTTGTTAAAGAAGAAATCTGAATAGTTGGATCCAGAAAGGGAAGGGGGTTGGAGGGGGGTTCTCCTTAGGGGTCAATCAAATATACCAACAAAATTTGCAAAGGGGGCGGTGGGGGGTCTAATGCCCCTGAACCAGTCCTCTGGATACGCCACCGCTGAAGTCTCTACTTTGTGATTTACATGATTAATAGTTTTATACATTATGGAAGAAGTACTATTAGCAGGTCAAAGTTAGCAATAGTTGAGTTGACAGTAGTAGGTATAGGTCAGGTCGTCTTGTGAAATTGTTTGGCCAGGAAGTACATGTAGTGTGTACCGGGGTAAGTGAATATATTAATCTTATTTCTAAAACAGTTATTGTCGGCTGGACTTTGCATTCAGCGGCATCTGTACACACGTATGTCCCACTCTTGTTAACACTATATCTCATGAAGCACCGCATCCAAAGCCTTCAATTTTGGTGTCTGCCTGCATTGGGGAATGACGCAGACACCAGTTGATTTTGGTGACATTGACCTTATATACAAGGTCACCACGACAGTTTGACCACTTTTCAAACTCTTGTTAACTCTTGATCTCATGATGACATTTTATACCAGTAATGCAATATATGAAGAAGCTCCTTTTGACCAAATGATGTGTCTTACTATGCTCAATATTAGTGACAGGGGTCATTGCCATGTTATTGGTAAACACTTGCTATCCAATGATTGTGATTTGATGTGATATATATGTAATGGTTTGTAGATAACTTCAAACTTTTTTTATTTGTGGTATTATTATCCCACCGGTATGTAATACCGTGGGATATAGTCATCACCCCGTCCGTCTGTCCGTCCGTCCGTCCATCCGTAATCATTCGTTTCCGGAGCAGAACTCGAAAACCGTTCATGATATCTTTCTGAAACTTTACATGTGTATTACCCACCAACTGAAGTGGTGCCTTTTGATATTTTCAGATTTCTGAAAATTTTATTTTTGGTCGTTTCCGTAGAAACATGTTGAAGTTGGACTTTGTTCAGAGACAGGTTCGTTTCTGGAGCACAGCTCCAAAACTGTTCATCATATCTTCCTGAAACTTTGCATGTGTATTACCCACTAACTGAAGTTGTGACTTTTGATATTTTCAGATTTCTGAAAATTTTATTTTTTTTCATTTCCATAGAAACTTGTTGAATTTGGACTTTGTTCAGAGACAGGTTCGTTTCCGGAGCACAGCTCCAAAACTCTTCATCATATCTTCCTGAAACTTGGCATGTGTATTACCCACTAACTGAAGTGGTGCCTTTTGATATTTTAAATTTTTTTCTGAAAAATTAAATTTTTTTCTGTTTCCATAGAAATATGAGAGGGATGTTGGTTGTTGTTGATTTTGACTGCTTCTGGAGCAGAAGTCTAAAACCCTTAACATACCTGAAACTCAGCATCTGTAATACCCACTAACTGAAGTATGGTAGTAGATATACAAGTATCTGTCAAAGATGTGTTTTACAAATATTGTGGAACCGGTGGGATATGTCATCTTCTGATGACTCTTGTTTCATCAGAAAAAGAAGACATATTTTTTCTTTCCCTAAAAGGTAAAGATCTTCTGGGTATTAAAGTTTACATAATGGTCATGTGAATTATAATATTGTCTTGCATTTTAATAGGTTGACAGAACTTCTTTTAGCCAATTCCGGAATTGTTAAGATCTATTATAACTTAATTGTGTTTACGTATTTCAAGCCTAACATAAGTAAAACATAGAAAATCAATGTTTCCGAGATCTTATTTGCACTAATCGCCAAGAAGAAATGACTTTGTGATGTCATTAAGTTACACATTGCATTCTTATCTTGCTTTGAAACTGATTGACACCATGCACGTTCACATTTAACTGATTTTCGCTCATTCTGCAGCACTGTATACAATAACAACAAGCTGTTTATTATGTCAGAAATTTGTTTTGGAAATAAATCTCAACGATTTAATAAGAAATAAGAGAAAGAAGCAAACTAATGAGATCTACGCATCTAGAAGTTGTGAGTGAGTTTATGAACGAGAATGAGTACAGTTAGTATTTTTTTACACAGGATTTGCCTTTTTTTCTATTTTCAATAATAAAATTATCAACTCGGTGTTTGGTATTACAAATTATCCGTCCCTTGTGAATTATTTTGTCTAACTCCTTGCTCAAGCTCAAAGTTTATCCCCTAATTAACTGGGGCAGAAAATATGTTATTCCTGGCAACTTGTTGATTATTTGATGTTGTTGCTGTGTTTTTTTTTTGCCCATTCACTGGATCTTACACAAAAGTCTTCTTGGGAAGATTCAGGGCCAGTTTCTTTTGGTGACCTAGACATTATTTAACAAAATTTTAAGTGATAATTTTTGGCAGGGGATCATGTCACCTCTGTGGCCATATATATATTTACAAAACTAAACTTGTATACCTGAAAATTAAAATAAGTTTATCTTATATTGAAATTCTTGTTGTCTGCACATTTATGTCAATGAGTGAACAACCTCTAAAAACATAAAAACTTTTCAATGTTATTTTTTTCTGTACATATTTTCACACAAAATAATGATGATCCTACACACGTTTTGCAAGCCTTTGCTTACATTTCAGTACCTTTAGGTTGGTGATTATGAGTAGTCCTTTTGAAAAATAAAGTCTTCCTCGTTTAATGAAGTTCAGGTTATAATTTCTATAACTTCACACAACTTCATAATGAAAACAAGACTTTCCTCTTCTGATTTTCTTAACTTCAAAATCAAGGCCTTGAATTGTCTTCCGTCGAATCTAACAAAACTTAATGTCATCAGCATACAATGAATGGCCTTGTTTCCAAATGACTCATTTGTATCACACATGTCCAGGTTTATGGTAGAAAATGATGACTTCTGTGGATGAGGTTTACTTCAGTTGAGGACTTGTATGTGTTGTCTGAAATTAAAGGACGGAAAAATTTAATCTCCTTTCCTTGATAATGTATAGAATGATTAATCCATTTTAACAATTGCACCATACTCTAAGAAGCAAGTGGTAATATATCAATATTTGATTATCTCCCTTTACAACTCTCTAGTCAACAAACCAATCAGAAGCAACAGCTATGCTTGATTTGGAATCTTGCGTAGGCTGTCAGAAGCAGTGAGCCACTTTATTGAAAGCTTATCTATGTCCAGAATTATGGCATACAAATCTATTATCCTTCCGACATTCAATAACTCATTTTTTTTTTACGAGATTGTTGTTTGACAATTAGATAGCTAACTGATTTACTTGAAAATAATAAAGATTCTTTAATACAACATATAACACGATAATAAAATGTTAATCCATGTTTTGAAATTCTTACAATACATGTATTATAATAAATTGAACATCATTGAAGCTAGTTTGAGAGATGCTGACATATACCTGTCTCTACACTGATACACTTGATTCAACTTGTGATTTTTGCAGGACCGGTGTACGCAGGTCAACTGACGAAGCAGCGTTAAACAATAACTCACTCACTCACTGTACGTAGGTCACACGGTCAGTGTATACACCACATGAATGAATCGAGCAGTCAAATGACTTTGAAATTGTGTATTGTGAAAATGTTGGTGACACTGTCATCGGTTCATTAGTGCAAATCATTATTTCAGATAAAATTAGTTGTAGTTCAAATCAAGCAGTTGATAGATTATATCAAATTCACATTTTTAAAATAATGTGAGATAAAACATTTCTCTATTTGCCTGTGGACAGATACGATAGTGTACTCACAGTTGTAAATCTGAGAGTTCCATCCCCGTCTTCATTTTAGCAGCAACCTCGTCCGCTCTAGGGCAGGTTAGCTCGTACATCATGGACAACACTGACTGCAACACAGAATACACATTGCTTCATTGGTTTGTGTTTTGGATGGGAAAAACAACAAAGAGAACACTAAAATTCAACGAAGGACCTATATTGACTTTATCCATAGAGGGCAAACACAAAGAGGCAAAGTTCAGCTTTAATCTGAGACGAGGTTATTCAGGTTGTAATGCTCTGAAAAGTGTTTCATCATTGGCATGGTATTTATAAAGCCTGCAACAGCATTATATAGAAATGAACCTGCTATATTGGCTGCATAGGCGTAGGAACGGTTTGAGAGTGGTGGGGGACCCCAAATTTGACTTTCTGAGAGTGGGAAGGGGTGGGGGAATGTGGGAAAACGAATATGCTGGCCACTTTGGTAGACTTGCTCCCAAACACACTTTGACTTACTATTGCTTTCTCTGTGTTGGCTTCCTGTATACATCCATCAACCAGTAGACACAGAGAATCTTCACTGAAACCCATCATTCAGTTCACATTAAATCTAGCAATAGAGATGCAACCAAATTACTAATTCTTACTTTGCAAATATTAATATTAAAGAAAACTGATTGAAAGTTTCCTGATTTACATCTCAATTTTCATTTTGAAGTTCAAATTATGGTAAGAGATTTTCAGTACGTACTAAAGATCAAATTTAACTTGTTATCTCTTTTATCATTATATTCACTTCAGAAATACTTAATTCTATAAAAAACAAAGTGCCAGTTAAGTGTTAACCTTGGAAAGCCAGAGAAGAGTCGGTGATGTGCTTTGTAGGTTTCAAAGCAGGACCTGAAATGAGAAATTGGCAAATAGATTAAAGTTCATATAAAAATAATTTGAAAATAAATTAAAAATTTCTCACAATAATTTTGAAAACTTCAATTATTTAATTAAGAAAATTTAAATTACAGGTCTATTTTCTATCATATATATGGTACATCTCTATAATATCACTTATACAGTTGAATCTATTACTGCCGAGCCACTCTGAGTGGTAAAATAACAGGAATCACAAAGGGAATATTCCCCGAGTGGCCCTGACTCAAGAAAGGCTATTCCTACTCCAGGACAGGCAGTTGAGAGGTCAAGTTATCTATCAAGCCTCTACACACCAGGCCTGAGAGAAATCTCCAGCATGAAGCGACATCGTCATCAAATCTCCCATCATGGCTGCTGTTAGTCTGGAACAATCGATGATGTAACACATACATACATACGTGATGCTGTTCTATATCAAGTCATGATGAGAAAATGGTAACTGCACAAATTCACCCATTCTCTTCCCACAGACATTTTCTACCGTAACCTCTGTTACCTACAGGTGATATTTCACTATTTTTTTGCTCATAATATCTGGCAGTGAAAGCTTGCAACACTGATAACATCCTGATGCATGTGCAAACAAACACTGTTAGGTTATGATGGAAATTCGAAAGGGCGTTGCCTCTGTTGGAAGAGAATGCAATTCATTTGAAATGAAAAATGTGTCTGTTATCAATTTAATTTTGTGACACAAAATATTGTTGAAAGGAATTCAATTTCCTGCAGAAGGCAACACATCACTCTTCACGTGACAAACTCCTGTGTGCCCCCATGTTACAGTTAGATGACATAGACTTACATAGATACTGATAGTCCAATAAAATATCCTGTACAAATTCCAAATCTGGGATCTCAATAGCTATAGCATAATCCTCAACTGGAAGTTCACAGACGAATAACTCAAGAATTGATGTGCAAAAATGTCGAAGAAGCCTTGTGAATCAAGAAGATTTCAGCTTGACGTAACTACAAGTGCTTACTCTAGTGCTCTCATGGTCTTCATGTCGAAGTCTTCTGTCCATCGAGTCAAGAGATACTTGACGATTTCACCAAACTTCTCACTCAGCTGTCGGGAAGAAAAGTACATGTTCAGAGAACTCCTTTGTAAAATACAACTGTCAGTTAACAACAAATGTTAACACCTTGCCGAGTTGTTATTTAATATTGTCATCAATATTGGTACAGGTTTTAAATCTTCAACTGGAGTGCAAAATGTTAAAAAAAATGAAAGTGTGTTGTATTTTGTGTAAACTGGTGACATTATATTGACTTGTACATTTCAGAGTGTTGCACATGCATTAAGACTCACTCTGTGTACGCTGACTGATATAGACACGGTTTTTCTGACAAGGACAACAGCCTTTTTTACCCCCATGTTTAACATATAAACTTGAAATTCACACTAAAAGTGTTTCATGTATGGGTTTGATGTAGTGTTGAGCAAGTGTATAAAAAAGATACCGACCTCAACCTCCGGTGAAGTTAGATGAACCCTCGAGCCATGAAACAGGAACACCTCAGCCTAACAGCATCAGCGTTCATGATTCACATGCGAGAAGGTTCATCCAACTGGAACACCTTGGTCGGAAACTATCACTTACTGGAGGTTGATGCTGTTTCTTGGCCATCAGAGAGAGGAGTGGTCCTAACAGTTCAGGTCTCCGGATGTAGTCGAACATGAGCAGGTCTGAGGGTAGATAATCAGAGAATCAGAGACATGGAGCAAATCTACCCATAGAGAAGCTACATCACTGGAATTAAGGTTTAGAAGGAATAGATCTGAGTATTTGTAGGGTTTGAGAAAATCTACTTATGGACAATCACAAAAGACTGAAATCAGCTCATTTTCTGAAGTTTGAAACTCGCTTCCCTCTGAATTGAGTTTGAATATTATATATCATTGTTTGCCTGTGACCCCATCTCTACTCATAATTGCAATGGCAGATGCAGAGAGTTCGGGGGTTCATGGGGTCTCCTCTCTCTGATGCGCCCCCCTCCCTCCCTCCCAACTTGAAGATTTCTTGATGAAACCAAAGTAAATGCTATTTACTCATCAAACTTTGCATGTAGATGAAATTGTGGAGTAGTGCCTGTTGGTTACTGAATTTCTACAAAGATAATATGTATCCATTTAAATGACAGTAAGTGGTTAGAAATTTAAGATAGGTAACTCGGCAATTGTAAACAGTATAGTGTGCTTTGACATAAAATTCTGAAGTCACAAGTACAATGGGTCCTCGTGTGAGCTTTTTTTCTCAGATCTTGTGAACAGTGTTTGCTCCGTACCTGACCATATCTGTGGTAGATGATGGAAGCCATCATTTAGTTCCACTGCCTTCAGTAGTTCGTCCATACCAGCATAACTCGGGGTCCACATCTGGTCAAAGAAATTTTAAAACAATAGTTTTAATATTGAAAGTAATAAATGAGTATTTCTATGGCGACTTCATCAAATACCAATCAAATATTAACTAAAAAAGGCCTTAAAAACATACGAATTTAATTCAGGTCAAATGTGGTTGTAAAGAAATAAATGCATTATTTTAAATGTTTTAATTAATAAAGAATGTATATAAAATAGGCTCAGGGATGTATTCTCTTTCCTTATGTTTACTTACATTAGGAACAATTCTCTCGTAGTACTCCATGATGGTGTCCATATCCTCGAACATACACAACAGTCGGAAGAAGAAGGAGCTGAAAAGAGACAACAATCCAATACTATTTTCTGAACACCTTCTTGAAGAGTATGCAAATCCAGCAGTGATTAACAGCAATCTGATTAAAATCGACGATTTTTGAGGAATAAAAATTGCAAAATAGTGCATCTAAGGGGATACGAACTCATATAGTCCGGAGGTTTCCTTGCCAAACCGTCTGATAACAGCCCGAAGACTCCCATGTTCTGACGCAATTCAGTTAACCAATCACGAGACCTCCAACAAAAGCTTTCGGTGCGAGAACCTAGGGGCAGATAACTCCAAACAGCTATCCTTTCGTCTGTTCCCCATGCTTTCAAAACGGCGACCGTCTAAAAACTATGATGTGATTGGTCAGCTATTTGACTGGGCTTCGTCTGCGCTAAACTGGTTCAGAACACGTGCCTATACGAGGTGTCCTCAGACCCTGTGGCGAGGAATCTACAGAACCTGTTCCTATCCCGGTAGATGCATTATTTTGCAAATTTTATTCCCCGAAAAAAGGTTGATTTTAACCAGAGTGTGATTTACAGATAAAACTAGTCAAAGCAAAAGCAGAGCAGTCCAGTTGCCTTCAACTGTTGACACAATATCATATATTACTATAAATCTCACCTTTTCTTACAGTTTTGACCTTTTCATCACAGTGTGTATATTCATGTATTTGTGACTTTGTGACTATTTTCATGATTGTATATTTGTTGTTTTGTCATGTACAGCGCTATTGAAGATTTTTTAAATCAAAATTAGCGCTATATTAAATAAATAGTTTAGTTTAGTTTAGTGTTTACACGGATTTCTTTTAGCAATTTCAAAATGTATGAACTTTGACCTTTGACCTTGAATATTGAATATGTCAAAAGAATTTCCAAGCGGTTAAATCGACAAATGAGTTCTTAAAACCTATTTCTGATTTCAAAATTTGATCAAAAACCTAGTCTTGACTGCTAATAACCACTCAGACATATTATCTTTGTTGCTTGTAAAGGAGAGGAGCTGTACACATGCTATGAATATTCAACAACGATTCAGAAATGTTTTCAGGCCCACAGGGCTAGCAGCCTAGCAGTATTCAACCTTGTTAGCCCAAAGAAACTTTTACTTGCCCTTAACTGAAGGACTAGTGTTAATTTCTAGTTCTGCAATACTGAGTGGGAATCAAGCAACAACTCCATCTTGTTAAGGTTTTGGTATGTGATTGTGTGGATTCAATTTCAAACACAAACCTTTTAGGTTATGATTGGACACTCATACTAACTGACCTAGCTGTACATCTGTTGTTGAACTGTATATAGTTGAACAGTAAATGGACCAATCTAGACTTAAACATCATTCAGGATTTTATACAAGTTTTGTGGATCCACTGTGGCTTACAACCAATGAACAGCAGATATTCCAGATTGGAGTAATAACCTGCCTTCGTCTGACTCAATGACAGTCACTGAGCCTAACCACAGACTTAGTTTAAGTCTGTGGCCTAACTACTTACAAGTAGATGCCTTCATTGTGTCCATCTCCAAGTAAGGCAGAGTTCTGTCCCTTGTTTACAATAGCGTCAATCTTCTTTGCTAGCTCCACATCTTTGAGGTTTATATAGCACTGAAAGAGTCATTGAGTATTGATTGATTTTCACCAGTGATTTTTCAGTCGCTTCTTAAAAAGAAAGATGATACAGTGTACCGTTTTAACATCTTGGCATTTTTATGATATTTTATTTGGCTTTGATATGTGCCAAAATACCATATGTGCTAGGACAGTTGAGAGTTTTCAATGAAAATTGAATAATGAATTACACATAGAAGTTTTCAAGCTTTCAACATTGTCTTTACAAATTGACTTCCACAAGCCCTGGTATTTTGTCAGGTTTTCGATAAAAAATATGATTTTTACCGTTATGTTATTTTGTCACTGTACTGAACACTTGTACTTCTTGATAAAATAACAGTATTGATAATGTTTGTCACATACGACTCCACCAATTGTGATCGTGGCATTTTAATGTCAATGGTAAAAGGATACAATATGATTATTTTATTGGACGGTATGACAAAATTTGCATACCCTATGCATTTTTAAAACATTTTGCTTCACACCTTGTACATTGTATATTGTACATATCTATAAAGTTCTGTCAACAGACTTTTTATATTCTTAGGATGAATTCACAATCTATTTGATGATTATTAAATGCATGAGTTATCCTATAAGATATTCCCTAGAAAAAGCATTTCAGAAGCATTGCCATGATCATACTTTTACCATTGTCACAGGTGTATCCATCTTAACCTTCTTTCAAACCTTCTATTTTTGTGAATGGTTTTGGATATATCAACAGAGTCTGTGCCATACCCTGAAGAACTGGAAGTGATTCCGTATTATGTTTATATCATTTGCTTAAAATATTCATAAAAGATGTTGCGGAGGTGCTGCAGACATGTACGACAATGCCTTGGTAGCATCTTTTAGGTTTAAAAATAATAGGGGCCTGCACATGTCTCCAACAATCATGTTGAAGCAGAGCTGTTATCAAGATAGTAAGTACATGTAGGTAAGATAAAAAATAGAGCCACTGGCTCTGTAGTTCATCAGGCTTTTAAGTTTATATACATTAACTAATTCAAAATGTCAACTTCTAGGTTAGAGGTACAACAAATAGGAAGCACTTTAAATGGAGAAGATGAAATAGGTCTTAAGGTCCTTACCCCTCTGAACTATCTTTGAGGCCAGATATAAAATCTACAAATAAAGACACACTTGAAGATTTAATGCATCACTGTTGTTTCCTTTAAATTACCTCCCTTTGAAGAGCACATCAAATCTCAAGATGAAAATAGCTTTTCATGTCATGACTTTGGTGACCTATATTTGGGGTCGCAGGAATCTACAATTCAAAATCCCAATTGGCCAAGGAGTCTATACATGAAATTTCAAGTCTCTAGGGTCAGTGGTTCCTGAGAAGAAGATGAAAATAGGTTTTCAGGTCATGACCTCTGTGACCTATATTTGGGTTCGTAGGGTCACAAAATCTACAATTTAGAATCCCCATTGGACAAGGAGTCTGTACACAACATTTCAGCTTTCTAGACCTTTTGGTACTTGAGAAGAAGATGAAAATAGATAGTCTACTTACTTTGATCAATCTGACATATCCCAAATGGGGTCACAGGGTTCACATCCTTAAAAACCTATTTTCATCTTCTTCTCCAGTTCCAAAAGGTCTAGAGAGCTGAAAATGGCATCATATTTTTAGCTCATCTGGCCTGCAAGGCCCGATGAGCTTATGGCATGGCATGGTGTCCGCCGTCCGTCCATACATCCATCCGTCCCTTTGTAAACTTTTCGCTTTTTCGTCTTCTTCTCCAGAACCACCTGATCTAGGGAGCTGAAATTTTGTGTACAGACTCCTTGGCCAATGGGGATTCTAAATTGTAAATGGGGTGACCTTGTGACCCCTGTGGCCCTTATTTGGACACCATGCCATGCCATAAGCTCATCGGGCCTTGCAGGCCAGATGAGCTAAAAATATGATGCCATTGGTGTTTGAATAAACAACATTTACCTTAGCCATTGCATTTGTGAAGAATTCCACTGAAATGAAACATAAAATTGCGTCAAATAAATATCAAAATGAATATTTCTTACTTAACCTGTAACTTTATTTAAAGAAAAACTTATTTTGTATTATTGGATATAATTCATAATATATATCATTCAAGTAAGGTATTTTGTCTTTTGTTATGATAAAACAGCATTATTTATGACACAGCTTAATTTATTGTTAATCTCAGTTATAAAGACAAGTTCTCACAATCATCCAGATCTTGCAAAGTAAATACTTTTCCTTCCAGATTGTCGATGATTTCATTCAAAATGGGAGAATCAACTTCTGCAAGAAACAACAGTTCATGTATATATAGCTGGTGCAGTGGCATTTACAATATTCACAGTTATAATTTCAAAATCAAATAAATGTAATCTCTGTAATTAGATTCCGTTTCTAATAAAAGTTTCTTCAAGAAAATCCGTCATTGAATTGAAAAAATACTGTAATTTAAAATAATTTTCAACAGATATATATGGATAAAATATCCCCAAAGTAACAATTAGTTACCGGGGAAGTCATAGTAAAAAAAACTGTATATCTGAAGCAAAGCATACTCAAATGTTGTCTTGTTTAACATGCGAGTCCGTGTTATAACACATTAATCACAGCAAACATTGCACCTGACACACTGGATGTCTAAGCCAACATTTATCAGTTGAATATTTGTTCTTCAGACAATTGGACAAATTTGAATCTCAGAATCTGACTAGCCATAACATAAAGAAAACTAGTAAAAAAATTACGAAATTGCTTTTTACTTGCAGTCTTGGTGCTGCATCTCTACTGAACATTTAGCAGACTTGTGCACAAATTATTTTTTTATTGGACTATTAGTTTTTCTGCAATCACTTCACAAAACACTTCCTTGAATGGAAGGATGCAATCATCAGCATTGTCTATACACCCCAAACTGTTGATGAGGGGTATAAAAGTGAAATCCAAATAATCCGGTGGCTAACTCATTTGAAGTATACACGCCGGATTAAAGCATGAAAATTGGCATAATGGTAAAAAAAAAACAATACTTATCAATAATTTGGGGGTGTGCCCGATTTTCGTGACCTACTTTTTTCAAAATCCAAGATGGCCACCAAAATCTTAAATAGGCATATCTTGGTTGTTATTTGGCCTATCAACTTGATTTGAACAGCAAAATTAATGTTATCAATTATGCTCTCTTAAATGAAACAACATATGATTTGTATTGGTGGATACTTGAAGTGTGCAAAGTTTCTTGCTTTAATCCGGTGTGTATAGATTAAGGTATAAATCTGCAGTTAGCCACTGGACTAAAACAACATTTTTGTTTTTGTTTGTATTTTTCTCTTTATGTTCAACTGTTGTTATCAACATACCTTCATGATTGTAAACAATGTTCACAATATATCTCCATGTGGCCAAAGATGGTTCTGAAATGAAATTATTATATCTTTGAATGTTAACGTATCACAAATTGAGGTTTCATTAAGACATAATACCATCAACTTATTATTGTTGATTTAAAAATATGAAAAATAATGCTTTGGAGCCTTTGGACTCTGGAGGCAAATCAGTCCTAGTTGCTGTGACATAAGTAAAACCCATTAATGGCAGCCTTAAACCTCATATCACCTCAAACACAGAAACACACAAACACACTAGCACCGGAAAGTATTTCACTTATATCGCAGCTGCTAGTATTATGGCAGGGAGAAAGCCTGCAACGCCATGTGGCTATGCATTGTGGTGAAACCTGCGAGCATCGGCTGGAACTAGCAAACCATGGGTGGTACTACACTGAAATTCAGTGTAGCATTGCACCCAAACCTTACTGCGTGTAGAACAGTTCTCTACTGCAGACAAAGTTGCCGTGCCCCTGGCGAGATTCGAACCCCGGACCTCTTGATCCGAATTTGAACCCGCTTACCACTGCGCTATCCCGCTAGGGGAATTTGCGTAGTAGCCCTTCCTTCCTTACAAGGTTAGCAGGTTTCCTATAATCTGAGGTTACAAACCTCATACATTATAAACATACCAATCTGTCCCTCACTCATCTTCGAGAGGTTCTGCATGGCGTAAGAGGTTATAAACATACCAATCTGACACTGCCTCATCTCCAAGAGGGTCTGCATGGCATAAGTGGGAGTTTTCCTGTAGTTAGACATTCGACTCAAGGTGAAGAGGACTTTGTTGAAGGTGCTCAGGTCGGGGCACGTGCCACTCTTCTCCATGTCCCTCAACAGGTCCTATTCACGTAGTAATGATGATAATAATAGTCAAATTAGATAGCTCACTTACCGATAGAAATAGCATGCTCAAAGTGAATAACACTGGTCATGAGGACAGAACACGGTTCAAATTTAGACAACTATCATATCAAACCAGGTACCCAATTTAGAACTGGGTTTGACAGAGGCACCAATAGTCCTTACCAAAGGTGACACTCTCAACTAATGTTTCAGTGTAGAAAGAGAAATAAACCCCTCAGATGAATGGATTTCTAATGGGGACCTATAAGAAATTTGGCTCTAATTATGTTAATTCTGGTAACTTGAATTTGTAATTGTTATTTTTAAGCAATGTTAAATGATATCATTTGATAGTATAGAGATATAGAGACAGGTATAACTATTAAGTATAGGTATAGAGAGACAAGATAGTATAGAGATATAGAGACAGGTATAGCTATTAAGTATAGGTATAGAGAGACAAGATAGAATAGAGATATAGAGACAGGTATAACTATTAAGTATAGGTATAGAGAGACAAGATAGTATATCCTCTCAAAGAACAACACTTGATAACAAACAATTGTTTAAATTAATAAATACATTCGGGAGAAAGGAAGTGCTTCTCACCGTGACCAGCTGCCACTTTGAGTCGTACGTATCTCTGGCGAAGTTAGCACAGTAGAGCAGAGCGTTGTACGTGGACAGGTCGACTGAAATATCACATTGCAGTAGTGTTACATTCACGACCCGATTATGGGAGATATCCTCTGCAAATGGGGGATCATGTATATTGACTGGATAAAGCTCTCACGATCTAAGTATTCTTCAACAATAACATGGGGGATTGAACTGCAGCCCGGATGCAAAACTGTACAGTTATTTACTCTTTGTGAGCTACATTATGTTAACACATTTACCGTTGAAATCACTCCATTTCACAATAAAACACAGAAATAATAATATAATAATAAACAGAATATCTGTTATTTTCCTTTTCTTGTGAGGTAGAAAGTTAATACCATGTTTCATTTGTAGCTGCCCAACTCGTAAAATATCTACTTTTCTACCACACTTGATGAGATAAACAATGTATTTATCAAGGAAAGACGATATTCTCCATGTATCATGTGAAATATCACCGTAGCAACGGAATGACAAGCTATATAGATGACAAAGTATCAAAGAGTATTAGAATAAGGAGGAATGCTGACCTGACATCCCTCCATCCTTCATCTTCTGGTAGTAATCAAGCGCCTTGTCACACTGCAGATACTGGAACACAACAACTAATATCAGAGAGAAATATAAACTCGAACCAACCTGCAGAGGTTGTAGATTCTTTGAAGGGATCCTCCTTGGGGTACATATAGCATAAAAATCCTTATTTTTAACTTGATGACAGATTGTAACTTAATTTTTAAAAATAACAGTAAAAATAAGTTCAAAAAACACAAAATAAGTGTTTTCCGAACGTGTGACCACCCTGTGTAGAGCCCCATCCCAATGCAAACCAGGGGACGTAACTCTATTCTCACCACTTATCAATCCGACCATGTCAGACAGAATAAGGGGAGGTGGGTGGCCGTACCCCAAGGAGGATCCCTTCAAAGAATCTACAACCTCTTCAGGTTGGTTCGATTCTTTTTCAGAAGGGATCCTCCTTGGGGTACATATAGCCTAAGGCAGACTCCCAAAGATAGACTTAGGATGTGGAATTCTGTCTGTACACTAAATACCCCTTAAAAGTGCTCTACTCAATCCAAGAAAGGTGTCACACTTACCAGATCACATGACCTCCCACGCCGAGGGCTGAGGACGGGTGATCCCTTGGGGACTAACCGAACGGCTAACCAGCCTGATTACCGTTACTGAGGCCGAATCCCCCCCCCCCCCCCCCCTTTTTCCAAAGAGACTATGGGGAACAATAGGAGGAAGTACTTCCCACGAGGCAGTGTCTCAGGGACACCTGCTGCCGGGGATATAATGCCAAAAACAGTGCAATAACTGGTTAAAAAATGAACAATTTTTAGTTAGTTTTTAGTCCTGAAAAAGAACTGAACTGAACCAAACTGAACAATAACTTGCAAACAACAAGTAACTCGAAAGCTCAATCAGCTAGAGAGTTTCAACTCTGCCCACCGGAGAGAACCGACTGACCAAACCGAGCGCGCTCCCTAGAGTGCCTGTCTAGTTGGTAGTGTCGAATGAACATGCTCGGCCGGCTCCAAATAGCGGCGGAGCAGATCTCTTCGATGGGCAGGGCCGCTGCGAACGCCTTAGACGTCGCTACCGCCCTAACCGAGTGAGCTTTCAGCTGACCTGGGAGCTCTAACCCCTTATGTACATAGCCCATCACAATAGCAGACACGATCCATCTAGAGATCGACTGCTTCGATGCCGGCAGACCTGGCTTACTACCCCCGTAACAGCAGAACAGCTGCTGGTCTTTACGGATACCATGGGTACGTTTTATATAGGTCTTTAACACCCTGCGCACATCCAAAATGTGGGCATGGTTTCCAGTGGACCCCGAAGAGGCCGGCTGCATAAGAGTCGGCAGTTCGATAGGAGCTGTCACATGGAATGAGTGGTCAACCTTGGGACGATAGCTGTCGGGCAGTCTGATACTGACTCTGTCTCTATGAAAGACAGTCAGTTCGGGATCAGCTGACATTGCATGAATATCACCTACCCGCCTGCCCGACGCCAGAGCCCCCAAAAAGGCGGTCTTCCACTTCAAAAGCTGAAGCGATAGTGCATTCAAATCTTTGAGCCCTGGACCTGAGAGCCAATCCAAAACAAATGAAAGGTCCCAAGTGGGGCTGATACGCCGGACAACCGGACGTATCCTGTCCACACCTGCTAGGAAGCGCTGCACCAGTGGATGCGATCCCAAAAGAGCACCGTCCACTGGTATGTGGAAAGCAGAAATAGGCGTAGAGTATCCCCTGACGGTTGATGCGGCCAAGCCATCATCTAACCTGGACTGGAGGAACTCCAAAACAGCGACTAGATCTGTAGAAAAGGGATCAAGTAGCCCTCTATCGCCACACCAGCGCGCATAACAGGCCCATCGATCTTCATACTGAAGGTTTGTCGAATCCCTCCTCGAAGCCAGTATTGTGTCTGCAACTCGTGCAGGAATACCGCTCTCCTGGAGGCGATTCCGGACAGTGGCCAAGCCACCCACTGAATCCTGGGATTCGGGTGTGGCGCCCCTTCCTGGAATAGGATGTCTCGTCTCGAGGATAACAGTACAGGAGGCTGTACTAGAAACCTGAGAACGGACGGGAACCAACTCTGAGCCGACCACAGCGGTGCGATAAGCACCAGGAGGCGAGCCGGTTGGTTGGTCAACTGCGAAAGGACCCTGGGGATCAGAGGAACCGGAGGGAACGCCCAAGGCACTCTGTCCGTCCAGTCGATCACGAAGGCGTCTCTGGCTAGAGCCCTTGGATCTGGTATTCTTGAGCAGAACACAGGTATCTGATTCGTCATCCCTGACGCAAACAGATCCACCTGGAACGACCCGAACAACAGGGAGATAGTTCCGAATATCCCCGGTCGAGCATCCACTCGTGAGGTGTTAGGATGCGCCGAGACAAGGCGTCCGCACGGACGTTGTCCACTCCCGGGAGATAAACAGGAACCACCTGAATGCTGAACTGGTCGCACCACAGTAGGAACTGCCACGACTCCTGAAGGAGAGATGGAGACACTGTGCCGCCCTGTTTCAGAATGTACGACAGGGCTGTCTGGTTGTCCATTTCTAGACGAACCACAAGCCCCTCGATCCGCTCCTTGAAGCACTCGAACACACGTCGAGCTGCTCTGAGCTCTAGCACGTTGATGTGCAATTTCGACTCCTCCTGAGACCAAAGGCCCGAGGCTGTCAGGTCCTCCAGGACTCCCCCCCAGCCTGATAAGGAGGCGTCTGTCTGGACGGTAACCGCAGGCGTTGGAAGCTCTAGCGGCAGACCCTTGAGAAGGTTGCTCTCGGAGACCCACCACCGAAGGTGCTCCAGCGGGTGGAGGACAATTGCCACCCGGACAATTCCCACCCAGACAATTCCCACCGGCCAATTGCCACCCGGACAATTACCACCTAGGACAATTCCCAACTAGGATAATTCCCACCCAGGACAATTGCCACCCTTAAAAAAAAGGAAATTTTAAGACATTACTCTAAGAAATTAATCAAGGCTTGGCTTGGCTGACAAGTTGAGCTATTTAATGAGTGTTGTGACAAGGCAAACATTTGAAATTGAGTTGAGTTGATCTTTTCCACAGTATAAACACACCTCTGTTTAGAAGTTAATGTTAATCCATGCAATTATAATGAGTGTTATGACAAGGCAAACATTTGAGAAGAACTGAGAAGAAAGGGACATTGTAAAGTGTCTATCAAAGTCCTTGATGACCAGTGTGTTGGAACATTGCATGAACACACACATGCACCTGACCAATTCTTATCTGAGGTGAGTCGTGTTCTCATCTTTTTTTCACTTGCATACTATGGTTTGAAAATTTCTTCTCTACCACCAGAAACCTGGATCTGCTCTCCCGATCTTCCCACTGGTTTGCTGATGGTACTTTCAAGACTGTGCCAAGTCTGTATTATCAACTTTTCACTATCCACTGCCTGGTAGGTGAAAATGTTGTACCATGTGTTTATGCCCTCTTGCCTAACAAACAGGAGGTGACATACAGAGAGGTGTTCTCCAAAGTGAAGGACTTGCGTGAAAGATGTGATCCTGTCTCGATCATGATTGATTATGAGAGAGCAATATGGAATGCTGCTTTTGCTGAATTCCCTGATGTCGCAGTGAAGGGGTGTTTTTACCATTTGAGTCAGAACATCTTCAGAAAGGTTCAGAGCTCTGGTCTGCAGACAGAATACAGTGCCTCCGCTGAGATGCAGACGAGAATGATCGCAGCCCTTGCCTTCATCCCGGAGGATGAGGTAGCAACAGCATTTGAGACCCTGTCCGAGAACCTGCCTGAATAACTCCAGCCAGTAGTAGACTACTTTGAGGACACTTACATCGGCCGTCCACAGAGGAGAGGGCGACGTCTGCCTCTCTTCCCCATTCGATCATTGAACCAACACCAGAGGACCAACGACGGCCTTCCACGAACAAACAATCACCTGGAAGGATGGCATCGTCGTCTTCTAACCAACATGGCCTGCTGTCATCCATCCATCTGGAAGTTCCTAGAAGTCCTCAGACGGGAGCAGGCTCTGAATGACATGGTCATCACACAGATGTTGTCGGGTGCGAATGTCTCCAGATCAAGGAAACAATATAGAGACATCCAGCAGGAGATTGCACGCCATCACTACAGACTATCCCAATCGTGCCTGTTTGGACTATCTCCGTGCTGTTTCTCACAACGTTAGAATGTAAATACATGAGTGTCCAGTCCACTGCATTGTAGTGTTTTAGCATTGCTAAAGAAAGAATGCTAAGTACATGTAATGTTATGTAAATACATAGTGTCCAGTGCTAGTCCAGTCCAGTGCATCGTAGTGCTTTAGCATTGCTAAAGAAAGAATGTTAAGTACAAGAAGAATGAATGTTATATCACATATCATATCATATTTATATTTGTTGTTGATATCATGACAATAAAGTGTATTAAATCTCATAAATATTTTTTTTGGGGTGGCAATTGTCCTAGGTGGCAATTGTCCTGGGTGGGAATTATCCTAGGTGGGAATTGTCCTAGGTGGTAATTGTCCGGGTGGCAATTGGCCGGTGGGAATTGTCTGGGTGGGAATTGTCCCGGTGGCAATTGTCCTAGATCCGCTCCAGCACCCACACCGGGGTGGTCAGAACCTTCTCGAAGCTGTCAGAGTGTGACCACATTCGTGCCAGCGCTTGCTGAATTGGTCTCATACCCAAGCGAGCTCTCCAAACCACGTCCACTGTAGCCGCCATGTGCCCCAACAACTGAAGCCAAGTCCTGGCCGTGTGGGTGGGCGACTGAAGGAACAAGTGGACTGCCCCGATCACTCTGGACACCCTGTCCGGGGCCAGGGATACAAAACCGGAAGCTGTATCGAACCTTGCGCCCAGAAACACCAGGTCCTGCCTGGGGGCGATGTCTGACTTCTTCAGGTTGATGATCCAACCCAGCTTGAGCAAGACGTCTAACACCTGCTGGGTGGCCTCCTGATTCAGTTCTCGAGACAAGGCTCTTATCAGCCAATCGTCCAGGTACGGATGACAACACGTGCCCTGTGACCTGGCAGCCTGCGCCGGTACCAACATCAGTTTGGTAAACACCCTCGGCGCAGTTGAAATGCCGAAGGGAAGTACCCGGAACTGGTAACACGTCCCGTCGAAAGAGAACCGAAGAAACTCCTTGAACTCGGGGTGCATTGGAACATGCAGATAAGCATCCTTGAGGTCTATTGACGACAGCCAATCTCCCCTCTCTACTGACGCTATCACTGTCCTCAGGGTTTCCATCTTGAATGTTGGAACCTGTAGACTGCGATTCAGGTACTTTAAATTCAGAATCGGTCTGAACCCTCCGTCCTTCTTGGGTACCAGGAAGTAGGTTGAGTAATAACCCCTCTGCTCCTGACCCTGTGGATCTACCTCGATGGCTGCTTTGTCTAATAAAGCCTGCACCTCGGCGCGAAGGACTTCCGCCTTCTCGGGCAACTCGGGCACCTTCGTGTGCCGTATCCCGGAGAAAGTCGGTGGGTCGTACTTCCAAAGTGGTAAGTGGCCCTCCCTGAGCGTGGACAGGACCCAGGTATTGGAGGTGACTTTCTCCCATTCTGAGACGAAGTGAGATAGTCTGCCGCCCACTGGAAGATTCTCGGAAAGACAGTGTACCCCCGTCTCCGGCAGCGTTCGAGCTGCCAGACTTTTGGGTGGTGACACAGGCAGTGGAGGACCTAGGATTGCTTGTTTGGCTTTCCTCGGCTCCGAAAATTCCGCTGGCCATGATTGCCCCTGCGGTTCTGCCCTTTCTTTCCCTTCCCCTTGAATTTCTTCTTGTTGCCCATAGGGCCATTCCAAGAAGGTTGGCTCGAACCCCCCGGCGTGGGGTAGAGACCATCAAGGGGGGAGAGCCACGCTCGCTTCTCTTGCGGAGCTGGGTCCTCGAGGAGCACCTTAGAGTCCTCGAAGGCAACCTTTTGCTCGGCGGCTTCCTTAACTACAGCCTGCGATCCAGGGAAGAGGGTGGACCCCAAACTGTAAGGCAAGTTCTGTAGTGTGAGGCGTGTGGACTGCGAGTACTTGGACGTCGACAGCCACAGCCGGCGCATCCCCATGACTGCGCCCATTATCTGGCTCGCGGCTCTCCGAATTGAGTCCCGGGCCAGATAGCTAGATACCTCTGACAGCTGCTTCTGGAATGTAGTCACCTTAGTGCCTACTTCCTGCATCTCCGCCTGGTCCTTAGCCTGCATAGCAGCAAGGTAGGCCCAGTGCACCGCCACCCTAAGTTGTTGGGCTCCGTTCCTGTATGTGTCCTCATGGGCACGGAACTCGGCCTTGAACATAGCAGCGTGCGACGGAAATGGAGGCAGTCGCCGGCCCTGTTTGCCTAGAGAAGGCTGCGCCTCAGCGCCAGACAGTATGACAGAGGTCAGGACGCACTCGTCGATAACCGGTAGGTCGAAGAGACCGTCCTCTCCTAACTGGTACCTCTTATTAAGTTCAGGCAGATCAGCCTTCGTACGGGAACCAGACAGGAGAGGGTTGATCGCCTCAACCAACAAGCTATCAAGAACGCGGAGCCAGGTCGCCGGAGGCTTGCTGGGAGCAAAAGCCTCCCCCGGTAGACGGAAATCCTCGGAGACCTGCTCCGGTACGGGAACAAGCGTCTGAGGGATAGCGATCGCTATACGGTCACACGTTTCCTTCAGAAGCTCGGCGAGCGAGACAGCACGGTCGGATTCCTCATCCTCCTCTGAATACTCGGAGCCATCCTCCGACAGGTCCCCGGTACCGGAGCCACTCAGTAGCGACCCAGTATCCGAAGCCCTATCTCGGACAGCCCGTTTGGATGCGATACCCAGCTCTGCCCGCCGGCGCTCGTTCCTGAACCAGAGCCGGTCCCCGAGGCAGCGACTGCCCCGACGCCGGAGCGCCGGAGCCCTTACCCTTGGGGATACCGGTGCCCCCCGACGTGCTCGGTACCTCGGCGCCTTGCACCGTCGGAGGGACTTGTTTAGCTTGAATACGAGGCAGAGCCGGAGCAGTCTCTCGGATGCCTACGTCGGATCCCGCTACCTTGCCGGGGCCTGCGCCCGGTTCAGTAGGGGACCCGAGGTCTTTACCGACATTTTTAGTGCCAGCCGACCCTGGAGCATCAAGATCCGGCAGGGCGACGACGGTCAACTCCTTGCGGAGCTGTGCCATCATCGTCCCCACCATCCCCGTCATTTGCCCCTGGATGATCGCGGAGATAGCCGCAGCATCCAAATTAGGATTAGGGTTAATAGCAACATTAGTAGGATTGGTGCGTGTTTGAGGTGAAAGAACTAGGGGGCTTTATGCATCCCCTGCAGCAGGCGACCCCACCTCCATGTCCACCTCATCCGAAGAGGAAGAGGGGGCAGGAGGGGAGCTAACCTTCTGCTTGCCTTTACCCTTCTTACCCTTCCTCTTTTCCTTAGAGGGGGGGACCGAAAACCCTTAAGTTCTTGGCCCGCCTTCTGGAGGTTGCGATAAAAAATCATGTCCATCCCCCTCTCCTTCTTGGCCCGGGGGGTGAAGCTGAGACACAACTGGCAGGCATGTTCGTCATGTTCGTCCTCGACTGGACACACCAGGCACCGGTCGTGCTTGTCGGCCGGGGGCAAACGGGCCTTGCACCCCACACATTCGGTGAATGACTGCAAAGTCAAACACAGAATGTACAGGGGTGTGCATGTGTGTAAGTGCAATATTTATGTTTCATAAAAGTGCCACATACAACAAGAAACACAGAGGCGATACTATATTAACTAAGCACTAGGCAAGTAATAGAAGTAAGCCACTGAAAGAAATAAAGCATGAAATACCTAGTATATCTTGCCGACTGAAAACGATAACCCAGAGAATGAATAAATTCAAAAAGGGAGAAATCCTCGTCAGTAAAGTGCTGCCCTACAATGCGAAGCACGATAAAGAACCTCCAAAACAACCAGATCTCAATACAAAATAGCAAGGTACTAACACATTGCATTTTGTTTGAGCATCCGCCATTTTGAGCGTTTTCCATCCGCCATTATTCGGTGAAGTCGAAGCACGTGCGAATTGAAAAACGAAGTTACAACGCGAAAAACCACTATATAAGTAACCTAACATTCGCCTCTACGAATAAAAAGGGGTTACCACACATACAGAAGCTTTCACTTTGTCCATTTTCTCAAAAATCCGTAGAAAAAACTCAAGTTAACTCTCGACTGCAACACGTCTTGCTAGCTCGATGACAGATTGATAAGTGGTGAGAATAGAGTTACGTCCCCTGGTTTGCATTGGGATGGGGCTCTACACAGGGTGGTCACACGTTCAGAAAACACTTATTTTGTGTTTTTTGAACTTATTTTTACTGTTATTTTTAAAAATTAAGTTACAATCTGTCATCAAGTTAAAAATAAGGATTTTTATGCTATATGTACCCCAAGGAGGATCCCTTCTGAAAAAGAATCCCTCTTGGAAACTGGGCCGTCTTGATATAGTTGTAGATTCACACATAGGTACAAACAGGATGAGAGCTCACAAATTACAATTGTTTGTGCATAGAGCCAGCATGTGCCACTTCCATTGGTGTGAGACATGTTTGTGCACTCTATCATACCATTGTTTATCATCTGAATGTAAAGACTCCAGGACTTGGTTTAGAATTGCAGAGAGCAAACAAGGATGGTCCAATTTCAAGATGAACTAGCTAATTAAAAACAGAGTGGAACACAATAGACACCATTCCTCAATGATAAAGTCCTGAAATCGTTTGACTTAAAATTAAAAATAGAGCCATGGGCTCTGTAGCTCATCAGGATTTCATTGATTTACTATCTAAAGTTGAATATTTAAGTTATTTAAGTTATTGTTTACAAGCAAAAGATAGGTTCTTAGATCATGACCACTGTGACCCCATTTGAGGTCACGGGGTCACATAATCTACAATTTAGAATCCCCATTGGCCAAGGAGTCTACCCACAACTTTTCAGCTCTCTAGACCTTTTGAAACTGGAGAAGAAGATGAAAATAGGTTTTTAAGGATGTGACCCCTGTGACCCCATTTGGGGTCACGGGGTCACATAATCTACCATTTAGAATCCCCATTGGCCAAGAAGTCTGCACACAACTTTTCAGCTCTCAAGACCTTTTGAAACTGGAGAAGAAGATGAAAATAGGTTTTTAAGGATGTGACCCCTGTGACCCCATTTGGGGTCACGGGGTCACATAATCTACCATTTAGAATCCCCATTGGCCAAGGAGTCTGCACACAACTTTTCAGCTCTCTAGACCTTTTGAAACTGGAGAAGAAGATGAAAATAGGTTTTTAAGGATGTGACCCCTGTGACCCCATTTGGGGTCACGGGGTCACATAATCTACAATTTAGAATCCCCATTGGCCAAGGAGTCTGCACACAACTTTTCAGCTCTCTAGACCTTTTGGAACTGGAGAAGAAGATAAAAATAGGTTTTTAAGGATGTGACCCCTGTGACCCCATTTGGGGTCATGGGGTCACATAATCTACAATTTAGAATCCCCATTGGCCAATGAGTCTGCACACAACTTTTCAGCTCTCTAGACCTTTTGGAACTGAAAAAGAAGATGAAAATAGGTTTTTAAGGATGTGACCCCGGTGACCCCATTTGGGGTCACGGGGTCACGAAATCTACAATTTAGAATCCCCATTGGCCAATGAGTCTGCACACAACTGTTCAGCTCTCTAGACCTTTTGGAACTGGAGAAGAAGATGAAAATAGGTTTTTAAGGATGTGAACCCAGTGACCCCATTTGGGGTCACGGGGTCACATAATCTACAATTTAGAATCCCCATTGGCCAAGGAGTCTGCACACAACTTTTCAGCTCTCTAGATCTTTTGGAACTGGAGAAGAAGATGAAAATAGGTTTTTTAAGGATGTGACCCCTGTGACCCCATTTGGGGTCATTGGGTCACGAAATCTACAATTTAGAATCACCATTGGCCAAGGAGTCTGCACACAACTTTTCAGCTCTCTAGACCTTTTGGAACTGAAGAAGAAGATGAAAATAGGTTTTTAAGGATGTGACCCCTGTGACCCCATTTGGGGTCATGGGGTCATGAAATTTACAATTTAGAATCCCCATTGGCCAAGGAGTATGCACATAAAATTTCAGCTCTGTGGAGTCATTGGTTCTGGAGAAGAAGTCGAAAAAGCGAAAAGTTTACGGATGGACGGATGGACGGATGGACGGACGCCGGACACCATGCCATGCCATAAGCCCATCGGGCCTTTCAGGCCTGATGAGCTAAAAATGCAAACTAAAAGGGTTTTTGAAGTAGGTTTTTTTATTTGAATTTTGCATAATGTCACATCTTGGTGAATACTTTTACCTAACAACAATGATAAATTCCTAAAATTATTTTGATTTAGATAAGGAGTTTTTACTTTGTTGAAGTTAATTTTATACAAATGATGTGGCACCTTGGTGAAGCCGCGGATCAGAGAACAGTATGCAGCCGGTGTTTTGTCTGACAGATCCTCAAACACCTGTTCAGCTGCATCGTCGTCACTGCAGAAGAATTGAAGACACTTAAGAATATTATAAACACTTATGTAAATTGCTCATAAAAAAATCATTCCAAAACATTTTCCATTAAAGGTATATATATATATATATATATATTCTAATTGGGAGAAAGAAACTCGGCGTTATGTTTTTAATTTTTTGATAATTTGAAGCAGCCATACACCTGGACATTTGACTTTTTGTACATATATATATATATATATTATATATACTATTTAGAACAAAGGATTGATGAAACCTGCTTGTTCTACCAGTCTGCGTCCAGATGCCAGCATCATCATGTTACATGTAAGATATTTGTCATCATAATGAAGTAAATGGTTCTAATTTGAAGAATGTTTTAAGCAACCAATTGAGAAACCAGATTAAGTGTTGAGGTATCATGTTAGCTTTTTATTGAAGAAAATGACAACTCCAATTTTGTTTACGAACATGTCTATTGGCGTTCTAACCGATGCTTGAAAACAGTAGGAAGGAAAATAAACAAGCAATAATTTTCAATTGGTTCACTAGAAAGTACAAAATAAACAAGTTAAAATTTTTGGCAGTTATTGGCTTGGTCTTATAATTTCAAGTATACTTTAACCATAGATATTGTAGACTATTAAACTAACCGTGATGAAGGGAGATTAACTATAGACAACGCATAAGTCCTTGACAGCACAGATACTCCACCTTGACATCAATGTATAATAATAAACAGTGTACATAAAAATAAGTTCCGAGAGAAGCTGTTGACAACACCTGGGAAATATTGCTTTGTTTCTCAAAAGAAGTTGAACTTAATATATCTCTAGACCTCAAGTCATGCAAAGTGTGACCAAAACGACATTGTTTACTCTACCCTGGAGAATAATGAGGATTGAATCGTAATTGTTAAACCTACTTCCAAGTCCTGCTGAAGAGTTTGCGTCGCTCCACGCCGAGATCTTTCCGATAGAAGAACTCGTCCTGAAGCATGCCCTCTGGTGGATCCTGGGAGTTGAAGACACACAGCAGGTCCAGGAGACGACGATGTGTGGCCGCACTCACCTCCTTACCTGCAGAACAGAGGTGGGGTGTAGGGTAGCATCACATTACTTTATCATTATTTGCCTTAAATTAGTTTGACATAGACTTTAAATTTAAGTGTAGGTAAAATGTGGGTAAAAAGTAGGTAAATTGTAGGTAAAAAAAACCTACTACCAATATAAAAGACATTGCTGCCGATCTCAACTCTGGTTGATTTAAGGCATAATTTTACCCTAATAATTTGCTGACATTCTATAACTAAACACACATACCTCTCAGTTTTACATGTTCCGACCACTTTAAATAACTTTAATATCTCAAAAACCAACCTTAAAAAGCTCTGGGGTTAATGTTATGCTGCACTCAATACTAATCAAGCTATAGTTGTGAAGGAAAAGTGCACAAATGATAGATATTACACTGGTGACACTATAAGGGTAATACCTTCTTCCTTCATAGCCTTGTAGACCTTGACAGCGTCCTGGACTCGGCGCATGTTCACCCTCTCCACCAGGGCCTCTTCACTCACTCCTTTGTGTCGGAACTTTCTTCGTTTCGGCATCAGTGCCTGTAACAATCAATCAAATTGGAAGCAGAGAAGGAGATACAGCAGAACACAGATATAACAAACTCCAAGGGACCAAAGAATTCAGTTCGCTATATCCGCTGTTCGCTATTCGTGTTTGGCATATTATACACAGAGCTTTTGATGGGACCTATAAATTTGTTCGCTATATCCGTTTGTTCGCTAAAACCGTGTTCGCTATATTCATGTTCTACTGTAGTATATATAGAGATACTAATCAAACTTCAATGTTACATTATTGTTGTAGGTTAATTATTTGGTATTGTTTGGGTGACGAATGGTTATACTACACAATACATTGTATTCAACAATCAGAATCGTCAAGAATCAAGTGACGCCTACCTCTACGTGAGGATCTGAAGCCTTGTAGCTGAAGTGTTGAGGGGAGGAGTTCACTATGTACTACACGACACAGTGTATTCAACTATGAGTATGATCAAGAATCAAGGGACGCCTACCTCTACGTGAGGATCTGAAGCCTTGTAGCTGAAGTGTTGAGGGGAGGAGTTCACTATGTACTGGGCAGCTTTCTTTCCAGAAGCCCTTGACAGGGCAAATGATTTCTGAAATAAAACAGTTATACATTGTTGTAAGCTCAAAGACATGTTTATCACATAAAGTCCTAAAGTAATTTTTCAAATTGCATACCAAATGTCTTCATTTCAAGTGATGGTCATTTCATAATGGTATGAGTTATATCCGTAGGTCTTGAAACACAGGAGTTGAAGTATAATTTATCTGACTTATTCAGGAATGATCTTAAATGGTAAATGAACCTTGTTTGTGGAAGTCTGCGCTCTGTAAGTACTCTTATTATTTTTTATTAAAAACAAAAGTTAGTCAAGCTGAATACAACTCACCTTGGCCAGGTTTGACGCTGGTATAAGGAAGGGATCGTCATGATATTTGTATCTAGGAGCAGTTGGATCCTGTCACAGAGATGCATCTTCATTAAAAATTAATAAAGAAAACTCATCAATCTTTTTATATCACATCAATTTGTAATCAAACTTTGAGGATATGAAATAACAATTATTGCTAAATTATAAGCATACATTTATGAAAGTAATGTCACCTTCTCAACAGTTGATGCTAAAGCTTCTAGAATGGACAGCGGCGTCCTGGAATGTAAAAAAACAAATGATGATAATAGTTGAAGGTCAAAGATGACTTTCAAACAGAGCTCTGTACCTTATTGACACTGGAAAAAGTTTAACCCCTGTTATGTTCCAAAGCATTGATATTTACACCAGCTTTATCTGCCTATTTTTTAGTTGTTCAATGATCCTTTATTGTATTGATTGTTTTGTACTAAAATATGTGTTCAAGGGGCCTTTTCAATGGATCTTGTGTATGAAGGTGTTAAAGATTGAATGATCATGGGTTGAATGGACAGATAATACAGTTAGACCCAGTTTATCCATACAACAATATAAGGGACCTTGTAACCAGAGTCCAGGGTTAGTATTAAAAGATTTATGTATTTCAATAAATTTTGTTTTAAATTGGTTTTATTCTTTAAAATTATCAAGATTGTTATTATCTGTTATTTCAGAAATCACATCTGTATTAGCTTTAATGCACACAGGATTACAGAAAAAAAGTCTTTAAAAAAGAAAAAAAACACAATGACACCCTTTTTCACCCATGGTTTCTGCACTCACATTCTAAACATGACTGAGTATCATCCCTGACACCAAGCCGAACAAAGAACAGGTATAAATTTCAGCTATAAAAATTATAATTATAACAAACAAGTATTTACCTCTTAATCTTCTTTGGAATCACTATTTCTTTAGTTCCTGAAAACACAGATGTTCATCATTAGTATATTTAGTTAGTAGCATCTTTCATTCACACATTTGCTCTAGACACCAGGTTGACTCACATGATACTTCCAAGATACACAAATTAATTTAACTTCTTGGCTTTTATCGAATTCATTGACATACACATAGTATTCCAAAATAATTTTAAACTAGTGTTGAAATTATAGTCATATTGAATGTGTCTATAAGTTTCAATGCCTTTTTAAGATGATTATACAGTATAAGGCCAAATAAATGAGAGAAATTTCAAAAGCAGTTTTTGTGTTGTCGTTCAGTGTTTTCAAACATCGTTTGTGAATACTTTGCATTTCTGACATAAGTATGATGTGCTCTGCAACCACAATATATTGCAGATCAGAAACAAGGAAGTCATGAAAAGTGGTTCAAGCTATCTGAAGAACTCAAAGACGATCTGGTTTATTCCATGTCTCGGCAGATAACATAGTGTTTGGAGCAAAACGGTAGGCCTAACTGGCTATTGTACTATTTGAAACAATTTGTAAATAGATTATCTACATATATGTGCCAATTTTCATAAATCTATGCGAAAAATTTAAAGGAGTTGAATCCAAAGTTACCTCACTTTTTTGGCCCGCTACTACGACTATATACATGTGTTTATACCTTGTTGTCTGTTCTCATTCTCCACCACAGCTGTTGACTGACTGCATCTCAAACTGAGTAGAAATTAAATTGTAAAATATTATTCAAAGCATCAATAGCATACATAAATAAAGATATTTTGATTACTGAGAAAAGTCATGAAAAAGAATAGTACCAAATGCAGTGATAAATTTACAGATATGACATCCAGAGTCCAAGGAATCGCTACCACAAGCTATTGTGAGTCCCCGTAGAAAAGATAGATATAGATATAAACCAGGGGACTCGCAGTTTTAATTTTTATGAGTCCTTTCCAAATTTTATGAGTATTTGATGCAGGACTTGGGGGTAAATAACTTACCTGATTCTTTTATTTCAGGGTTCGAAATTAGCACTAGTCCGGTAGCCCATGGCTAGTGAAAAAGAAGCTGGGCTAGTAAGGTGTAAAAACTGGTAGTCCGAAGGACTAGTTAGAATTTGAGGTGAAATGATCATGGAGATAGTATTTGGCTAGCTGGAATAAGCCTGGACTAGTACTTTTATAAATGAACTAACAGCATTCAGCTGATTAATAAAAATAAAAATTTAGTCAATCAGCTGAGAGCTGTAAATTCAGTGCATTGGAAATGTAGGCCACCATACGTCACTTCCTCCAAGATGGTGGAGCTGGCTCGAAGATTTGCTTGAAGTTACTATACAGTCGCAATAAAGTTGTCACGGTAAGATACCACGGACGTTTTAAGTATGTCAAATGTATTAGAATGTAAAGTGATAGGAGAAAACTCTTTTTGAGATTGTTTGCTTTTGCTAGGAATGAAATAATGACTTTTTTCTCGATTTTTCTCGATGTATTTCTGAGACACCATTTTGGCTCACTCAAGTTTGACGAGTAAAAAATCATGTTTCGAGTGTCATAGCTTGAAAAATAATGCACGGATTTTGTTGATGTTTGTTTTAATCGAAAGAGAAATCACTTTGCTTTAATTCTGTAATATGTATTACATGTAAAATGTGTGGTAACATTTTTTAATGTGGACTTGTATGGGCAGGGGGTAAAACACGCGTTGGATCCCTTTCTTTATTTATTAGTATAGGGTGTATTGTATCAAAGTATTGAGGAACTGTTTTGTTTCAGCAATAAAAACCCCTTTATTGTAATAATATCATAACATAAAGTTAGTCTATAAAAATTTAAACTACAATCTCCTACGAATTCACCTGCCGATCCTTCTATGAATCCGCCGAAATTTACTGCTTTGACCTACGAATTCACCTACACCCAATTTATCACTGCAAATGCCTGAAATGGCACGATGATGTCACACCGTTCTGATGGCACATCAGTGATGTGCATTTGACCCCATGATTATGGTGGACTAGGTCTTAGCTATATAGTTCAGATCAGATCGTTTAAGTGCGACGACTGCGTAGGAAGACTAGAACTACTGGACTAGATCTTGGTTGGACAGTGTAGTTGAAACACTTAATCCTGAACGTGTTGTGGTTGCAGACTTGCAGTGGTAGCAGACGAATCATGACCTCCAGGAGCGGATATTGTGAAACTCTTTTCTACAATTAAGTGAATGCGGTGACAGTTTGCAAATTCTTTGTAGGGAACATAAATAATGTAGAGTATAAAGATTGAGACTTAAAAATGTCATTCTTGTATGAGTACCTCAAACATGTCCGAATGTTATTTGCGAGAAATCGCCTTGTACCACTGCACATGGAG
Organism: Gibbula magus; assembly: GCA_936450465.1. Lineage (NCBI taxonomy): Eukaryota > Metazoa > Mollusca > Gastropoda > Trochida > Trochidae > Gibbula > Gibbula magus. Next base: position 61,185,898 of record OW388303.1, read on the forward strand.
GCAGCCATCTTGTGATGGTAAAATCCGGAGAAAACTGATTATTATACACACATTCAGCATTTATCGAGACACCTTTCAAAAATGTTTATTATTAAATAACATTTTTCAAACTTTTGAATATAAATACCAACATCACTAATAAATCAGAAAGATCATTATTCAATGTTGATTATTAATTTTATTTTCTATAATCTGTCCGGAAAAAAATATAAAACGTTGTACACTTTTCTTTAGAAAATAATATTATGGCAATTACATTATGCGAACAAACATATTAACAACCCGAAATAAGTGATATATCGGTCCTGGTCCACATTATATGATTATATATATTTAAAACAATCATAACCTTTTTTTATAAACATTGTAATTGATTAAAACTCACTAATTTTAAAATAAAGATTGTATTATTTATACAATTTATTTTTCCTTGTATAAATAAAAATTACTTAAATAATACTCTGAATATAAGTTCAATAGACCTATCGTTTTATTGTCCGTGTTTATGGCAATGTTTTGAACCATCATATCATTTTTTAGATTATTAAATTTGGCGAGCATGTACGAACTGGGTCTTCATTTCCGAAGGGTCGCTTCAAGACAAAACGCAAATTTTTCTCTGGGTAAATATTTTATGATGGTATTTGTTTATCAACATATTGAATATGTCGAATTTTACTGGCTTTTATATTTTAAGTTTGAGATATTTGAATTAAAAATTCATAATTAATTGTTTAAGAATTATTGTATAGAAAATAATAATATTTTTTGGATAACAATGTCACAAAATGAATTGTTTATTAAAAGGAAATAAATATATAACCTCAACGTTAACGTTTTATTGTATAGAAAGTAGCATTTGGGAAATTCGTCTAAAATTAGTAACTGGACCAGTAAATAAATACTGACTGTCAATGAGTAACGGGGTGTAAAACTAAGTAATTTTGTAAGCTTTGACATTGTGCCACTTGCAGTGATGCCGTGCATTAGAATGATGAGACTGTTTTGAGTTATGAAAAGAATAGTTGTTCACCGCAATGGTTCAAATGTGGACGGCAGGGTAAGTGAATCAACCAAGACATTGACTGAGAATGATTTGTAATCATCGTGATTAACACTGATTATGTCCTTGTCTTGTGTGTTACAATGAGTCAGTTTGATTGTTTATATTTCCTTAAGACTTTTCAACAGCTGATTTTACGCCCTGATTTGCAAGTCTGACGTTCATGGCACAGCCTTGATTTTGTAGGAACAGACAAGTGACTCGGCAATAAATCCCTGAAATGTTTCAGCAAATTTAATTTATTTACCATAATCATTTGAATCTAGAAAGTCATTTAAAAAGGTAATATTGCCCCTTTGATTTGTGGGCCTATTGTAACTGTCTTTGTTTTATGTTACATATATTATATGGAATACCAGTCTACTCACAAATACCTTTGTAATGTCAACATATATGTCATATTACTCAATTAAAAGTCATTGTGAAGTTGTATTCTTTTACATGTCATGTATAAACCCATTAAGGACAAGAGGTAAAGCAATACAATTGAGTATCATATTTATTCCATAAATACAACAAATATTAATAATAAACAGCATGAAAGGAGAGCAAGCAACCAATGTTTGGTACACACCAAATCATTTATCAAACCTACATCCATTTCTCACAAATACCTTTATTGTCAACAATTATACTCAAATGAAAGTCATTGTGAAGTTGTATTCTTTTAAATGCCATGTATAAACCAAGAGGTACATAATACTTGAGTACAGAAGTCGTTTTATTTTCATTACTACTTCGCCAATCAAGTCATGGTTTTAACCATGCTCAAATAATATGTAAACGAATATTATTCCTAATTAAACATAATATATGATACCAATATATATTCACAAAATTCATCATACATGATACATGCATGGTGTATATACACCAATTTGGAGGCCTTTTAATTTTCTTCATCGTGACGGGATGGACCATGCATGCAACTTGCTTTTGACAACAGCTGCTGAACTGAAATGTCCTCCTCCTTGTACTCTTCCCAGAGTGCAAAGATCTGCTTCTGGGATGCAGTGGATCGTCCACGGAGTCTTGCTCACAGCTAACTGGCCCACTGGGGCATATTTAATAATCTAAAATTTGACTGGGGCAATTTGACTACCACCCTGGGGCAATTTGACCATCTCTGGGGCAATTCAACCAAAAATCCGGGGCAATTTGACGAAATCAGCTGGGGCAATTTGTAGCTGGGGTGATTCGACTGGTATCCATTATATGTCAATAAGCTATTGATATACTCTGAATGTTGACAGATTATTGCTGTATCAGAGAGCATAGAGGCATTATTGGCAGAAGCAGGAAGAAAACTAGGTCTTGCATCGGCATCGCACCTCTACACTGCCAAGGGAGGACTCATCGAAGATGTCTCACTTTTCAGGTCTTCAATCTTTTATCTTAAAATTTCTCTGTCTTTATATAGGATGTGATAAGTGGGTAATACTGTATACATTTTGATTTCAAAGCATTTGAAATCAAACCATTTGAAGATAGTAAAAGCATGTTATGCACACTTTGTTGAAATTAGATATTTGCTGTAAATTTAGCTTATCAGGCCTATGAGAGAGATGAGGCTATAGGCAATCATCCATCATTCTTCTAGTTCTGTAATCTATTATTCGTAAACCTTTCTGATTTTTGACTTGTCCAAAACTGCTGAAATTTCATGGTGAGGTACCCTGCACCTTAGGGATCAAAGTTTAGACATTTTGTCCTGACCTTCTAACTATTTTTAACTTCTCTCCAGAAACCATTTGTGCTAGTAAGATAAACATTTTAGAATAACATCTTTGTTGAATGGAGATCTAGATTTATAAAATTATCATTTTCATTGCCCCACTCCAAAAAATAAAGGTGTCACAGGGATGCAATTTAAAGTAAGGAGCCCACATTCATGTCCGTAGTACCATTATTAAATGTTAAATGTATTTTTGGCCAAGAGGCAGAAATTGCGAAATAAACTTCTGTCCGTCTGTCTAAATGATATGTATGAGAATTGCAGCATTGTTAAATGTGATTTACTTGCCTATACTCGTGTTCACAGTGTTTTGAACTTCATGATCAGCTTGTTCAGCGAGTAAGAGTGCTGAGGGAGATATCCTGTCTCAGGATAAAACATATGCTCCGCTACACTTATATACCCTGGGTGCAAATCCCATATAAACCCTCAAGATTTAAACCCCAGACATCTCTTTACAGGAAGCCAAACCCACAAAGCAGTGTGCTATACACATTGTGCTCTACACCTTGTACAAGCGGATTCATTAGAGAGTGAACACTGAAGTCATATAATACTGAAAAGTATTACCACTATTGCTGATATTTAAACCTAAATTTGTGTTATGTGCCATTAACAAATTGTTGCCATCTTTTAAATATTTATGTCATCTGTTTGTTTGCAGAGATGATGAGAAAGTCTATGTCTCAGAAGGAGATCCCTTCATTGGTGAGTCGTCAAAATTAATCTAATTTACCTTAACCATGCAATATGAGAAAGATCTTGTTACATATTGCAGAGTTTATTGTAGAAGCACAATGCCTGAGATCTGATGGAAAAGAGGTCTCTCATAACAATATACTTACCTTTAGATAAGATAAAGGTATTAACTAAAACCTGGTGACACAATTGAATTATAACAATGGTCATTATTGTTGAAGAATTTCACAAAATCATGGCATTTGTCAAAAAGAGACTGATTTGTTTATTTGAATCATTATGTAACTAATAAGATTGCCTTTATATTGAGTTGATGCAAAAAAGCACTTGTCACTGTAGCTAGAAGATGGCGTCATGAACATTTCGTGACATCAGAGCATAGTTCATTGAAGCAAAGTCAGAACTCTGTTGTTATTATTCACTAGTGACTGATATCTCGTTCCAATGTAGTCACAAATGACTGATAACACCACTTATTTTCATAGATAGATCCCAGTATTTGACCAGCATATATAATAATAAATATCTGTACTTTGTAATCATTGTGGCCTTGGCGATAACTTAAAACTATTTCATGTTATAAATATTTACAATGTTCCGTGTTGCTGAAGAGTTTTGCAAAGTGATTACTGTAGTCAATACTGATTAATAAATTATAAATGCCGGGATAACTTGTTTAAACATATTCAAAGTGGACTGTAAAAAGGGTACGGTATCCCTTTGGATGGCCCTAATTAGACAATGTAAATTGTGTTTGTCATTCATGATTTTTAAAACACATACATACCAGGAAACAAACTAAAAACTAACCTTACAGCATTTCCTTGTTATAAAATTGGTTAAGACAGAAAGCAAGGAAGTACATGTGGCGAAGTGTGTACATTTAATGTCAAGTTTGAAGAGGAGGAGTTGAAATTAGAAATAGTTGCACTTATTAGGAAAGGACGCTAATAAGGTTGATTACAGTATTTAACTTGAACAACAATTTCTGTTCCTTCGAAGTCTCTATCCTATCTGTAAAACAAGTTGCTACCCAGATACTTTTCTTCGTTCATGTATTTGTATTAAAATATTATACACAGAGACGTTAGGTTGTTACAAATGCTGTCTTTTGATGGCGAGTAATTTTAGAAGATCATTATTATCTATAGAGTGATTCTTACCTAAACAGATTTGATCATATCTGCTAAAATAGACAGATTTTGTGTAGTTTTGTCAGTTAAGCTTTTAATGCTTATTTCTTGCAGTATAATTCTGGTAATGTTCCATCAAATTAAAATTAAATGGACTATGTTTTGTGCATGATTTACATCTGATCTGTATTAATGTTAAAGGTAATTGAATCCACAATCTGTTGCAGCTCTGGCTCTGTCGCCCACAGCAGTTATCTCCCCTCCTCCTCCTCGTCCTAAGTCAGACCCTCCCCCACCTCACAAGATGTGCACCAAGTCCGACTGGGTCACCCTCAATGTTGGGGGCACTATGTTTACAACCACAAGGTCAGTATTCCTTACGATCTCCAGGGGAAATGTATCATATTGCTCGATCCATTGCTTGCACACCACTAATTACTGACATATTATGCCAAGTGGCATTAAACAATAACTCACTCGTTCATCCACACTTGTACAATGTGGCTACATACAGATATTGTCATGTTTCTCATTGCTTTTCAACTGTAACACATGACCAGGGCATTGTGTTGATATTTTTTAAAATCTCATCTTATTATCATATTAAAAAAATATACAATTGATCTTATTTATACATGCTTTTATTGTAGTGATGTAATATGTTCAAAATTACTTTCAGGTGTAACATTTCACTTTTCTGAAAGCTTCCTTGTTGTGTTCATTTAGTTTTATAAATACACAGACAAAATATAGGATTTTGTCTTGAAACAATAAACCAAGGAATATGTTAAATATTACAGCACTTACTTTTATGTTATGTATGATAAATTGTTTTTCTACTTCAGAGGAACACTAACTCGAACTGACCCAGACAGTATGCTGGCTCGCATGTTCACCAGTGAGGACGGTAGGCGAATTGAAATTGTTGCTATTAGGTGAACTTATCGTCAGACAAACCAATATATTTTACAATCCTGAGAAATAATATGTTTGTGCTTCCTTCTACAGGAAGCCTGCCCTGAATTATATGAAGACATTTTTACGTCATTTGGTCTGAGAGGACTAATGTGTTTATAGCATTGACCAGTACTTTTGTCCGTCTATAAACTTTATTTAATTTAAACTTCTTCTGGAAAACCATTTGCTCCAGAGTGCTGAAATATCTTATATACTGGACATAAATAGTTTTGAAATTTTAAAAAATTACGAATAATAATCTATTTATTATCCCCCGCCGCGCATTTAGCGCGAAGCAGGGGATATAGTATTCAGCTGCGTCCGTCCGTACGTACGTCTGTACGCCGGTACGAAATGGAATAACTCAAATACTATTCAATGGATTCTTTTCATATTTTGCATATGGGTTCATCATAGGAAGAGTAATGTTCCTACAGAGGTTTGTGACCTTGACCTTCATGTCAAGGTCACAACAGGACTTTGTCATTTTACCCTTGTCAGCAGGATATCTCAATAACCATTCGCTGGATTCTCTTCATATTTTACACATAGCTTCTCCAAGGAAAGACGACGGGCTGATTAGATTTTGATGACCTTGACATTATTTTCAAGGTCACAGCGGAACTTTAAATTTTTCAACATGTTAACCCTTAACTTGCGAATCCCGGAATTATCCGGGCGGGCTATAAGCGATTCCGAGGTGTCTGTATACGGATCCCGGATACGAGACTTAGAATAATTCACGGCTGTCTCACTACTTTACTAGCCCTGTCAACGGGTCCCGAGTCGATTGTGTCCGCAACCCGACCCATGAGAATGGCTGTATTTACGCTCCGCGACCCGACATGAGAATGAAGCTTTGTTCAGTGTGTGGTCGGAATATCAAGCAAAATTCACACCAATTTGCGTGTGCATTGTTGACCCGTAACGCATCAATAATTAGCTTTACAAAAGGCCAATTTTGTCGGGCTTAGCCCCCGAAGCATTAATTCGCTTTAGGCTATTTTCACCCACGTGTTTGTATTGCGTCGGGTTTGCCTCCCCCGAGACTGCTATCTGCCTCGCATCTCGCGAGACGGGGAAAAAAATCGCTAACTCGCCTTACTCCCGCACTTCATATCATGTGAGCGAATTGTTTGTTTTCAAAAAAAAATACGGCAAAATAAAGGGGAAACAATGGACTTCATTCCCATATAAAATTAGCAAATGTCAAAAAAATAATAAAGACACAGCAAGCGCCGTGGAAAAGGGCACGTTTACACCGACAATCCTTTTAACAATCGGCGATTTTCACAACTTGTTACACATTTATCACGGCTAAAATACTGAATGCATTTTCATGATTTTTATATCACAATAAACCAAAAAGAATAATCTTTTATTCTATATAAAATGCGCATATTTATTCACAGAAATAAAGATACAATTTTACCTTTCTGAGAGGCATGTGAAACCAAACGGCACACAAACTATGAAACTAATCAACATATTTTCATCAGTTATGGTTCGAGGTTAGCTTTTATTTGAAAGGTAAAACAACATAACCATATTAGGGTTGACATGTGCTTATTTGTCAACTGGTTCGAGATTATGATTTCTTGGAAAAGTGCGCTGAACGACCGTTCGCAATGCTGCATACATGTTGTAAGTATTTACGATTTTATTGGTGGAAATAAAGACAAACTTTACATAGCTATAGAATTATAACCAAAGGTCGCATTCTAATAATTTTTATATCATTGTGAAGCTAGACATCTTGTCTTCAATTCCGTATATAAATGGAATTTTTTTCGTTTCGTATGTATGATGTTACGAGGCCCGAATTAAAGACAATCTTTCGAAAGTAATAGAATAAAAACGAAAAAACATAGAAAATTCATTCAAAGTTTCGGGTGTGAATTAGCCATTTGTGTACGGGTGTCGCTACTTGAATGAACGCCCGTATATAATCCTTATTCGCCATGTAGATGCGGTATATTTTGTAAAAACGGTACCGGAATCGCCGCCTGGAAATTCCGCCAGCAGAGCTAGTTAGTGCCAAAGCCCAAACTACTGCTGCGAGCTGCGAGCCTGTAAATTCCGCCACAGGATCTAAAATTGGTAAAATATATATACGCATCGTAAGGGTTAATGTACATATGTACATGTAAAGCTTGTCAGCGGGATATCTCAAGAACCATTCACCAGAATTCCATCATTTCTTACACAAAGCACCTTCTAGGGAAGATAACGGGCTGATTCGATTTTGCTGATCTTGACATTATTTTTAAATTTTGATTTATTAATTTGCGGCGGGGGATCATGTCACCTAAGTGACAACTACTTGTTCATTGATACTTTGATAAAATATCAATCATATATATTCAAATATCCTTTACTTATTTATCTAGTATTATAAGTTACTTTGGTTAATTAGGATGACAAGTTTGCAAATTTGCTGACCTCTTGTAGGGGTCACAGAGGTTGCATCCTAAAAACGTATTTTGGACTTGTTCTTCCTGTTAAAAACTAAAAGCCCAAGAATTCTGAAATCATGTTAGTTGTTAAATTTTATGAACCCACAACATATCTGTCAAATAAAACTAATTAACAGTGAGCTGCCTCAGTTAACACAATCGAAATCTTGAATGCAATGCAATACATGTAATCAATGTGTCAGGAAAAGGCAGAATTTCCAATTGCAAGGCGTACTGTATCACATTGTGAGATGGGTAATGGTGTATTTTGTTAACTCCAAAGATAGCAGACCTTCAGTGACTTTTTGAAGACTACTGAAATGATTGAGGCAAGTAAGAACATATCAGCTTGCCATCTCCCACTCTGTGAATGTACACCACTCATGTAAAATGTTGCGTGACTCTTGTCTACATACAGAAGTGGCATGGAGCAGCAGTTGCGATGAAACTGGAGCTTACCTCATAGACCGCAGCCCTCGCTACTTCGAACCCATCCTCAACTATCTGCGGCACGGTCAGCTCGTACTTGACAAGCTTGTCAACCCAGAGGGTAAAGTTCTTTATTGATACTGTCATTGACATAAGAAGTGCATGAAACTACCAAGAGATGTATGTGGAAATCCCTCATTAGAGTTCTTCGTTTAGAACTATGTGCATCGAATTTGATTTGTATTGTCAGTTTTCAGAACACTTTTATGTGAGGGGACTTGTTTCTTAAGAGGTAAATTGAATGATTTAATGGGGAAGGCTACCGGAAAAGGGACCACATGGTCGATTCTGGTTTAGGAGATACAGGCTCTGAAAGATTTTTTGTGCATTAAATTTGAAATTTTCATTTTTTTAAAGCTTGTGCAATAATAGTTCATTAACATCTCTTCTTTAAGTTCAAAGTCTCCAATTGCCTTCTTTGCTTCTATAAAATCCAAAAAAATAAAAAATATGACACAAAAAAATAACTTTTATGAGATCAACAATCTACAGTGGAAGACCTATAAACCGGCAGGCCTCAACTCAGCATGCCCTTGATACTGGCACAAATTATTTGGTCCCTAAACTATTTTGTTCTCTTAATATAAGCTCTCTAAGTCAGCACTCTAGCAATACCGGTATTTTTTTCCAGTCCCAAGTGCTGGTTAAGAGGGCTTTCATCGTGTATATATAGTTCACTAGGCTTCTGAGGGACATACACCTTGGGGAAGGACACTCTTGCTGAATGTATTAAAGGGAGAATATTACAAAATTACATTTGTTACAGTGATAGTATATTCTAAGTGTGGTAATATCATAGTGCTGAGAGAGTTTGGGACGCTGATATTAGATTTTATTCATTTTCAGGTGTTCTGGAAGAGGCCAAGTTCTTTGGCATTGGTTCTCTGATAGAAGAGCTTGAGGAACTCATAGAGGTAAGTATATACGGTTGAAATAGTCATTGGGTAAAATGTCTGCTATGATAGGATTTTTTCCCACAGGTCTTAAGCCAGGCCTGAATGGCTGGATAGAATTTAGGCATGGCAACAAGTTCTTTCTGTCCACATTAAGCATTTTACATTTGGAGTTTTCTTTAGAACCACTGGCTCTATGAAATAGTTACGTGTACAGATTCCTTGACCAGTAGGGATTATATATTGTATGGTAAGAAATTGTAAACATGTTCTTAGGTTCTTTACAGGGATTAGTTATTGACTTGGTTATCCTCTGACATCAGAGGCCATAAAGGTGACAAGAACTTGAAAAATTTAAGCCCTCTTCATTAGACTAGAATTATTTGCAGCGGGACCAGCCGGCAGATGACACAACACCAATCACTCGTCGTGACCTAGTCCTCAGACTCCTCTCCACACCAACCACAGTGGAACTTCGATGTCAGGTAGGTTCCGGGGATTTGGAAGGAAACAGAAGAATGGAGATCCTGCTTATCTATTTCCACAATAAAATGTTAGTAAGTTAAGTACTGGAGATCAGATAGTCAACTAAACGTCCGGCATGGTGATGGAGGCTTGGGACTGAGACGTCTCTAGGTTCCACTTAGGATGCTTCAACAGACCAACCAATAGATCATCCTCCCTTCTACCTAATCATGGGTTAATACAGAGTAGTATAGATGAGAACAACAGATAGATGCAAGGGTGTGCACAACTTCCAAGAGACGATCAAATCAACTACCTGCTGATACATAGCAACTATTATGTCATACAAGAGGTGTCTAATGGGTGCACTCTCCCTGACCAGAATGAAACATTATTCTCGGTATCTGCTTATGAAAACCAGAATTGTAATTGAGTGTCCAGTGATAAAGTAAATGTCATATTTTTCAAAAAGAGAAGAGATTATGGTTTTCAACACTGAGGCTAATAAGAAGTAAATTAACCCTTACGTTGCGTATATATATTTTACCATTTTTAGCCCCTGTGGCGGAATTTACAGGCTCGCAGCTCGCAGCAGTAGTTTGGGCTTTGGCACTAACTAGCTCTGCTGGCGGAATTTCCAGGCGGCGATTCCGGTATCGTTTTTACAAAATATACCGCATCTACATGGCGAATAAGGACTATATACGGGCGTTCAATACAAATTCAAGTAGCGAAACCCGTACACAAATGGCTAATTCACACTCGAAACTTTGAATGAATTTTCTATGTTTTTTCGTTTTTATTCTATTACTTTCGAAAGATTGTCTTTTATTCGGGCCTCGTAACATCATAAATACGAAACGAAAAAAATTCCATTTATATACGGAATTGAAGACAAGATGTCTAGCTTCACAATGATATAAAAATTATTAGAATGCGACCGTTGGTTATAATTCTATAGCTATGTAAAGTTTGTCTTTATTCCCACCTATAAAATCGTCAATACTTACAACATGTATGCGGCATTGCAAACGGTCGTTCATCGCACTTTTCCAAGAAATCATAATCTCGAACCAGTTGACAAATAAGCACATGTCAACCCAAATATGGTTATGTTGTTTGACTTTTCAAATAAACGCTAACCTCGAACCATAACTGATGAAAATATGTTGATTAGTTTGTGTGCCGTTTGGTTTCACATGCCTCTCAGAAAGGTAAAATTGTATCTTTATTTCTGTGAATAAATCCGCGCATTTTATATAGAATAAAAGATTATTCTTTTCGGTTTATTGTGATATAAAAATTATGAAAATGCATTCAGTATTTTAGCCTTGATAAATGTTTTAGAAGTTGTGAAAATCGCCGATTGTTTCAAAATTTATGAAGTGTAAACATGACCTTTTTCACGGCGCTTGCTGTGTCTTTATTATTTTTTTGAGATTTTCTAATTTTATATGGGAATGTAGTCCATTGTTTCCCCTTTATTTTGCCGTATTATTTTTTGAAAACAAACAATTCGCTCACATGATATGAAGTGCGGGAGTAAGGCGAGTTAGCGATTTTTTTCCCCGTCTCGCGAGATGCGAGGCAGACAGCAGTCTCGGGCGAGGCAAACCCGAGGCAATACAAACACGTGGGTGAAAATAGCCTCAAGCGAATTAATGCTTCGGGGGCTAAGCCCGACATAATTGGCCTTTTGTAAAGCTAATTATCGATGCGTTACGGGTCAACAATGCACACGCAAATTGGTGTGAATTTTGCTTGATATTCCGACCACACACTGAACAAAGCTTTATTCTCATGTCGGGTCGCGATGCGTAAATACAGCCATTCTCATGGGTCGGGTCGCGGACACAATCGACTCGTGACCCGGTATGGGTGATAGAGTATACTTAGACAGCCGTGAATTATTCTAAGTCTTGTATCCGGGATCCGTATACAGACACCTAGGAATCGCTTATAGCCCGCCCGGATAATTCCGTCGCCCGCATGTTAAGGGTTAAGAACATCTATTGAAATTTAATCCACATTTGTATCCCCAGGGCTTGTCTTATATTTGACATTTTGAACTTTGACCAAATTCATGTTTTCTTTACATGTTTTTCATTTTAGAATTTTTTTGGATATGTTTATATTGAAACATTCTGCAGGGTATGAACTTCTCAGGGGCGAATCTGTCCAAGTTGGATCTTCGCCACATCAACTTCAAATATGCAGTATTCAGGAACGCTGATCTCTCAGGGGCCAACCTCACTAACTGCAACTTCGAACGGGCTGACCTCACCAAGAGCAAACTGGATGTGAGTTTCTCTCTCACTTCTGAATGTCTTATGCTTGTCTCAAAATAGTCAGAGATAATCTAATTCTTAAGTTGCTTAATTTTTTAATTGATCAGTGCAAAATCATTCTCAGAAAATGTACTGCAAATACAACAGAAAAATGGTATAATTTCGTTCTTTTGTTCTTCAGTCAGCAAATTTGCTAGGTGTGAAGATGTTGTGTGCTAACCTAGAGGCAGCTTCACTCAAGGGATGCAACTTCGAGGACCCTGCTGGCAGTCGAGCCAATATGGAAGGTAATGTTTGCTGAGATTTTGTTGATTTTCATCTCATGTATTAGAAGAAATGTGATTATAGCTGAGGAAACATGTTGCGTCAACACCACCCTCATCTTGTTGAAACAAACACTACTTCAGGATATAATGCTGGATCAGCTAGTGGGAGGTAATGTCTCTTGCTGGGAATAGAACAACACCTGCCAACTCTCCTCAGCTTCAGAAATATAAGTGTTTCCTGGGGGGACCCAGAGTCTTTGCACCTTGTGGAGTAGAGCTGATCACTCGTCATCATCTTGGCTGCAAATGATACCTTGTTTAAGCGGTTCTTGTCGAGTCAGCAAATGAACACAGTCTCTGTAGTATTGCACTAGCAGGTAAAAGTTAAGAGTTACCTCCCATGTTGCAGGTGCTCTGATGAAGAACGTGAACCTAGAAGGAAGTCACATGGCAGGTGTTAACTTGCGAGTAGCAACACTGAAGAATGCAAATCTCCAAAACTGCGCCTTGAGAGGTGCCGACCTAGCTGGCGCCGACCTGGAGGTAACGTCAAATTGTCAACATTGCATTTTGTTTCAGACTTTTATTAGCTCATCAGGCCTGAAAGGCCCGATGGGCGCATGGCATGGCATGGCGTCCGGCGTCCGGCCGTCCGTCCGTCCATCCGTCCGTAAACTTTTCGCTTTTTCGACTTCTTCTCCAGAACCAATAACTCCACAGAGCTGAAATTTTATGTGCAGACTCCTTGGCAAATGGGGATTCTAAATTGTAGATTTTGTGACCCCATGACCCAAAATGGGGTCACAGGGGTCACATCCTTAAAAACCTATTTTCATCTTCTTCTCCAGTTCCAAAAGGTCTAGAGAGCTGAAAAGTTGTATGCAGACTCCTTGGCCAATAGGGATTCTAAATTGTAGATTTCGTGACCCCATGACCCCAAATTGGGTCACAGGGGTCACATGTTTAAAAACCTATTTTCATCTTCTTCTCCAGTTCCAACAGGTCTAGAGAGCTGAAAAGTTGTGTGCAGACTCCTTGGCCAATGGAGATTCTAAATTGTAGATTTCGTGACCCCATGACCCCAAATGGGGTCACGGGTCACATCCTTAAAAACCTATTTTCATCTTCTTCTCCAGTTCCAAAAGGTCTAGAGAGCTGAAAAGTTGTGTGCAGACTCCTTGGCCAATGGGGATTCTAAATTGTAGATTTCATGACCCCATGACCCTAAATGGGGTCACAGGGGTCACATCCTTAAAAACCTATTTTCATCTTCTTCTCCAGTTCCAAAAGGTCTAGAGAGCTGAAAAGTTGTTTGCAGACTCCTTGGCCAATGGGGATTCTAAATTGTAGATTTCGTGACCCCATGACCCCAAATGGGGTCACAGGGGTCACATCCTTAAAAACCTATTTTCATCTTCTTCTCCAGTTCCAAAAGGTCTAGAGAGCTGAAAAGTTGTGTGCAGACTCCTTGGCTAATGGGGATTCTAAATTGTAGATTTCGTGACCCCATGACCCCTAATGGGGTCATGCTCTAAAACCAATATTATTTTGCTTGTTCACAATGTATTACTTGAGATAACTTAGATATTTAACCTTAGATAATAAATCAATAAAATCCAGATGAGCTACAGAGCCCATGGCTCTATTTTTATCAATTTACACTAAGTCTGGTATATGTCTTCTGTATGAAGGCTGATATCAAGAGCATTTAACTTCTATTCCGCTTTTACAAAATGGACATTATCAATTCATACAAAGATTTTTTTTCATGATGATTTGTTATAAATAAATTTCAAAACAAAAAGTCATCTATAACAAGATGTGTTTGTTAAACACGGATGCCCCCTGATATACCAAAGTTATTGCAACGGTTAAAGTTTTCTGAAGATGTCCACTGCGGCAAGGTCAAGGTCACAAGGTCAAATATGATGACCTCATGTCAAAGGTCTCATCACAAGGTATGCACATGCCAAGTATGAAAGCCCTAGCTCTGAGCAAACCAAAGTTATGGCCAAGGTTAAAGTTTTCTGAAAATGTCAACTGTGGCAAGGTCAAGGTCACAAGGTCAAATATGATGACCTCATCTGAAAGGTCTCATCGCAAGGTATGCACATGCCAAGTATTAAAGCCAAAGCTCTGAGAAATCCAAAGTTATGGCCAAGGTTAAAGTTTTTGTGGACAAACACACAGACGGACATACAGACAGACAGACAGACAGATAGACGGACGGACAGGTGAAAAACAATATACCCCCTGAATCTCCGATTCAGGGGCATAAAAATTCATGTAATTGTTCACCCTGTTGTTTGTGTTTTCCTTCTATGAATATTTTTGTTTACATTAATCAACCTCACTTACTCAATTAAATATTTAGCTAATAAAATTAACTGGTATTGCCCACAATCATGTTGAAATGAGTAGATGCCTGAGATGCAAAGTTCACCATACCAGGCACAATCCTATTTTTGAAAGCCTGATTAATATAACATCTCTTTATATGGACCGGAGTCATCTACTCCTGTTCAGAACGGTCGAGGTATGTACTCCAGCCATGACATACCAAAATACAGGAATTGTTGCTTCATCGTTATACACTACACTATGAGTGATAACCCCACTCTGACTAGCAACACTGGTCCACTGTGCATTGTGGATCATTATAATGTTATAAATATTAAACTTATTTGAGCAAAAAAACATGCTACTGCCGCTTTAATATTACCTATTGTTTTCCTACAGAACTGTGATCTCTCTGGGTGCGACCTGCAAGAGGCAAACCTCCGGGGGGCAAACCTCAAGGGAGCAGCTTTTGAGCTTATGGTGAACCCGCTTCACATGGCGCAGGCCGTCAGATGACACAGGGACACTAGGCTAGAGGAACAATGAGCTTGTCTCTCACCAAACACTCTGGGACTAAAACAATAGGCGTTGGATAGTTTAGCTTTTTATCGAGAAGAACTCATCCTCGGTTGCCCAGGGTTTTATATATGCTCTGTTACTCTCCACAATATCACCCCTGGGACACTCCATCAGAGAAATCTGAACTCAATTACCCACAGAGCAGAGAGTAACGGAGCATATACCCTGGGTAACGAGGATGGAAGAACTGGATAAGGATCAGTGTGTTTGGCTTCAGATCTAGAGATCTTTGAGACCTGTCAGTGGCTTTGTTACTTTTGCTTTGGTAAAGAACTGTTCTACATGCATTTTAGTTTTAAGTGTTACATGCACAAGTTGAAATTAATTCTCATTGGTGCATCCTATTAAAGTGATAGTATCATTTTGGTACTCAAATATGATGAATTTGTAATGATGCAAACATTATCATACTACTGGTAACTAAAGAAGTGTAAAATTACTAAAATAAAATATCAGAAATATATTTTTAGCTCATCAGATGTGCTTTTGGCATGGTCGGACAATTGTTCATGAACTTTTCACATTTTCAACTTCTTCTCCAGAACTGCTGGAACTGTTTCTGGTACTCCACTGAGCAACATTGTATCATAGCATGTCAAACTTACTACGTCACATAGAACACAGGAAGCAGAATCCACAAACCTCTTGATCTTAAGTCCAACATGCTCATCTTCCAGCTATCCTGCCAGCTCTTTGCAAAGAACAAATAGATGGCATTTTTTAGATATTTTTATTTTATTTAGGACAGTGATTTTTGTGTGTAGAGAATCAGTGTTGAAAAAATATTGTAGTAGAAATCATGAATTCAAATTTTAATTATTTAAACTCAAGAGATGATTTTACAACATCATTATTTTTAGATATATTCATTTTTCTAAAGAGATAATTTTAGTTAGGTGATGTGTTCCCAGGGTGTTTGGTGATGACCTGTTTCTTTATCAAGCCTAGCAGGGTTTTCGTGTGGAAGAGCGAAAATAATTTTCTTTTAATGATATTACTGAAAACGAGCACCAGTGATAAATCAGTGTAATTGTTTTGAATATTGTGAAATAGTTTGTGCTGTTTGAGGAAAATAGCTGTATGCTTGATATGAAGTACAGTACTTTCTGCATGCTTACTCCACACTCTCAGGATCTATTCTGTTCAACAAGATTTGCCTTCTGTATTCAACATGATGAACCCCTTCCTCATGGTAGAATAATAATGCAAGTGTTCACAATTTTAAAATGTTTTGGGGGTTGGGGGAATGGGGATTGGTAGTTATAGAAAAGTGAAGGGTTCATCAAATTTACATGCAAAACTAAATATTACCAACCCCCGTTTCTATCCACCACTGAATTAAGACTGGTGTTCACTGGATGTATCATCTATGTTTTTAGAGAGTATGTATTGATTTGGTGCCGTGTTTGCTACAATATACAACATTCCCCATTATAACATTGAGATCATTGGGTCTAAGGAACAGGCACAATGTTATATTGCTTATCATTCATAATTGGTGAAATATAGTGGGGTGTGGGGGAGGGGGGGTTGGTTAGGGGGGGGAAGTTATTCTAAATGATTGAATGTCTAGTATGTGAGACTTCTCAGGGGAGGAATCTAAATAGATTCAAACTTCGATTTGGTGTCAACATTATGACAATTTTAGAAATTATCCATGTTTTGGTGTATCCTTTGAGTTGAGTGTTTCAACTCCCCCTTTGAGAAAGTGTATGCACATTGTATGTAAATGGTAATTGTTAACATTGTTATGTAGCAAGAACTCGACCTGCTGGTCTCTGTGCAGTAAACTATGCAAGGAGGGACGTGTGTGTTGCGGAAGTGGAAGTGACAGTGTGTTACGTGTTCAACTATAACCTTCAGGGTGTTGAATAATGCCATGTGTCTCTGGCTTTGGATGTGTTGTTGTATCAATTATAAGGGAATAATTATTAAATTTTAGTTGAAGTTGATATTGAAATTACCTTGATTTAATAGCACATACTTAACTGCGAAACACTTACTGCTTCCCTCATTGTCTTAATTAAGAACCTGTTTGAAAGGTAGATAATATTGATTGGGGAATCTTAATCTTCAAATATATCTATCATTGCTGATTCTATCATTCTATAAAGTATACTGGAAAATGTAACTAAAATTTATGATCCTTTATCATATGTAAATGCACAATATAATTAATATATTGCAAATGTAAGGGTTTTTCATAAGTAGTTTAAAAAATGTCATATGGCACTTTAAGTGTAATGTTTTCTTTATAACCCATTACCCATTTATATTTTGTTAATTTCTGCAGTAAATGCACCTAGGCAATTGTCACAATTAGTGTCAATGAAGTATATTTAATCATGAGTGTCGATACATAACTTGATCAGAAACAAGGGCTGCTTAGCAGAGATTATATGTTCACACATAATATATATATATATGAGACTGCACTTATATTTTTACCCTAAAGGTAACAAAATTATCATATGCTTGTATTGCAAAGTTCACAGTGATGAGAAGAACAATTTATAGTTGCTTGACTTATCAGAATTTCTTGGACATAATTTACAAATATAAAGCACATTGTTATAAGTAATAGTCAAGATACCAAATATGTAGTGTCAAGAGTGCGATGTATAGATTAAAAACAATTCATTTTCTAGCATTCTGTCTTGTTTTCATTTCCTTTGTCAGTGTTTTGTGAAGAATCAAACCCTGAGTCAGAGGTTTTGCTGGGGAAGTAAGCCCATGGGAGAGGGAACGTGTGGAGGGTCTGGGCCAAGTGCTTACTTCCAAAACAAAACTGAGATTAGATTGTGATTTCACTTATGTACTGTGCTAAGATATGACTTATGACTTTCCCATTTGAATGGTATTTATTGTTGAGATATCAACATTTCTGCTCTGCAAGTGCTGTATGCCTGTTGCCTACCAGATCAGACTGACAAACAATCATCACTGTTATCTTGGTCCTTTGTAGCCTAGTTGGTAAAACTGCAAACTTAGTAAGTGTAGTTATTTTGGGTCCTCCTTTCTGGAATAGTCAAAGAACGAGTATCACCACATTAGAATTCATCCCGTGTTTGGTGGAGTTGGGTCCTCCTTTCTGTTATAGTCAAAGAACGAGTATCACCACATTAGAATTCATCCAGTGTTTGGAAGAGGTCATCCTCTGATGACCCTTGATGATTTTTTTTAAAGAGGAGGAGAAGATGAAGTCATTTTGTTCTTTTGACTAGTTTATTTCATGTAAACACAACAAAAAGTAAAATATTTATCTGACAAAAAAGGTTCCATTTGAAAAAAACATTTTAGTATGAAATTTAAGCTGTAAAAACGCAAATTTTACCACACCTCATGAGCAATTGCAACCAATTTAGCGACCTTTGACAAATCTGTGACCTTGACACTGAACTCGGGAGGTGAAAGACTGGCCCCCATTGGCACGCCACCCTTCTGAAAGGTCATGGATGAGGGGAGACTACTCCGAGCGGAACAGTGGAACTCTCTAGCTCCGGTTTCAGAAATTATCCTGTCCAAGTTTCTATCATGGATTCCACCTCCTGGCATAATGCTGATTCTTCCTGCAGCCTGAAATACAAATTGAGATATGTTTAGAAAGATCAGCAAACATCTTTATTATATTTTGAAAATACAGCTGTATATACAATATTTTGATGAATGTTGGTAAGAAGAGAAAGGAGCTGTTGCAAATTTTTTGCATATCATGTTTTTTTAAATTTGCCATTTTTTATTAAAGTTTATATATTGTTACACTAGAGGGTAAAACATCTCATTACACAAACAAACAAGCAAAAAAGTGAGCGTGGCTCACTAATACCCCCGACTGTTTAAGTTTGACATTTTTATTTTACTTAAAGAGAGAGGTGTCTGCACACCTAAGGATTGATAAGCTTTGAAATGTAATTGCTAAGATTAAACTGTTTGTGAAAATGGTAGGACAAGTCTCAATCTTCATGTGAAAAAGGTGGTTTAAGTCAAAATAGGAATCAAAGTAACTTGAAAAGGTATTGGTAATATAATACACTACTGCTATTACCACTGATTTCAACTTTATTTTGGAAATTAATCCATCATAATGATTCATTCGAGTGACTTTAAACAACAGGTACATGGAAGCACACCCCTGAAGGCACAGTGAGAGATATACAGCAGTTTATGGCTGAAAGGAAAGAAAATTTAACTTTTCCCAAAATATAACCAGTGGAAATATAAAATAGTAAAATCAATGAGAACACAGAAGTAGCTTTTGATGAAAGTTACATGAAAAAGAAAATGATGAAGTCAACAAATCACAATACAGAAGTAGCTTCATTCATTCTAGCTATGATAAAGAAAAAGAATATAAAAAATCGCAAAAAATTCAAAAATTCACCAAATCGTGTTACAGTTTGCAATGCACCTCTCCTAGTGGTGAAGGAGACATGTGCCAAATTTGAAAAGGATGAGATGAATTGTTTTTCTGTAATCGATCGGACAAAAAATGCTCAGAATTTGACTTAGTTAAAAAATACAAAAATTCGCCAAAAATTCAAAAATTCACCAATTCGGTTTAAACTTGGCACTGCACCTCTCCTAGTGGTGAAGGAGACATGTGCCAAATTTGAAATGGATGAGATGAATAGTTTTTCTGTAATCGATCGGACAAAAAATGCTCAGAATTTGACTAAGTTAAAAAATACAAAAATTCGCCAAAAATTCAAAAATTCACCAATTCGGTTTAAACTTCGCACTGCACCTTTCATAGTGGTGAAGAAGACATGTACCAAATTTGAAAAGGATGAGATGAATAGTTTTTTTGTAATCGATCGGACAAAAAATGCTCAGAATTTGACTAAGTTAAAAATATAAAAAATCGCCAAAAATTCAAAAATTCACCAATTCGGTTTAAACTTCGCACTGCACCTCTCCTAGTGGTGAAGAAGACATGTACCAAATTTAAAAAGGATGAGACGAATAGTTTTTCTGTAATCGATCGGACAAAAATTGTCTTCGGACGGAAGGACAGACGGACGGACGGACGGACGGAAGGACGGACGGACGGACGGAATCGTTGGTATAACTATATACCCCCAACCGTTGGTCGGGGGTATAATAAGCTGTATCCACAGAAAACATTTTTCCATATTAGAAGAAAATGGTGAAACGTATAGAGAGATACTTTGAGAACTTTTCACTGAGAGGTAGATTGATCATGCGATTTTGAGAGTCCAGACAGCAAAATGGTTGACCATTCCATCATTGTATCCAATTTAAACACTCCTCTGGATGTTTACGTATCATAACATCAGTCAGATCACTTGAACTACCTTCAAGCGACCAATTTAAAGGGAACACCTTAAAATGGCCGCTCGATGAGAAATGGACTAAGTCTCGCATGGTTTAATCGAACCATGTACATTCATTTTAGAACTCTATTTCTTGATTCAGGAGTATAATTTAGCCATTGGTAACACTTATTTACCTTTTAGTGAGAGTACTTTATTTTCAGTAAGAATGACGTGCTACACCAGCTTTAAGAAGTTCTCTTAATTTTGTTCTGTTTCCATGGCAACAATTGGACTTAGTCATTTGGTAGGTTAACAACTGAAGTTGAATTGGGGGAAGGGGGTAAACATCCGTTTTTACGAGTAAAAACAACTAGTTTTTCATGAATTCATAGATTTTGCATATATGATAGACCCACCATTAAGCCCGGTATATCAGTCTGTAGAGCAGATAACCTGTTTATAATGAATCACCAAGGGCAAAAATCTGAGGTGGCAATTTATGATAAATTCATATTACATCCTGTATCCGCCCTCAACCAATATATGCCCTTGAGATAAACCTCTCATACTGATACAGAATGCGATACAAAAAGACCCAAACAATACAATTTATGTATCAGCTATCTCCCTCACCCTAGTGACCATCTTCTTGATGCAGGGTGTCCCGTCCAGTGCCGACCCCTCCCCGCCGCTAGTCAGCATTCTCTCACACCCCAGGGATATCACACTCTCCAGCGCACACAGGATGTCAGGTGTCACGTCTATAGCTGTTCCCAAACACAATAGGTGAAGCAACATAAGCATGATAATAAAAAGCTTTTTTTTCATGGATTTTTTTCAAATTTTTAACATACACTTTTGAATATTTTTAATTGAATGGTTTCTTATTTGTTCTAAAAAAATCTTACCTCGATGAAATGTCACAGGCAGCGGTCTTATAATGGCTGAAATGATGAAAAAGTTGTAGATATAAACTTGGGAAATAGTTATCAATGCTTTCAGCCACATTTTGTTATTTCAGTCAATATTGCAAGAAAGCACCTGTATATTTTTAGTTACCTTTCCCAGACAATGGAGTAGTGAGTATTGAATTGATGGGTAGGCACAAGTAATAAATTTACTTACAAATTTGTTATGATTTCTTACTCTGGAATGTTTCTCAAATGTCTAATTGCGGCTACGCTACATAGCAATGGTATATAGAACCTATGAAGAGAAATCTTGGTGATTCAAAATCACTAAATGTTTTTTCACAGGTTCTAAATGACTTAGAACTTACTTTTGATTGACAGCTTCAATAACTTCAATGTTTTGATAATTTCATATGTTATGATTTATATGATACAATGTCACCAAGCTGCATATAGGTGTGTTATTTTAAAAAATATGATTTACCTATTGACAGTAAATTGAGTTACTTTAACAAAAATAACCAAAATTGAACAAGACTGGATGGTTTTTGGATGTATGACTTCTGTTATAGGTTGACACATAGTATACACTTATTAGGGGTGTACCAATAGATCGAAAAATCAAATTATCGCAATAGTCAAAAGTACTTTATCGATAGTTTCCATAGTTTATTTAATCCAGTTGTTTACATGAACTTAATAGTATTTTTACACACAAATGTAGCTTAGAAAGTAGGTTCTAGTTCCAGTGCCAGATACTGTCATAATCAATTTGGAAATTTTGTTGAAGTCACTTTTCATAAATTTGTTATCAACAAATAAATAAACATTTTCTTAAAGTAATAAAGTAATAAAGTAATTGCACTTGCATATCAATTCTTCACATCTGTTGTTGTCCACTGTTCCATCACTGAAAGCAAAGAGTCAAATATACAATCTTTTATACAGTTTCTGACACACACTGGTTGAAAAATCTTTATGAAAAGGTAAAATTTGGTAATTCAATGACTAGGCACTTACATATTTTTTAATCCCTTACAATTAAGGATGTCCGCTCCTTCCGGTTGAACTTCAAAAATGAAATATGATTAAGTAAAGATTTTTTCTCATCTTTATTTACTTCATGATATTCTACATCATCTACATACTTTTAAAAAACATATGAAATAAAGAAAATGTGACTTTAGAACCTCTAAAAAGTGCTTTAAAAAAACCACACTACCATATATATTTTTTCATCGATTTCGGTAGGGTGAAATAAACTTTGTAACATATCAAAAAAGGAAAAAAAGTTTAATACTAGAAATGTAGTATTTTAAAGTTTTTAGCAGTTTTTTTCTCATTTTCCCCATAGACTCCCATGTTAAAATTGTACTTCACCCCATTATCTTACAGGCGTCATATCTCGAAAATACCCACACTACCCCCTATTATTTTATGCTCATTTTCCAATCATATACTTTGATCTTTTAAAAAATATAAGTTAGAAAAAAAGTTTAATACTATAAATTTGAGGAGCGAACATCCTTAATGATTCAATATACAAAAGTACCAAATATGCATTCTCCTTCACTTTCAAAATTATCGGTGATAATCATTCAAATCGGTTGATTATATTAATAGAAGAAATCACAATAAACACAGAGGTGCAAACACATCCAATATTCCAAGCTACATTACGGGTTCAAGATTCCAATGACAAATCCATCGGCGTCTGCAGCCTTGAGTGAGTGGATCTCTTCCTTCATGACCTCCATCTCGACCTCGCTGTACAGGAAGTCACCTCCGCGAGGTCGGATCATGCAGAACACTGGTAGCCTCACCTCGCGCTTGATCACTCTCAGCATGCCTGGTAGTGGTGGATAGATAATAGAGCCATTGAATTATACATTTGGTTTTATTTTAACTACCGGTAATGAGAAGTAGATGTCAAAAGGTAACTAATATAGACAAAATTCAAGGTTTCTAAGGCTTTAGTTTTTTAAATGAAGTAGAAAATGAATTTCAAGTGTGTATCCTGATACAATTTAAGGGGCTACAGAGTATTGAGGCCTCAACAAATCAACCATTTATAATCATCTGCCAAGGAGTTTGTACAAAAGATTTAATATTTCTAGTGTATTTTGATTTTTGATAATTCATTACAAATTTTTATTGTTAGCATTTACCAGCTAAGGGTACAATTATTTGTATCATTTATACATTTTTACTAATTGATCATTTGATGAATTCAATTTTTTTTATTATTACAAATGTTTATTGTTAGCATTTATACCAGTGTACAATTATATTTAATTGTCTCATTGATTAGATTTTAATTATAATTACCGGTATAAATTTATACATTTTTACAAATTGATAAATGCTTTTCAATATCTTCAATATTCTCTAACCTACTGTTGGTGTCGTTCCTCCTTCCATCAGATTGCCACACAACTCCAGTCGTTTAGCACCTGTCAAACATTCATCATTAATAGTAAAAATATTCTCTATAGTACATGTATATAAATTGATGAGGATAAGGTTATTTAATATATTAATTAAATACATGTACGAAGCAGAGACGTTTTCGCCGAGTTTATTACTGCAGTAGCACAATTTCCATTTACTTTGTCGTGTGAATCAAGACAAATTCTGAAATTGTATGACACTTTGACAAGCCAAATGTATCAAATTAAATGTACGTTCATGAATCTGTTGATACTATTTTCCAAACATACCTCCTTTTTCTGCATTTATTGCAGAAGCAACTGAATCTATGCAGACCTCCATTTAGTATACTTTAAACCTCTCTCAAATGCAAACCAAAACAACAACTTGGGTGATAAACACAACCACGTGTAACTTAGAACCGGAAAAGGGGAAATCCAGCCTCGTTCTGGCTTATTAAAGCTGGGGAATACCCTTGAAGAACATGCTTGTGTAACCATTCTGGTTCCCGGAGTCTGTTGCGCTGCGTAACTGGCTAAGGCTATGCTTGATTCGTTTTGGCGGCGTATACACCGGTCACGTGTCCGGCGTACGCCGTTCCTGGACCAGGCTCAGTTGAAACAATTGTATCGGCGTACTGACAGGAAGACGTCATCATCCCTCAAACTAGCTTCAATAAACATGTCATTTATATTATATAAGTATTTTTTGAAAATTATTTCAAAACATTGATTAATAATAATATTTTATTAGTGTATAATGCATTGTTTTAAATAAGCAGTGACATTTAAAAATAAATCAGTCAACTATTTAACTGTCCAACGCAACTTCATAAACAAAATGATTATGGAATGTCGCAAGGGTAACATTTGTCCGCCATTATACGCCGCCTTCGCCGGTCATTTAAAACCGGCGCATCCGGAGTTCGCCTAGGGCGTGCGCCGGATTCCAATCAAGTGATTTGTCGGTTACGCCGCTACCGGCGGCGTACGCCGGGTAATGCGCCGGGTCCCGAATCAAGCATAGCTAATCTATATTAAGCCAGTCGCCAGTTACGCAGCGCAACAGACTCCGGGAACCAGAATGGCTTGTGTAACCTGCTTGCTCGATAGCTTATGAAACATCAGTCAACTGTGGAATTAGAAATACTTCGACGTTTATATTCTAAAGACTGCAGAGAAGTGAAGAACAAATATGTTTCCATCTTGCAATTTATTGCGGTCAGCAGTTAGATTTCCAGTGGGAAGCATCGCAAGTCGTGGATTTCGTCACGTATCCAAAACTCGCGTCGAGGTGAAACGAGAGAAGATTTTTGTCAAATTCGTTTAGGAGTTCAATGAATCAAGGAGCTGTATTAGATATTGTATATTCGTCCTTGATTTGATGAAGGACGATCGATTTGGTTGATCTAATCCTTGTTTAGCTTTCTCAAACAAATTCAGTTACAATAAATTTAAATCATTGAATAAATAATATGTAACTTAGCAGGGGAAAAAACTAACAAACGGAACAGTAGTTTTTGACAATACTGGTGTACGACAACAATTCCAAATTTCGGTTTATTGACTGTTTGAAACAGTCAGTTTTTATTTTATAAACAATATGATTGATGATTTGATCAGCATAATATAGGTCTACATATATATGAAGGGTATGTGTGTGTCCTTGATTAATACCATGCTTATCTCATCTCATGAGGTAGAAAGTTTATATATTCACAAGTGTCTCATCTGCGAGTGAAAATATATAACTTTTCTACCCAGTTTGATTAAAATCGACCTTGTTCCCAGGAATAAAATTTAAAAAATAATGCATCTATACAGGATATGAACAGGTTATGTAGATTCCTCGTCACAGGTCTGAGAAACACCCTGTATAGGCGCGTGTTCCAAACCAGTTTAACGCAGCCAAAGCCCAGTCAAACAGCTGACCAATCACATCACAGTTTTTGAACGGTCGCCGTTTTGAAAGCATTCGGAACAGACAAAAGGATAGCTGTTTCGAGGTATCTGCCCCTAGCTTCTTGCACCAAAAGCTTTTGTTGGAGGTCTTGTAACTGAATTGCGTCAGAACAAGGGAGTCTGCGGGCTGTTATCAGACGGTTTGTGAGGAAACCTCTGAACGATATGAGTTTGCATCCCGGTAGATGCATTTTTTTGGAAATTTTTATTCCTCGGAAAACAGTCAGTTTTAATCAGATTGCTTTTCTACCTCAGAATACTTAAATAAACATGGTTTTAATTTTGTCAATAATTGTGATTTATTTATATATATGGTGTTATCTTTGTATTTATGCCACAATAAGATTGTTTGAGCCATCACAGTTACAATGTGACTTCATAAGATATACGTTACGTCAGAACATTATATTATAACGTCAAACTATTGAACTTCAAAGTTTGAGTAGTGATATTATATCAATCCCTGGTCACAGAGAAAACATCGGATATCTTCACTCTTACACACTCTATTGGCAGTTATTTCACTGATAAATCCCAGTATTTCGTTATTTATTGGCCTATATAATAAATGCTCATATGTCATTATTCCTGACCACAAATTTATTTATAGTATTTTTTAACCAACTTTCAGTTGCACTGTCCGAAATGTCACGGAGTTACCGCAAGTACTCGTCTCTTCAGTCAGTTCAGATCGTCACATAACAAGAAATGGGTAAGTTTTTGGTATTCTAAATTGTTGCTGATATATTTTTTGCCAAAAAAATGCTAATGCAATTTAAACATGAATGATCAACGATCAGAGTTGACTTTGATCTTTGTCTGTCTATTTAAGACTTACTTAATGGCAGTGTATGCATGAAATGGGTGGAGGACAATTGCCACCCGGACAATTCCCACCCAGACAATTCCCACCGGACAATTGCCACCCGGACAATTACCACCTTAGTCCTAGGACAATTCCCAACTAGGATAATTCCCACCCAGGACAATTGCCACCCTTAAAAAAAAGGAAATTTTGAGACATTATTCTAAGAAATTAATCAAGGCTTGGCTTGGCTGACAAGTTGAGCTATTTAATGAGTGTTGTGACAAGGCAAACATTTGAAATTGAGTTGAGTTGATCTTTTCCACAGTATAAACACACCTCTGTTTAGAAGTTAATTTTAATCCATGGATGGATTATAAAATACAATAATTGTGATTGAATTGAGTTGAGCTACTCCACTGCTCAAACCTATTGTATTCTATTTTACATGTATTTCTAATAAATTATAACAGACTATATACTTTGGGTTGGTATGACATATTGTTCATTCCACTATGGATAGTGGAATTGTAAAGTGTCTATCAAGTGTCCTTGATGACCAGTGTGTTGGAACATTGCATGAACACACACATGCACCTGACCAATTCTTATCTGAGGTGAGTCGTGTTCTCATCTTTTTTTCACTTGCATACTATGGTTTGAAAATTTATGAACAAAATAATTGTCACTATATCTCTCTCGTGTGCGAATGTCTCCAGATCAAGGAAACAATATAGAGACATCCAGCAGAGATTGCCACCATCACTACAGACTATCCCAATCGTGCCTGTTTGGACTATCTCCGTGCTGTTTCTCACAACGTTAGAATGTAAATACATGAGTGTCCAGTCCACTGCATTGTAGTGTTTTAGCATTGCTAAAGAAAGAATGCTAAGTACATGTAATGTTATGTAAATACATAGTGTCCAGTGCTAGTCCAGTCCAGTGCATCGTAGTGCTTTAGCATTGCTAAAGAAAGAATGTTAAGTACAAGAAGAATGAATGTTATATCACATATCATATTTATATTTGTTGTTGATATCATGACAATAAAGTGTATTAAATCTCATAAATAATTTTTTTTGGGGTGGCAATTGTCCTAGGTGGCAATTGTCCTGGGTGGGAATTATCCTAGGTGGGAATTGTCCTAGGTGGTAATTGTCCGGGTGGCAATTGGCCGGTGGGAATTGTCTGGGTGGGAATTGTCCGGGTGGCAATTGTCCTAGATCCGCATGAAATAAGTGACTGCAAGTCCAGAAAATCTAGAAGTGTTACTGTAAGTGTCAATTGAAGTGGGAAGATTACAGAAATAAGCATATTTTGGGCCGTCGGATGAGTCTCTTATTTCATACACTGTTTTACATTGTCTATAAAAAATCAATGCTTGTGAATGAAAATGTTTGGATGGTTACTCTTGTAAGACATAATTATACCATCGAGCACATGTACAATGAATCGAATTAATGTCAATGTTGCCAATATTATGAAATCATTATATTCTGAATGGTTGATCTACAGGAATAAAATATGTTAGGAAAAGAAATAATTTGGTTTGGTAAAGACAGGCTGCCGCAGCAAATCTCATAAATCAGTTAAATTGTTAGGAACAACTTCTCATAATAAATTAATAATCCATGGAGTATGACTTTCAGTCCCCCAGTTTGTTGAGGTACCTCCATCCTCTCAGACAGACGACCACAGCGGCGGCAGGGAAAGCTGTGACTGAAATCCCACCCCACGCGGAGAAGATTGTGGGATGGTGGCTCATGGGATGCGCAGGCATGGTGGCGGGCGCCGTCGTACTTGGTGGTGTTACACGGTAACTACTTCTTAATGATATGACTGCAGTATTATACAATGATAGACTGGGGATAAGGACAGTAGTTGTTGCTATAGACATGGGGAAAAAGTCATAAAATTATATTGACTGAAAACATCCATCTGTAATTGCTTAACATTTTGTAATTGTAATGAGAATTTCATTCAGTTGGGACAGGACCATATGACACTATAATACTTTGACACAATGATATCTATATTTCAGTAACTCAGATAACTCAAATTGGAGTCAAT
Source organism: Gibbula magus (assembly GCA_936450465.1). Lineage (NCBI taxonomy): Eukaryota > Metazoa > Mollusca > Gastropoda > Trochida > Trochidae > Gibbula > Gibbula magus. The sequence goes on from OW388303.1 coordinate 61,214,717, forward strand.
CTACTGGAGTGCATTTTTCATGAGTCAAAAGAAAAAAACCTATGTCCTCATACCATGGATGCAAGCCATTTCTTAATCATTTACTGAATACTAGAATATTTCAGAATAGCTGATGGTAAGACCGGGGCCAATGTCGGAGGTTTCTCTTTAGTTTCCTGTGAATTGACTACTCAGAATTGTTTGTCACAAAGAGATTACTTTAAATGTTTTTTCTTCAATAACGAATGAATTAACCCTTTCACCCTTTAAAATTAGGCACGTAAACATATTAGCATTCATGTTTCTCAGTGGTGAAAGGGTTAAGAGTTATAACTTATAAAACATATGCAACCTTCTCCTGAACAAATTGATACAACAGTTAATTTTAAAGTGTCAAATCATCACATGACTACCCCAGGTTGACAGAGTCAGGTCTATCGATGGTTGACTGGAAGCTGCTGAAAGATATGAAACCCCCAACGTCACAACGTGAATGGGAGGAGGAGTTTGAGAGATACAAGCAGTTCCCCGAATATAAGTAGTATGTGTTTATTATTTGTTTCATCTATTGTAAAAATACCAAAATACCAAAATACCAACATCTCATTCTTATAATACAGGAAAATAGTTATCTTTGATGACCCTTTTCATTGCTAGAAGTGTTTTCAAGAAAGCATCAAATGTCATGGAATTGTAACAGAGGTTATGTGGGAAGAAATGAATTGAGTAACCTATTGGGGAAAGGGAATGGTGCCCATACGAAACATTCGATATATGTTCATGTTAATAAACTATAAACCCAATATAATAATTATGAATATGAATTTGTTATATAATTAAGGCCAGACACGGCACCCTATATTTGTCAATTTATTCACTCAATCAAAAATGAGATTTTCGTTTTTTTGATTACATTGAATACATGTACTTTGTGTGAATAAAGATTGCATATACAGCTTGTTTTCCAAGTTTGTTTTATATATGCCCCAAGAATGTGCAAGTTTGAACCGTAGCAACGTATCTACTACTACAACAGTTGAGCTAGCAATGTTACACATCGCTGAAAAACTCATCATCTGCGCTATCATACCTGTCAATAGCAGCTATTTATAGATTTTCCAATCCAACTGATGAAGGTGTAAGCATATACTCTGAAACATTGTGCATGTTCACAATAAATTTTTATCCAGAAAAGTCTGCTTTTCTTATGTATTCTATTCCTAAATGGCTGCCAAAAACTTAAATTATCTATGGTGTTGGAATCACATAAAGTCAAATATTATAATGATATTATTTTATCATAATATACTGACCGTTGCTGAGAATTAGCATTTTAATCTAATTAATTCAGTATATAGAATTCAGCTGATAGAATATTATCAAAAATACTTAATGTCACTTTAATTACATCCTTGACTTATAATTCAAGGTTAAATGCCTTTCAAAATAAAACCTTATATAAAGTCTTGAGCATGTTGCAGTATGAGCGGACACAAGGAGATGACTCTGAGTGACTTCAAGTTCATCTACTACATGGAGTACGGACACCGCATGTGGGGACGGGGTGTTGGGCTTGTGTTTGCTCTCCCCGCGCTCTACTTCCTCAAGAAGGGCTGGGTCTCTCGCGCAATGAAACCCAGACTTGCAATATACGCCTCCTTCATTGGCTTTCAGGTGAAAATTAGTTAGATGTGATTTGATCCTTGTATTTTATGTTACACAGACTGCACTTTTAATCATTTACTTGGATTCAAAGCCAGGTATTAATCTCTTTGGAAGAAAATTACCAGAAGTTTGAAACATTAATGTAATGCAGAAAATATAGGTATTGCTGAAAATAGAGATAAATTGCTGCCAAAACAAGTATATTTTGTACTCATAACACTTCTGATGTTATTCAATGGTCTTGTCTTAATGTTCCAATCCTCAAAATGTTGGGTGGATATACCCTCCATAGGAATGAAGAGTGATTTGTAATATTTAAGCCCAATTCCTGATTATTAAGGAACAATACTTGTAAATCCAGAATGGTTTGTCATTCAGCTGTTCAATTGTTAAGATCTTCGTTTCTTCGCCCTAGGGGTTCCTGGGCTGGTACATGGTGAAGAGCGGGCTGCAGGAACAGAAGGACCCCGATGCTGTACCCCGGGTGTCTCAGTACCGCCTCGCCTCTCATCTGGGGTCGGCCATCTTCCTCTACACGCTCTTCCTGTACGGAGGACTCATGCACCTCACCAAGCCACTGCCGGTAAGTAGGTCATAACTACAAGCCACTGCCGGTAAGTAGGTCATAACTACAAGCCACTGCCGTAAGTAGGTCATAACTACAAGCCACTGCCGTAAGTAGGTCATAACTACAAGCCACTGCCGGTAAGAAGGTCATAACTACAAGCCACTGCCGGTAAGTAGGTCATAACTACAAGCCACTGCCGGTAAGTAGGTCATAACTACAAGCCACTGCCGGTAAGTAGGTCATAACTACAAGCCACTGCCGGTAAGAAGGTCATAACTACAAGCCACTGCCGGTAAGTAGGTCATAACTACAAGCCACTGCCGGTAAGTAGGTCATAACTACAAGCCACTGCCGGTAAGTAGGTCATAACTACAAGCCAATCGGTGAGGCCTCAAAGTGAAGTACTTTCTCCTAAAGATTTGTCCTTGGTTCTTTGAGTTGCGATGTTTATTGTGACATAGTTCATGAAAGATGGAACAATTTCATGGATATCACTTCTTTATTCTGTGAAGACGATGTTAGACATATGTCATTATCAAGTCAGATATAACAAACAAGGTGGGAACTTTGTCATTCACAGTTGGATATCCATAAACAAATTATCACAATTTTTCATTAACCCAACTTCTAGAATGCCAAATAAAGTGCATTGTTTTACTAAAAATATTTAATATCATTATGCCTAATTACGACTGAAGCAAACTTAAACTTAACAAGATTAGCCATAATAAACATGAAAAAAAACTCAACTAATCTAGAATCCAGTATCGTCAAACATGTTAACTCTACAGCGAGTGAAATGACCAAGTTTATTGGTAATTGCAGCATACTATCCTTTAACTTACTCTCATACTTATATTGACAGTTTTTTACAGACAGAGATTTATTCCAGACATTTCTGTATCCACCAATCTGAATGTTTAGCTTTTCTAATAAAAATAATGAGTGTGTCTTTGAATACCTTGCAATTATTCTTTTAGCTGCCAGCGACACGACAAATGACGAGACTGAGAGTGCTGACACATATCGCCCTCACCATGACGTTGGTGACTGCCGTGTCAGGTAGGTGGTAGTGGTTGTGACGGGTAATGTCAGTTTGTCAGTACTAAATCATCATCAATCTATCTGGAGTGGAACCAAACTTAACTAGATATCCTGGAGGTGGAGTGATGAATGATCAATTTATATATTTTATTAACTAAAACTTGTTACAATACAGTGTTATTCTCATTCACATAATGCACAAAAGGAAAATGACAGAAACTCTGATAAAACCCTCCCTTTAAGTGATTCTAAAGTAGAGAATTCATGAGGAGCAGTGGATTTGTTATAAATAATCAACGAGCCCTTCTTAATCCAGGTATGACATCACAAACATGCACATGTAATTATTTTGCATTTTAAACAATAAATTTCAATTATCTGACACCAAAATTTTGGTGCTCATTCATCGGATATGGTACACATAGCTACAACCCTCATGAAATGGATTCCTCCTCGAACGTGCAGCACGAATCTGCCACGTGAAGCAATTTGATTGATGGCCCACACATTGATCCCACACAGTTTCATGCTTTACCCATCTAGTGGAGAAGGCATGGTTCTTGCTGACAAAATATTACCATTCTAACAGCCCTCAGTGACCCTCCCCACTTTGCTACCTCAGTGACCCTCCCCACCTTGTTACCTCTGTGACCAAATTGCCAAATTAACGAGCGAAGGGTTGCATTTTCGATTCAAGGGTCTTTCATTACAAAAATGACTTTGTCACATTTACGACATTTTAAGATCCAATTAAGGGGCTGTAGCACGTTTTTTGCAAAATATATTTTTTTTAATTTCCCATGTATAATGATAGTTTGTGTCATTTAAATTTACTTTAGAGGGTAAAACATCTTATTACAGAAACCAATTATCTGTAGTGATAATAACAGTGTAAAATAACAAAGTAAAAATTGAATGGCGGCCATTTTATTGTGAACACATTTTATTATTTTGAATTATAAAAACGATTCCCATGGCTTTACTGATCCATGTACACTAATTTTTAACTTGATTTTCCGAAGAGATAAGGGTGTTTTACTGTTGGTGAAATTATTTTTCAAACACATTTCATTGACTTATATGAGCGAAAAAATGTGCTACTGTCCCTTTAAGATCAAACAAGGTACACTAGATTTGACATTTCCCATTACAAGTCATATTTAATTCCAGATAACTTTAAAAAGATAATATTTAAAACAATGTTTTCAATTTATTTACAGGAGCGTTTGTAGCAGGACTAGACGCCGGCCTCACTTACAACTCCTGGCCCAAGATGGCCGACAAATGGATCCCAGATGATCTGCTAACGATCAAACCAACATGGAAGAATTTCTTTGAAAATCCAACAACTGTTCAGTTTGATCACAGGCATTTAGTAAGTCCTTCCACTTGTTAAATATCTTGGAGCAATTCACTGATAACAAAGCTTTCACTTTCATTCAAAAATAGAAATGTAAAACTTGTTTTACCTCTTGCTTTGCACAAATTCCTTGTGCTCATCTGTGATTGGAAGAATGAACAAATGTTATTTTTCATACTGTACAAGTTTGTATTATGCTCTAGGGTTTCTTCTCCAAGTAACACAATAACGTTCCTGTTTCCCAGGCGGAGTCAACAGTGCTGTATATCACAGGGTTCTGGTGGGTGTGTCGTAAAGCTCCTCTCCCGCCCCGAGCCAGGATGGCTATCAACTGTACACTCGCTATGGCCTTCGTTCAGGTGAGTCCATTTTTGTCTCCCCGGCATATAATGGGGGGGGGAGGGGGATTTAGTTGTTGGCTCCTTTTGTCTGTCCGTGATCACATTTTTATACCCCCGCTACGAAGTAAGCGGGGGTATATAGCGGTCATTCCGTCCGTCCTTCCGTCCGGTCAATTTTCTCAAAAACCGTCAAAGGTACATCAACCAAACTTTGTACAGTTGTTAACCATGTTCCTCCAATCGCGCACAGACAATTTTCGGAGATTTAAATTTGTTGTCGTTTCCATGGCCCTTGAATCCGAAATTGAACTTAGTATCAAAAGAACTATGATGCTCCAATGGGGACAAGTTTTCTCGGAAACTATTACATCTAGGTGAATGAAATTAATATGGAGATAGTCCAGATGATACTCTTGATCGAGTTCGAAAACCAGTTCCGAAATATTATTTTTTACGGAGTTATGGCCCTTGAATCCGAAATTGAACTTAGTACCAAAAGAACTGTGATGCTCCAATTGGGACAAGTTTTCTCGGAAACTATAACATCAAGGTGAATAAAATTTAATATGGAGGTAGTCCAGATGATACTCTTGATCAAGTTCGAAAACCAGTTCCGAGATATTATTTTTTACGGAGTTATGGCCCTTGAATCCAAAATTGAACTTGGTACAAATTACCGGTGTGATGCTCTAATGTGAAAAATTAAATTACCTGAAAAATATTACATCTGGGTGACTGAAATTTTGTCAGTTCCTTAAATTATTTTGGACAATATTATGATGCTTGAAGCTGTTTTTTAAACATAGTAACCTTCACATCTATAATTCTCAATGGACGGATAGCAGATGGCAATGGTAGCAATGTGGGGAGTGTCCCCGAGGTAACAAAGTGGGAAGGGTCCCCGAGGTAACAAAGTGGGGAGGGTCACCGAGGTAACAAAGCGGGAAGGGTCCCCGAGGTAACAAAGTGGGGAGGGTCCCCGAGGTAACAAAGTGGGTAGGGTCACCGAGGTAACAAAGTGGGAAGGGTCACCGAGGTAACAAAGTGGGGAGGGTCACCGAGGTAACAGTGGGGAGGGTCACCGAGGTAACAAAGTGGGAAGGGTCCCCGAGGTAACAAAGTGGGGAGGGTCACCAAGGTAACAAAGTGGGAAGGGTCCCCAAAGTAACAAAGTGGGGAGTGTCCCCGAGGTAACAAAGTTGGAAGGGTCCTCGAGGTAACAAGGTGGGGAGGGTCACTGAGGTAACAAAGTGGGGAGGGTCACTGAGGTAACAAAGTGGAGAGGGTCCCCCAGGTAACAAAGTGGGAAGGGTCCCCGAGGTAACAAAGTGGGAAAAGTCACCGCGGTAACAAAGTGGAGAGGGTCACCGAGGTAGCAAAGTGGGGAGGGTCCCCTAGGTAACAAAGTGGGGAGGGTCACCAAGGTAACAAAGTGGGGAGGGTCACCGAGGTAACAAAGTGGGAAGGGTCCCCGAGGTAACAAAGTGGGGAGGGTCACAAAGGTAGCAAAGTGGGAAGGGTCCCCGAGGTAACAAAGTGGGAAGGGTCACCGAGGTAGCAAAGAAGGGAGGGTCACCGAGATAACAAAGTGGGAAGGGTCACCGAGGTAACAAAGTGGAGGGTCACCGAGGTAACAAAGTGGGGAGGGTCACCGAGGTAGCAAAGTGGGGAGGGTCACTGAGGTAGCAAAGTGGGGAGGGTCACTATGGTAACAAAGTGGGGAGGGTCACTGAGGTAACAAAGTGGGGAGGGTCACTGAGGTAGCAAAGTGGGGAGGGTCACTGAGGTAGCAAAGTGGGGAGGGTCACCGAGGTGGCAAAGTGGGGAGGGTCACCGAGGTAACAAGGTGGAGAGGGTCACTGAGGTAGCAAAGTGGGGAGGGTCACTGAGGTAACAAAGTGGGGAGGGTCACAGAGGAAGCCAAATGGTTGAAGGTCTCTTTCCCCAAGGTCAAGAGCTAACTTCCCAAAAAAAACAGGGGAACCAGTTATGATCCCACTTACAACCAGCTCCAAGATACGGACCTGGAATACATTTTTTACTTGATATTACACAGATTTATTTATATTTACTGTTCAGATTTCAACTATTATATAGGGGCAGGATAGCGCAGTTGTTAGCACGTTCAGCTTCGGATCAAGAGGTCCAAGGTACCACCCATGGTTCGCTAGTTCCAGCTGCTGCTCGCAGGTTTCACCACAGTGCATAGCAACATGGTGCTGCGGGCTTTCTCCCTGCCATAATACTAGCAGCTGCGATATAAGTGATATATTCTTGAAAGCAGCGTTAAACCCAAACTCACCTCACCTCACCTTAACTGTTATATACCAGGGTAGAATATTCACACATTACACATGTTCTACACACACTTCTTGCACATAAAGCTTCTTGTTTTCGCTCATGTACCTAAATTTGAGTTGAAGGGCATAGACAATGACAGCAGGATGCACAATATAAGGACATGAAAATATGACTTCCTGAAAACCTACTATATGCAAGCATTATAATGACAACTTTTTGTTATATCATAGTGGAATATCTCTGTCAGTCTGTCTCTATCTATTTAATTTCCAGAGCAGAACAAGAAAACTTTGTATATCCTCCTAAAAGCACAACCTTCTGTTTCAGGCTACCCTTGGAATCAGCACACTTCTATTTTACGTTCCAACCCACCTCGCTGCAACACATCAGTCCGGTTCCGTGGCTTTGCTCAGTTTTGCCACATGGCTGGCTCACGAACTGAAGAGGATGCCCAAGTAAATCTAGAATATATGAAATAGCTGCCAGCCCGTCAGTTAATGGCTTGTTGTTTATTTATTGAAGTATTTTGAATACTGATGGTAGCAATGAACACGGCTTATTGAATGTACAGCCTGATTAACTTGTTAGAGTGAAAATATGTGTGCAGGCTTGTATGATAATATCTTTGAGATTTTCCAGGGTAACCCTTGTAAAAACCAATGCTATACCCTGAAGTAGAGTGTTGATATGTGAGATGTTTGTTTGTCTCCCTTTGTGACATAGATACGGTCAATGAACCAATTAGAAACAGCTATCAAATAATCAATGAACAAACAGTTTTTTGTTTATTGCTTTTGATTGATTTGTTTACCATATCCGTAAAATCACAATTGAAGATATTTGAAATTCTCACAAATTACAACTTTGCCTCTAGGTACTTAACATTTACCTTTGAGATGATCTTGGATGATTTTATATACAGAGATTGTTTTGTGTGTGACGGAGAAGCCAATAAAATGACCAGGATTTGTTAATATTTCATATTGTATGATTGTAACCTTCTATATTAAACTAATATGTTTTGATGACCGTTTATATGTGAACATGAGCTTTGATTTGTGTCTGAGTAAAGCTACTAAGGGGCTCAACTTAGATCTCCAAAGCTAATTTAGCACTTCAGTCTAGCATTTAAAATCCTTTAAAAAAGTGATAAAAGAGCTTTGATACAGTTCCCTTTTAGAAATCAAACTTTACATCATTTTCATATCAAATCTTGTTTAAATGCTTTTAATGCATTATTGTGAATGTCATATACATGTATTGCAAGAACAAACGTCCAATCTTTGCTAACATTACTTTGTTTTGTGGATATGTTACACATTGTGAGAATAAAAGATGATAGTAATTTATGTTTTTGTAATAGTTATCATTCAGTGACAGCATAGAAAGTCCTTGAGGTAAAAATAACAACAGAGTTGTGTGAATTTATTGTCAATTTTCAGCTCATGAGGCCTATAGGTCACATTGACTTCTGGCAATAGCCATCCTCCGGCTTCAGACAACTGGTGTCCATAAACTTTTGAAACATTCAAATTCCTGTACAGAACTCCTGCTTTTAAAGCTGAAAGTTTGTTGGGAGAAACCTTGATAATTTTGTCAATTTGTTTGGTTTTGTTAAGCACTGAACATTTTTCAGGGCTAGGGATTGTGAATTATGTTGAGAACAATCTGTTTCAGTCTTCGTCATCAAACAATATAAAACCCTGATGAGCTACAGATTTTTTTACTAACATGGTTTAACTCCAGTATATTCATTGAAAACTTTGTTATTTATTGACTACATCATGATTTCCAGTTGAGTAATACTATATGAAGACAATCAAACTACAGATACATGAGCTGTGCTCCCTTTTGCCTTGTTTTCAATGAACTGATTCATATGAAGGGATATTGCCAAGCTGCATGGATTTGGATGTTCTCTTCATATCTTACACATAGCTTCTCCTAAGGAAGACAAACGGTTAATTAGAATTTGGTAACCTTGACATTATTCTTAAGTTCACAGCACAATTTTGAATTTTTAGCTTATCAGGACTGAAAGGCACGATGGGCTTATGGCATGGGATGGTGTCCGGCGTCCATCCGTCCGTCAACTTTTCGCTTTTTAGCTCTTCAGGCCTGAAAGGCCTATGGGCTTATGGCATGGCGTCCAAGGTCCGGCGTCTGTCCATCCATCCGTCCATAAATTTTTCCCTTTTCGACTACTTCTCCAGAACCAATGACTCTAGAGAGGTCAAATGTGCAGACTCCTTGGCCAGTGGGGATTCTAAATTGTAGATTGACTGCCAATAGTACTGACTAGTAGATGCTTGTGTCGCGCGGATAACATTTGCGTGTAAAGTTTCTTGCATTTTCCGAAACTGCAATGCGAAATTATGCACTCCAATTGGTACATTTCTGCTCATTCAGGTCTAAAATGGCTTTGAATTGAAAACTCTTATGTGTGCTAACCTTCAGATTCCAAATAACACAACGATTGTTTAAATTTGAGATATTTAGACAAAATCTCTACATCTCCACATAGTTAAAAAATGGCTTCAGATGTGTTCATTGGTCATTACTTTTTCCAAAATATGAAGAGCCAATCATGATTGGTTGAAAGTTTATTTTGAATATTTCTACTGTAATATAGGGTGAAATTTCAACTGTGAATTCTATTATATGCACTGGCTTGACTCATTCGTGCAGTTATGAACAAATTACACTGAAGTGCAAACCCAGTTAACTGCCCGTTCTGCTATCATATGTACGACATGAAGTAAATGAGTTTTGAGCCCTTGAGTATGTTAGTGCGTTACGTTAATGCAATTGGAACTTGTGCAAACACTTCAATGAAGTTGTTTGATGCAAAACCCCTGTCTTTCCTGATGTTGATTTGACGTTATGACATCATTTTGAAGTTCTTTCAGAATGGTTCTATGGGTCTCATTTTGGTGAAACTTCAAGGCATTGCATTCATTTTCGGTACCAAGGTGTTCCACGAGCACATTTAAAGTCCTTGCAAACTGTTTAGCATGCAATCGGCCAATATCCCAGTTTCCGAAAATTTCACGTTCACAATTATTGTTACAAGTTCCAAGCTTTCATATGGAGAAATGCATATCTTTTGGTTAGTATTTTTCAAAGCTCCACCGCAGTTGTAAAGAATTATCTTTTGAAATAATGTCTACGTTTGAAACCAGCCATGATGTGGGGAAATTGCAAGGGCTTGTAAACATTTCTGACAGATATGTTGTCTTCGTTTGCATTTTCGAATTCACGCATGTGCACCAATTTTCCAGTAAGATTCAAGGTCGTTAATAATAAGAGAAAATGATAAGGTTTTCACCTTGTCTGACACCTTATTTCATTGGATGGAAGTTGACTTTTCATTTCAAGCAATAACATATGATATCACAATCTAACACGTGCCTTGCGTGTTAACCGACATCATTCAGTTGCTAAGTTATATCGATTGAATAGAATCAAATTGAAAAGATCATATGAAATAATCAATGCTTCTTTACATTATAAAATGTCAAACTGTGTCACCATGTGTATACCTTACAAAAATGACAGTACAAATGATTACTGCAGTGAGCCTTCTTATCAATCAATGTTATTTCAATTATAGCTCACAACATTAATTATTAACTCTCTGTTGTCACAGATAAACCCAGTAATGTGTCTGCTGTAATCTATTTTCCGTTTTTGAGAATAATAGTCTCACACTGTACCGATATGTGTTGTATCCCGTTGTGATGTTGTTAATATACGAGCTTTAGTTTTGAAACACCCATTACAGAGAAGTTGTACAAAAATCAGTGTGTGGTTACCTGGATTACAAGTAGCTACATCCGTCCATAATTGCAACGAGTATCACGTTTACTATCTTTAAGACCAGCAACAACATTAACACTACTCTGTAGTTGGTCGCCGCTAATGGCTGTAATACTGCCGAAGCGGCGTTAAACAATATCTCACTCACTCACTCTGTAATTGGTTTCCATGGAAACATTAACGTATTTTGACATCTAATATATACTCAAACCTGCAATGTTTATCTTACCCACAAAACGATTCAAACGAACAGAAGGATGTGAATTAGGTAAAATGCTACAAAAACATGAATATTCATTTTGACAAATACAAAAATCAGTATTAATTGCAATACACCATCTTCACAACGTCGTGTAACGAAAATATTTCCAAATCTTCTCTCTCCGCCCTTGACTTCAACCCTCGCATTTTCTGTGCTAAGATTTTAGCGTTCTGCAGGCTCATCGGATAGGCCAATCAGACAATTGTTTCCAAATCTTTCAAGTATTTAGCCAACTTTCTCAAGTCCTCTGCTTCAATCCCCATCAAAATGACTTGTATATCATCGACAACTATATCAAGCGTCACATTTTTAATTGGGACCGAATGTAAATGGCGATTTCATTGGCTGCATGTACACGTTTTCACCTTGCCGTGGGAAGATGCCATTACACATGAAGTGTTATTTTACAGAGGGTAAACTGAATATCTAATACAAGTTAGGCTTTTATAAACTCGGGGACATAAAGAAAGGCTGAGTTATAATGTTCATCTCATCTGGCCTGAAAGGCCTGATGAGCTTATGGCATGGCATGGTGTCCGGCGTCCGTCCGTCTGTAAACTTTTCGCATTTTCGTCTTCTTCTCCAGAACCACTTGGTCTAGGGAGCTGAAATGTTGTGTGCAGACTAATTGGCCAATGAGGATTCTAAATTGTAGATTTCGTGATCCTTCGACACCAAATATAGGTCACAGACGTCATGATCTGAAAAGCTATTTCATCTTGAGATTTTATGTGCTCTTTAAAGGGAGGTAATTTAAAGGAAACAACAGTAATGAATTAAATCTTCAAGTGTGTCTTTATTTAAAGGGGATTTTATCTCTGGCCTCAAAGATAGGTCAGAGGGGTAAGAACCTTAAGACCTATTTCATCTTCTCCATTTAAAGTTTTTTTTTAAAGCTTCCTATTTGTTGTACCTCTCACCTAGAAGTTCACATTTTGAATTAGTAAATGTATATAAAACCTGATGAGCTACAGAGCCAATGGCTCCATTTTTCATCATATAAGATACAGAATGTCAAGATTGTATTTTAAACATAATAAGCATATGGCTCGATACAATGGTGTTTAAAGGAATATTGAACATTTTTGTAAATGGTGTCTGAGTTTACATGCCATTTCATGTTAACATTTCACAAATCACATTCAATCATCAATAGCCAGTGTATTAACCTTTAGCAGGTATGGAGCTACTATTCTTCATGTTGTCCACCAGCGTCGACGTCGGTATGGCGTTTGCGCATCAAAGACGTGGACGGACATATTTCTCAAAAGATATCCCGAGATGTGTTCTGTCGGAATCATGTCAAAGGTTCTGACTGAGGAACCCACTTTCACCCAATATAAGGACTAATTGTCTATTGTCGGATGATGTTTTAGAATGTTTCTAAACTTGTCTAAAAGTGTCTTAACTTTTATTAAAAGACAGCGTTTCTTTTGTCCCTCACTTTATCACATTCTACATTTCAAGGTTGTCACTGAAGTTGTTTATGGACCTTAGCATTATCGGTCGTGTTGTACAAGAACAGATCATTAGAGATTATAAGCAGCCCTAGAGCAAGACGCCTTTTCCTTGATTGTCATTTGTCAAGGTAAGAAATGAAGACTTATATGCTACTGTGTTGTATTGATTCGTGTCCTCCAACACTGCACCGTGCGAAAGCGTGAGTCGACGCTAGGTATACAGACACGAATCTACAGATGAATGAAGGTAAGACAACGCTATTGTTCACCCTTGTATCTGTTAATATGTGTTTGCGTGGAATCAAATAAGAATACTTCATTTTATCTTTTACTTTAAAGGGGCAGTAGCACGTTTTTTCACTTAAATAAGTTGATGATATGTATTTGAAATTTGTTGTCACCAATGGTAAAACACCCTCCTCTCTTTGGAAAATCAAGTTAAAAAAATCATGTACGTGGTTCCCTATAACCATGGGAGTTGTTCTTTGTCATTCAAAATAATAAAATGTGTTCACAATAAAATGGCCGCCATGCAATGTTGGCTTTATACGCAACACCGATATTATCACTACGGATAATTGGTTTGTATTATAAGATTGTTTACCCTCTTAAGTAAATATAAATGACACTATAAACTATCATTATAAATGGGAAATTGGAATAAATAAAATTTGCAAAAAACGTGCTTCTGTCCCTTTAACACTTTATTCTATATTGAACTTTTAAAAAGTGTTATTACTATTTCGGTTCTCAAACAAACATTTACTCAAATCTATGAAGGGCGTTGAGGGGATTCAAACACACCAGTTTTCTGGTTGGCTACTTCTTGACGTCTTGACGTTTCGGAGTTTAAGCTTTCTCCTCCTTCTCCTGAGGACTCCTGATGCACTCGTTGATTGTAATCCTGATGAAAGAGTTCACATATATACTGTCATCTTGTCATCTTATCTATGTTATAGTATACCATGTACTTGTATTCTTATACAACCATTGGCGGTCTTATGGAATAAAACGAACCATGACCAACTTCCAAATGCAAGGCATAACTCTTGCCAGTCTGCATTACTGGCTGATTTAAGCCTTGCGGTATTTCCCTCGCTTTGTTGTGTCAAGATAGTGAATTGCTGCACCAGAAATGCATAGCGGGCCTGGATTTCTAAACACAGATTTTTAAAGGAATACTGCAAGGCCTAAATCAGCCAGTAATGGAGACTGGCAAGAGTTATTCCTTGCATTGGGAAGTTGAACCATGACATTCCGTGTCTCCTCGCAGTCTAGATATCTGACCTTGTACCGGTTACATCAACTATAGTACATGTGTAAATTTATCAAATACTTTAACAAAAGTCTTTATTCAATTGTGTCAACTTGTTTCCCATATATTCATCTTGGAAGTCGTGTCCAATAGCATTTGCTTGCAAGCGGTGTTAGCATCTACACCAAAATATCGCAACTGCTGCTATAAAGAAGTTATAAAGCTCGTTTCTCCTTCATGTTGTTTAAAAAATGAATTAACAATATTTGGCATAATGGAAAATCAAATATTAAAAGGCGTCATTCTGTAAACATGTGAAACAAAATTATATCAGTCATTCACAATTATATCATCTTTGAAATTATATTGGTTAAGAAGAGCAAATATAATCTAACTTATTGTACTGTCTGATAATTTGTAGTGAATCTTAAGTAAATTGGAGTTCTAGTATTATATTACACAACTCAAAGTGACAAAATTACACTATGTTCATTTGACTGGATTTTCACAAGTCAATGTTTGACAGATGAACAAACAATAAAAAACTGCAAATTGCTTGTGATATGACAATTTAAAAGTGAACATTTATTGATAATCGGAAGAAAGAGTTTGGCGAATGGCGGTTGCATGCAAGGCATTTTCATTGTAGTCTTTTAATTTCGTCGCTATCACTACTCACGTGCGTCAAGTCAATAAGCACACATCGTATCATCGCCAGCATACAGTGTACCATTGCCATGATACAGCGTATCATCGCCAGCATACAGCGTATCATTGCCAGCATACAGTGTATCATCGCCAGCATACAGCGTATCATTGTAAGCCTACAGTGTATCATTGCAAGCAAACAGTGTATTATTGCAAGCATACAGTGCATCATTGCCAGAATACAGTGTATCATTGCCATCATACAGTGTATCATTGCCAGAATACAGTGTATCATTGCCATCATACAGTGTATCATTGCCAGAATACAGTGTATCATCGCCAGCATACAGCGTATCATTGTAAGCATACAGTGTATCATTGCAAACATACAGTATATCATTGCAAGCATACAGTGTATCATTGCCATCATACATTGTATCATTGCCAGCATACAGTGTATCATTGCCAGCCTACAGGGTATCATTGCCAGCATACAGTGTATCATTGCCAGCATACAGTGTATCATTGACAGAATTCAGTGTATCATTGCAAGCATACAGTGTATCATTTACAGAATACAGTGTATCATTGCAAGCATACAGTGTATCATTGCCAGCATACAGTGTATCATTGACAGAATACAGTGTATCATTGCAAGCATACAGTGTATCATTTACAGAATACAGTGTATCATTGCAAGCATACAGTGTATCATTGCCAGCATACAGTGTATCATTGACAGAATACAGTGTATCATTGCAAGCATACAGTGTATCATTTACAGAATACAGTGTATCATTGCAAGCATACAGTGTATCATTGCAAACATACAGTATATCATTGCAAGCATACAGTGTATCATTGCCATCATACATTGTATCATTGCCAGCATACAGTGTATCATTACCAACATAAGTTGATGATGGAACATTCGGGACTCAAACCAATCATTCTTTATTTTCAGGAAAATCTACTGACACAGTCGCCATATAAAAACGAGCAACTGAGAATGATGTCAGAAAACAGAGAGAAGGAAGGAGAAATGAAGTAAGAAAGAAAAGAGAGAGCAAAAAAACTAAGACAAAGAAGAAAGGAACGAGTGACAGGAGAAACTAGGTAGTGTGACGTGAAGTAACTTGTCAGTTGCCCGCGCTGAAGGTAAAGTAAACTTCTTGCACATGCCAATATTGATTCAAAAGTGAACAGTTAAATGTGAAATGTACAACTTTCAGTGAACAAATCGAATATAAAAATAAGTGGACACACTGAAGATAAAGTAAACACACTGAAGGTAAAGTGAACAGATGAAGGTAAAGTGAACATATTGAGCGTTAAGTGAATACATTGAGCGTAAAGTAAAGATGATTTGTTAGTGAACACATTGAACTTAAAATGGACAAATGTTACGTACCGTGAACATATTTGGTGTAAAGTGAACACATTGAGTGTATAGTGAACATCTGGGGTGCAAATGAACGCATTGAGTGTAAAGCGAACACATTGGGTGTAAAGTGAACTTATTGAACGGAAAGTGAAGACGATTTGATAGTGAACACATTGAACATAAAATGAACATGTGTAACGTACCGTGAACGCATTGAGAGTAAAGTGAACACACTGAGTGTACATTGAACACATTGAACGTAAAGTAAAGACGATTTGATAGTGAACACATTGAACATAAAATGAACATATGTAACGTACCGTGAACGCATTGAGAGTAAAGTGAACACAATGAACGTAAATTGAAGACTATTTGAATGTGAATACATTGGACGTAACGTGAACACTTTAGACGTGATGTGAACACGTGGAACGTAAAGTGAACAGATTGGGCGTAAAGTGAACACATTGAACGTAAATTGAAGACTATTTGAATGTGAATACATTGGACGTAGGGTCTAACGTGAACACTTTAGACGTGATGTGAACACGTGGAACGTTAAGTCAACAGATTTGGTGTAAAGTGAACACGATGGTAAAGTGAACAATTCAATATCAAGTGATCACGATGAACAACACAGATAACTTTGAGAGCATTCAGGGTGGAACTGGAGCAGTTTTAGTTGCCTTGACGTGTTACGCCGTCATTCAAAACGCGTTTGTGTTTTATGTTATAACAAGAACATCCGTTTTGAAATCGATTGCAGGGAACTTGTTATTAAGTCAAACAGCCTGTGATATCATCTGTGAAATCATGATTATCATTCTTGGTATACCAAACATAGCATTACAGAACGACCTCTATCCCGACTTCGTGAAAATAGTTCTGCTTAGTGCCGCTAGAGGTCTCACCGGGTTAACAACAAACATATCGGCCGCCATTTGTTTTAACCTCTATGCAGCCATATGCCACAGTTCGACGCATAACCATATCGTTACTCAAGTGAGAGTCAACATATTCTATGCTGGGTGTTTGTTTGTTAATATTGTACTTGTATTTACACAAATATTCCCATATAATAACCATATAAAAAACCCAACGGGCAGTAACTTTCTTCCGAACTACTCCCTGGAGAGAATGTGGGTGTGGATTGTGCATGATTTGGTCGTCTATGTCGTACCAGCCACTGTGGCAGTCTTTAGTTTTCTTCAGATTCTTATGCAATCTCGCAGAAACGGAGCACATTCCACATTGAATAGCAGGATCTATGATCAAATAAAATTGTCTAAGATTATAATGAGCTTGACTATTTGGATAATATTAAACAACGCCGGAGTCCACATTCTGAGGGCGGTGAAAGTGGGCGTGGTAGCTGACAGATCAATGACGATGACGATTGTTGATTCTTTAAGCATCCTGTTCATGGCTCTTACCTTCCTGTATCACTTTGCAAAACTCCCCATGCTGGCAGTTCTGTACAAGCCCTTCAAAGAAACAATGAGGACATTTGTGTTTAAAATAAGAAATTCTGTTGGTACCATCCCGCAGGATGACATGGAGAGTCACGTGTAATGTCATGGAGAGTCATTATGGGCTCATCTTTGCCCTAAAGGCCTTATGTCATGGAACGGCGTCCGTCCGTCCCGTGATCCATCCGTAAACTTTTAGTTTTTTTCGACTTCTTCTCCAGAACTGCTGGCTTTAGGGAGCAGATTTTTTTACATACTCCTTGACCAAAGGGTATTCTAAATTGTAGATTTGGTGACACTGTGACCCCTAAAAGGTTTCCTTCAGTACCACAACCTCTAGAAAGCCAATGGGGATTCTAAATTTTACACTGGCCACAGGGGTTATGACCAAAATATCTTTTCGTCTCCTTAAGTACGCAAAGTACTTGAAATTTGTTATGTCTATGATGAATTCTTCTGGAAAATGTATTTATTTATTTATTTATTCACGAAATACAGAGCTAATGTCTCTCTTTTTAATGTATATCGTATGTGTTATTATATTATCCGTTGATACCACAGCCCAGTAAAGCAGTGAAAGTCATTCTTTTAGAACAGTGCCTTGGTGGAATGAATTGTTGTTGTCAGGCCCTTTGGCATAGGCCATCGACGAAAACCCTCCATCTAACTCGGCTTAGGGCTAACTGCTCTATTTACCTCCAGGGCTTTGTTCAATAACAGTGGGCGCTTATAATAGCTCATTGATCGCCCAATGTAGCGCTCAAGTAGCGCTCAAATAGCGCTCATTCTCTCTTGAACGACACGGTGCAAATTCCTCGAAGTTTGCTCGCCTTGCTACGTAGCGATAGGGCGGGATAGCGCAGTGGTTAGCGCGTTCTGCTTCGGATCAAGAGGTCCGGGGTTCGAATCCCGCCACGGGCACGGCAACTTTCTCTTCAGTATAGAGAACTGTTCTACATGCAGTAAGGTTTGGTTGCAATGCTACACTGAATCTCAGCGTAGTACCACCCATGGTCCGCTAGTTCCAGGAAATGCTCGCAGGTTTCACCGCAATGCATAGCCACATGGCGTTGTGGGCTTTCTCCCTGCCATAATACTAGCAGTGAGCGATTACTTTGAAACCTCTCTTGAACATGGACCCGGTCTTTCCAGTCTGTTGAGCTTCCTCCTCTGTGTCTGATGGTGAAATGAATTCCCTTGATAATATCCCCAGACAGTAATAAAAGCTAACTTTAATGCAAACCATCATTGTGAAATGTAGAAATCGTAAAAACTATAGCCCAAGAAAGCTTTGAAAGTCAGACTAAAGTACAATATCTGCGAAATGTACATCTTCTTGATAATCTCAGAGGATGGAAAGTCAATAATAAACATATGCAACTATATATAACATAAACTATAAACTTTCGTTCGTATCATATGGCAATTTGAATGTAATATGTTTTGTATAAATCTTTTCAAAATGGAGCATGTACACAATATTTCAAGTTTCTAGAGCTTTTGGTAATGGAGAAGTAGATGAAAATAGGGTGTTTTTTTTATAAACCGTAACCTCTCAAGGGTCACGAAATCTACAATTTAGAATCCTCATTAGCCAAAGAGCCTATAGACAACATTTTAATTTTCGATAGCTTTTCGTACTGGAGAAGAAGTCGAAAAAGCGAAAGTTTATGGACGGACAGACGGACGCCATGCCATGCCTTTCAGGCCTGATGAGCTAAATTCGACCTTATTACGCAGACATATGTTGCGTTTGCCTCTGTTGAAAATAAGGTATACTTTCTTTTTCCCACGAGTGTACGTTGATACCTGATACGCTAATACGCTACTTGGTTTAAATGCGTTATGTTTTCAAGAATATTTGGTGTAAAATTTTAAAAATATTTGAGGATATGGACATCGTTTTGTGCTGTTGAATGTTTTCACTGTTTTGTCAAATATATTATTGTATTTTTGTAAATAAAATAATGACTCTTCTTTTACTTTTTTTTACTTTTGTTCTAATGTTAACAGCTCTGAAACCTGAATTAAAGGATGGAAAAAGATGTATTAAGGCAATCATAGCCACTGTAGATTTTAAATGAAATTTAGAAATTTATTGTTATATAATGTGGTTTCCATGTTAAGACCCGTTATCACGGTGTGTTTTGTCGTAGAATTTGTAATATCGACATAATATTGTATTTAGCTCAGTTCATGAGTTGAAAGGAAACTGAAGTGAAGTTATGTAAACCCACATCTTTACCCAGGATCGCAACAATGTTTCACAAGCTGAGACAGATATGTATTACAAATATGGACAGGGAGATAATATAACTTGTATGCTTTCCCTCAGGTAATACGGTCTCATGTACCATCTTTGTACCAGTGTCTCCCGAGCTTTCAGGCGAGGGATGACACTGGTACAAAGATGGTACATGAGCCCGTATTACCCCAGGGAGAAGTATAGACGTATTTATCTTAACGCCATGCCAATAAAATCAGTATTATTATAGTTATTGGGTTTTGACTGCCGATGACTGATCAGCTGATATCGCAGTCTCCTAACCTAACATAACCCACTCGAGCAATTAACCCATATCGCTACTTTTACTGCTCCGAATTCTTTTCAACGCTACGTTTGATTTAATAAATACTCACGTTTTATCCCGAATATCTTGAATTCAATATTCACACATTCAGACGGTGATATCACAATAAAAGTCGACAAAATCAGCTGAATGTGGGACAAAACCAACACATCATTGTAAATGAAATCTTTAATAAGCCTTTCAAATCTCGCATCATACTCACAACATTTATACTACGACAGTAAAAAAAACATCATTTATAGGTAAAAATAGCACTGTTGTTAAAATATAGCATGATGCAAAACGCATTGTTCAAACAAAATTATGACATGTGTTGATAGCAACTTTGTTATATTTAAGGTAAAAATAGCCGTGCAAATATAAACAGTGTATATATACAAATACACATATAAACTTTAGATGTTATGTGTCAAAAACAACAATTGTGTTACAAAGTTAACTTAGCATATTTCGGCATGCATGTAATAAGAAACTAATTGGCTGTTGAAATTACATCCTTTTTTCATTAGTTAGTGACAAAAGTCTACAAATATAGGATATAGGATTGGGATCAATCCGTTAATTAAAGGCTTCTCCTTGCTTTAGAAAGGTTATTGAAAGGTTAATAACGTTCATACTGATCAGATTTCGTCATTAGACAATTTTTTATGAATTCATTATTCTCGCATTGTGGCTTTGAAGGTTAATGTTGCTTTAACTGGTGACTTTTGAAATAAGTCACTTACTGAAAGTGTCTTCTCTGCAATTGAGAATTACATTACTTACATTGTTGACATTTTCCCCCTGAATAACTAATGAAATGTCAATTGATTGAATTGTCTTTGTGAAACTGCTAGATAATAACTCTTATCATACAATAAAATTATTTCTTAAATTAATTATTTCAGATTTTATAAGAAAAAAAGTATTTTACCTTACAGCTTATCGTTTCTATATTGATGATATGAATCAACTTTAACTTTAACAACATTTCTTATAAACAATAGTTATTTTGGGCACAAACAGTCCGTCATCGTTATTTATTAATATGTCAACATGAATAATGTTTTTCTTTGAAGGAATTAATCATAACCTATCTAATATTTATGTTGTTCGTTTTTAATTCAATCAACTTATCCTAACATTGCCACAGAAACACATTTTATCTATAAATGTAGGAGATGCGTTTTTACTCTGTATAATTATCAAGTCATCAAACTAAATAAGACTAAATAAGACGCATGATAAAGTATGCCACAGAAAAACTGTAACTTTATAAGAATGCACTCTATAGGTGATGGAAAGGCGACAGCTTCAGGGTTGAGATTGCCAATTTACATGTTCAATCAGGAAAACTTGACTTAAATTGTTATACGATGAGGACAACCGCGGTTATTTACTGATTTAACTCTGGGCAGCATTCCTGGACAGCTTTCTATAGTGTTCGGATTTACATTTGACTCATCAGTAAAGATAATGTCTTCTTCCCGGATGCTTTCAGTTTAAAAATTGGCAAGTTTACCAGTGTTTACATTTTACTCATCAGTAAAGATAATGTTTTCTCCTAGTACACTGGGCAAGTAAACTTTTTGTTTGCAATTTACAGCAGTGTAAAGATCATAATTACTCGCAGGACATATGTTCAACTTAAACCATGCACCACCTCTAAAGTGACTATATTACAGCATATACTATAATTAACATAAATTAATAAGGTTTGTATGTCAACTTCACACATGAATACTGTACAAAGGGATATACGGGCCTTGTGTTCGTCAATGAAGTTCTTCAGAGGTCTTTTATATGTAATTAGGGGTACTTTTTTGTTACAATTAAATTGTATATCAAGATGTACCAAAATGACGTGTAAGGAATAATTTTAGAATGTGTGTACATAAGCCTAGGGTTATGTTCTTTCCATATGTTTTCATGTAATATCAAACGCGTTTTGTAACGTTTCTTCAATATATGTTTTCATGTAATATTAAACGCGTTCTGTAACCTTTCTTCAATGTATGTTTTCATGTTATATCAAACGCGTTCTGTAACTTTTCTCAATATGTTTTCATGTAATATCAAACGTGTTCTGTAACCTTTCTTTCATATGTTTTCATGCAATATCAAACGCGTTCTGTAACCTTTCTTCAATATGTTTTCATGTAATATCAAACGCGTTCTGTAACCTTTCTTCAATGTGTTTTCATGCAATATCAAATGCGTTCTGTAAAATTTCTTCAATATATGTTTTCATATTATATCAAACGCGTTCTGTAACCTTTCTTCAATATATGTTTTAATTTAATATCAAACACGTTCTGTAACCTTTCTTCAATATATGTTTTCATGTTATATCAAACGCGTTCTGTACCCTTTCTTCAACATATGTTTTCATGTAATATCAAACGCGTTCTGTAACATTTCTTCAATATATGTTTTCATGTTATATCAAACGCGTTCTGTAACCTTTCTTCAATATATGTTTTCATGTTATATCAAATGCGTTCTGTAACCTTTCTTCAGTATATGTTTTCATGTAATATCAAACGCGTTCTGTAACCTTTATTCAATATATGTTTTCATGTTATATCAAACGCATTCTGTTACCTTTCTTCAATAAATGTTTTCATGCAATATCAAACGCGTTCTGTAACCTTTCTTCAATATATGTTTTCATGTAATATCAAACGCGTTCTGTCACCTTTCTTCAGTATATGTTTTCATGTAATATCAAACGCGTTCTGTAACCTTTCCCTGAAAAGCTGCTTAGCTTCACAATCATCTGACCATTCGATGTACGTTGCAGTTACCATCAGGGCACGCAGAGGGGAGGTCACGTGACATGATTTGATGTGCTCAAGCAGTATGACAACTATCTCTATTTCCTGTTTAAGAAAACAGTTAAGAGCCATCTGAAGTTCAAACTGACACCAATCACTCTGCATATAAGCATTCGAGATGACCAAAATAGTTTTTCTGCTTGTGTCAATGGCATCAATGACGTTGTCAGTGATGTATTTACCTGGTGCAAAGTCCCTACTGTGTTCACAGAGTTTCAGATGCACCTCATCTTCAAGAAACCCTAGAAGCTCTTTGCAGACCCAGTCATAATCAGGGTTACCATAGGAGATGAACCCATCATAGACTATCATCTCGGCAGATGGACGTCCCTCTCTAAGTCGTTGTCTTCTAAAGAGGGATATCCAGTACAAAAAGTACCATCTGTATCTATAGATTACCAATGAAACCACAAAGAAGAGCAGAAATACACCGAAAACTATTGTTAAGATTACACTGTACACCGATGTGGCGCTGCAGGATTTTACTGTGGGATGAAAGTCTCTTAATCTTAAACGTACAGTGTTTGGAGATCTGCATTCGTACCTATGTGGATACTGAGAAAACTTGATGCTATGATTTCGCCTTACTTCGTCCATCCATGTTTTAAACCACAAAAGATCGCAGGTACACGTGAAAGGGTTGTTTGCAAGGTTGATCTCTTTCACGTTCAAACGAAACTCGAGAGGAAAAAAATCTTCCGTGATTATTTTGACTTTGCAACCATCAAGAATAAGGCTACGAATACTTGTCACATTTCCGAAGACACTTTGGTTCCAGTGTGATATTTCGTTGCCTGCCAGACTCAGATATGTCAGTTTTGTGAGTTGTGAGAATGTATCGATAGGTAAGCGTTGGATTCCAACTGATTGGAGAATTAGCTTCTTGATGTTCTTCAAAGTCAGCAGTAATTCTGTGAGATGATTCAGATCGACATGGAGCTTAGTGTTAGTCAGGTCAAGGTTTGAAAGCTTAGGCGCATATTTGAATATAGATCCCGGTTTACAGTTCTTGATACTTAGCCTTGGATCTTCCTGTAACAACAACTTAGTCAGACTTGAAGAGTTAAATGCAAAAGGTTCTACTGACCTCAGAGCCCAAAGCCGGTTCAAAGTCAAACTGTTAAGTTTCGGGAGATTGGCAAACACATTATTTCTGAGGTGTTCGATTCTATTACGGGACAGTGTAAGCTTCTGTAAGTTTTTTAGACAGGCAAGCGTTGAGACGTCGAGATCCCTTATTGCATTATTCTCAAGGTCAAACTCTTTAAGTCTTGGAACCATTGGCATTATCGTACTCTTGCAAATAGGAGGAACTTCAACGAAGTTATTTCCTTTCAAAACCATACGTGTCACGTTCTTAAGAGGAAGGTCAATGATCAAACCAACTATAACTCCACCTGACAGATCAATCTTGTCCAGATTCATCAAACCAGATAACGAAGTTGCATTGAAGGTCTCCATTCTCTGTAGATGCAGAGTGAGGGTTTTTAGGTTTTGTAATTCTGCAAACATTTTTGAGTCGACCTCGTACGTCTCATTTGAAGATCCTGAAGACTTCAAAGTAAGATGGGCCAGCCTGTTACCCATGTTCCCAAAGACCTTGGCAAGGCCCTTTAAAGGAAGGACACTCTGCTCAAAGACCAGGGTTTCCAAGAATACCAGGTCCTCAAAGGCAAAATTTGAAAATCCTGTAATGTTGTTGCTTTTAAGAGTGAGAGATGTGATATTGGTGGTGGTAAGGTTGCTGGTCATGTTACTGGTGACATAGCCAAGGTTGATGTTTTCCAGGAGCACTATTGTAATATTCTGTGGAACCTTTGGCATGTAGTCGTGATGGAATGATTTTCCATTGCAAATCATCGTGTGCCTTTCAAACTCGCATATGCAATTCTTTACACATTTTCTGTGGTGTTTTCCATGGATAGCAACAACTGACATGGCTATGACGATCACCACTGCCTTGAACATCATTTTGTCAGGTTTATCTGAAACGATAGCATATCAATGAGTAATGGAATATTTCATATTGATCTAGTGTTTATTTTTTATTTTTTACACAAAATATGTAGGTATTAGATAATATTTTTCCCCATTACATGTTAATTCCAATGAACAGTCGCTTAAAGGCGCTGTAGCAAGTTTTTTTGCAAATTTTATTTTTTCAAATATCTCATTTGTAATGATAGTTTATGTCATTTATATTTACTTTAAAGGGTAAAACGTCTTATTACACAAACCAATTATCCGTATTGGTAATAACGGTGTTGCGTATAAAGCAAAAATTGCATGGCGGCCATTTTATTGTGAACACATTTTATTATTTCGAATGACTAAAACGATTCCCATGGCTTTACGGAACAATGTACACTCATTTGTAACTTGATTTTCCGAAGAGAAAAGGGTGTTTTACTATTGTTGACATTATTTTTCAAATACATTTCATCGACCTATTTGAGCGAAAAAACGTGCTACAGCGCCTTTAATATCAGCAAAATGGAATTTTGACGGCGAATGTTGAGATGCAATTTTAAAGTAATCAAACGATTACAAAAAAAGATAAAAATACTAGTAGCCCAAACACATTTATTTTATCTCATAACTTCCGGCAAGATATTCAAGTGTTATCTCCCTTGATTCCAGCTAATTTCAAAGTCTCGCATGATTCTCGCCACTTTCCTGTTCCAGTTCATGGGCGCCGGTCGTGCAAACTTACGGTGAAACTTTTTCAGATTGTTACTGCGTTTTAGCGGTGAGTTTTTTAATTTTTTTTTATCTATATCGCATTTTTGTCGTTTTGTATGCGTTGTTTGTAAGGGCATAAGTCAACAATAAAGATGGCTAGCCCTTCCTTGCCGTGCCAACAATCTAATAAAGGTGGGCAAAACCACGTGGGTGGTAAGGTCGATACGAACCAAATCGCATCTCACTCTCAGTCCGAGGAACAAACACTTAGTTCCGATTCGGAAATCAATGTCAATGACATAGATTCTGACGATGAACCTGATAGGCGATCGTTTTTGACTGATAAAAGTGTCAATCTGCACGCTTCGTCGTCGGGGTCAACCAGTACACCATCTCACAGTCGTTTTGACCCGACTTTGACGAGCACTGCTAACAAATATACTTTCAATGATGAAATGTACAAGTTCATCGAGAGGCAATTTAATATCTTCATTGAAGATAAGGTCATCCAGGACACAATTTTAGATGATTGTCCAGTACCAACAGGTACAACTTTCCAAGTTAAGGAAATGGATGGTATTATTCAGAGCCTTATGGAACAAAGGGGTATTAGTATGGAGAAAGGCCAAGACAAGGGGTTACAGTCAATCCAGTCCCGACTGATGCGGGTTATGGGTCCCCTAGGTTCCCTATACAATTTACTTGAAAATAGTAGAGTAAATGGTGCAGACATGGATTTTGATATGGTCTCACAACTAGTTGAGAAGGCTATTTGTTGCACTGGTCAGGTTAATGTTGCCATAAATTACAATCGTAGACTGGCCGTTTTGAGCAAACTTTCGAAAGATGTGAAAAAGAGTAAGTCACTTCTCAGAAAAAAATGCCTCTGCCATTGAGCAGTCAGATGACCAATTGTTTGGAAATGGCTCAAGATGTGGTTGATGCTTTGCAACCCCCTCGTAAGAAGCCCAATTTTGTCTTCAAGCCCAAGTTTTCGGCTCAGACTCCAACCCAACTTCCAAGAGCGCCTTATGTGGGTAACTTCAAGCCCAAACCTCCGCCCTTTCAGGGTGGGCCCTCGGCAGGAAAGCACAACGCCGGGAGCCGTTTTTCCACCCAAAAAGGGAACTTGGGACAGAACAAGTTTGTCAAAAGGTACGTATCTAGTGACAACTGTGCAAGAACCTGTATAATCAAATTTGTCAGGAGAAATCCTACAGCCAGTAAAGGCCCTGAATTTATTATCAATTCAACCAGTTGCCCCTCTAGCAGGGAGGATCCTTTACAGCCACCTTTCTCAATGACAGAATTAGAATCAATAAACCAGGAAATTCTGGAGTTATTGGACAAAGGGGCCATATCTCAAGTGAGCAAATCAAGGCCCCAATTCCTGAGCCACATCTTTCTTGTCCCAAAGAAAGATGGAGGGAACAGACCAGTAATCAACCTAAAGAAATTAAACTACCCTTTGAAGTATCACCACTTCAAGATGGAAGGTCTGTATATGGTCAGAGATTTATTGACAAAAGGGGATTTCATGTGCAAAATATATCTAAAGGATGCCTATTTTGCAGTCCCAATGAACAGTCATGTTCACAGGTATCTGAGATTTCGATGGGGAGACAAGACCTTTCAGTTCAAGTGTCTCCCTTTCGGCCTTGCCTCGGCACCACGGACATTCACAAAACTGCTGAAACCGGTAGTGGGATTCCTATGCCGGATAGGAATGAGAGTAATAATCTACCTAGATGACATTTGGTTTGTAAGCTCAAATCCGGCGGGCCTAGCAAATTGCAGGGAGACCCTGCTCTACCTCCTTCATGCACCTGGGGTTCACTATCAATTGGAAAAAATCCCATCTTGTTCCAACCCAGGGGATAGAATTCCTAGGGTTTGTAATAGACTCGATAGAGATGATGTTCTATCTCCCTATGACAAAGATAGTTCAGATAAAACAACAATGCAGAGAGGTAATGAAATGTCAACAAGTGTCAGTTCGACACCTCTCACAATTGATAGGCAAACTTTTGTCATCAATCCAAGCGATTCTGCCAGCATCAATTCAATGCAGATTTCTGCAAATGAATCAGATTCGAGCTTTGCTTCAGGGCGAATCTTACGAAAAACTGGTTTCTCTGGATCAGAATGCTCGAGCCGAGATCTCATGGTGGTTGAACCAGATAGAGTCTTGCAATGGCAGGGACATAATATCGCCCATCCCAGACATGACGATAAACTCGGATGCCTCCAACTCCGGTTGGGGTACTGTTTGCCAGGGTCAGGTGACTCAAGGTGTGTGGAGTACAATCGAGTCCACTTACCACATCAATGTAAAGGAGCTTATTGCAGCTCATTTTGCCTTCAAGTCCTTTGCCAAAGAAGAAAGGTCAATTTGTGTGCATATGCGGATAGACAATCAGACTGCGATAGCAGCCATAGTAAGGGGAGGAGGCACGAAATCCCACCTGTTGAACTCTGTAACCAAGGAGATGTCGGACTGGTGTCAGAGCAGACAAATCACTCTGACATCAGAACACCTGCCAGGTGTGTTGAACACAACGGCAGATTGGCAATCGAGGAATTATGTAGATTCGAGCGACTGGAAATTGAATCGAACAGTATTCAATCAGATTGCCAAAATCTACGGACCTCTGTCGATAGACATGTTCGCAACCCGACTGAACACACAGCTGAACCGTTATGTCAGCTGGAAACCAGATCAAGAGGCGGTGGCCTCGGGTGCATTCCTGATGAAGTGGGAAGCAAATCAGGGGATTCTTTATGCATTTCCACCATTCATACTGGTGGGAAGATGCCTTGCGAAATTGAAAAAGGAGGGGGGGGGGATCTCCTGACTTCCCATCAAGGGGAGAGGCACCCGTTGATAGAGCAAAAATCGCTCTCCCTGGCTGCGTGGAGAATATCCGGCAACCAGCAGAAACAAGTAAGCTTTCGAAACGGGCTGCAGATCTTCATGAGAAGGCATGGAGACCAGGAACTCGGTCAGCTTACAAAAGCGCCTGGGGACAGTGGGTACGCTGGTGTGAAACACAACAGGTTGATCCCATTCAAGCACCTGTACCCACTGTCATAGAATACCTGACACACCTCTATGATAAGGGTTTAAGATACCCAACAATCAATTCTCACAGGTCAGCCATATCTAAAAACCATGAATTGGTACAGGGCATTAAGATTGGGCAGACCCCACTTATATGTGAGCACATGCGAGCCATATTCAATGAGAGACCCCCTGTTCCCAAGTATCATTGCACTTGGGATGTAGATCATGTGCTAAGCACCTTAAAAGGTTGGGGGGAGAATAAAACCCTGTCTGACAAAATGTTAACGCAAAAGTTAGCAATGTTGCTCCCACTGACCTCTGCGGGAGGATCCTCAGAAATACAGCAATTAGACATAAGGTTTATGTCAAAAGGAGTTGACAAAATCACTTTTGAATTGACTAAAAGAACAAAGACATGCAAACCTGGTAGATTTAGAAAAGACATGGAATTCTCAGAATTCTCTGAGGATAAAATCTTGTGTGTTGTTCAGTGTATAGAGACATACCTCAAAAGGACTAGATTATGGCGAGAAAGTTCCGATGGAGTGCCTCGGCATAATCTACTCATTAGTTTTGTAAAGCCACATGCACAAGTCAAGCCCTGTTCAGTGGCAAGATGGTTGAGAGAGGTTTTGACAGAGTCAGGTGTGGATACTGAATTCACAGCTCCCTCTACAAGAGCAGTCTCAACCTCAAAAGCATTGATGAAAGGGGTATCAGTTCAGGATTTTGTGAAACAAGCAAATTGGTCAAACCAATCAACATTTAGTAAATGTTATTGTAGATCCACCAAATGCAGCTCTTTCCAATCAGCAATTTTATCAAGGTAAGCTTTAAACTAACACTTGAATATCTTGCCGGAAGTTATGAGATAAATGGTTTCTTTCATCCGCACACGAAGTGTGTGCAATGAAAGCATGATTTTATGAGTAACCGAAGGCAAGATATGAAAGTGTTCCCACCCACCCTACCCGAGGTGATTAAAAATGTAATTAATTATGTTACATGCATGTACTGTTTCTTGCCTTCGGTAATATATATATAATGCAGAATACTTATAATGTGTTCTATTATTTCCAGATAAGGTCCAAGTATGGGATCTGTCGCTGAAGACACCTGCTGAATCTTGGGGTGGCTGAATGTCTAAAGCATGTTCGCGTTTTGTCGAATTGTATTCCTCAGGGAATAAAGTTTTGAATTGGACATGGAATTATGTTTCTCTCTCTCGTTGCTATCCCTCTGGCCATGAGCTGGAACGGGAAAGTGGCGAGAATCTCGCGAGATTTTGAAATTAGCTGGAATCAAGGGAGATAACACTTTCATATCTTGCCTTGGGTTACTCCTAAAATCATGCCTTCATTGCACACACTTCGTGTGCTGATATTTATGTTTGTCGACTAGATATAAAACTGCGGTTGACCACTCTTAAAATAAATATATTGAAATGTGTTCAACAGCAATTCTTTATAATCTACATCCTGATTTAACCAAGCATGAGACAAGCGGAAATTTGTTGTAATTTTGAAATCAATGGTCTTGTCTTATCTATCCTTGGAGAAAATTTGATGCTTGGTGATCACTTCAGAAACACAGGCAAAATGTGATAGCATACAGCATTGTACTCGTATCGTGTCTAAAAGCTTTCTAAATAATCAGTTTTATTGTCGAGCGCTTAGAGGTCACCTTTGGCCAAAACATCGCCCTAAAATCAACCAACCTTCCTACCATATATCACGAAAAAGTACTTAATGAATAAACAAGACTATGTGGTCGAAATCTTTCAATTAAACCAATTTATTTCAGTTTTCTTAAACTTCCATTAAAAGCTAGTTGAAAACAACCACATTACAATGTCTTGTTTCTCATTCTTTCAAACGTCTACACAGTGCGATCGTGAAATCTATCAGTTGTATTCCTCTCTTACCAACATAGATCACCATCAAAGCCATCATAGATCACCATCAGAGTCATCATATATCACAATTTTAGATCACCATTATAGACATCATAGAATAAAATCATAGCCATCATATATCACCATCATAGATCATCATTATAGACATCATAGATTATCACCATCATAGATCACCATTATAGACATCACATATCGCCATCATAGATCACCATCATATATCACCATTATAGCCATCACAGAACACCATCATAGATCACCATCATAGCCATCTTATATCACCATCATAAATCACCATCATAGCCATCACAGATCGCCATCATAGATCACCATCATACATCAACATCATATATCGCCATCATAGCCATCACAGTTCGCCATCATAGATCACTATCATAGATCACCATCGTAGATCACCATCATAGATCACCATCATAGCAATCATATATCACCAACTTAGACCACCATCATGGGTCACCATCATAGCCATCATAGATCACCATCATAGATCACCATCATATATCACCATCATAAATCAGCATCATAGCCATCATATATCACCATTAAAGATCATCATCACAGACCACTATCATAGATCACCTTAATAGATCACCATCATAGATCACATCATAGAACACCATCATAGATTACCATCATAGAACACCACCATAGCCATCATAGATCACCATCAGAGATCACCATCAGAGATCACCTTCATAGATCAGCATCATAGATTAGCATCATAGATCACCATCATAGATCGTATCCTAGACATCATCATAGATCACCATCATAGATCATCATCATCGATAACCATCATAGATCACCATCATAGATCACCATCATTGATCACCATCATAGATCACCACCATTGTCACCATAGCCATCAAATATCATCATCATAGATCACATCCTATATCACATCATAGGTCCCCATCGTAGATTGCCATCATAGATCACCGTCATAGATCACCATTATAGCCATCATAGATCATCATCAAAGCGATCATATATCACCATCATAGATCATCATCATAGATCATCATCATATATCACAATCATAGATCACCATCATACATCAACATCATATATCGCCATCATAGCCATCACAGTTCGCCATCATAGATCACTGTCATATATCACCATCGTAGATCACCATCATAGATCACCATCATAGTCACCATAGATCACCATCATAGATCACCATCATAAATCAGCATCATAGCCATCATATATCACCATTAAAGATCATCATCACAGACCACTGTCATAGATCACCTTAATAGATCACCATCATAGATCACATCATAGAACACCATCATAGATTACCATCATAGAACACCACCATAGCCATCATAGATCACCATCAGAGATCACCATCAGAGATCACCTTCATAGATCAGCATCATATATCAGCATCATAGATCACCATCATAGATCGTATCCTAGACATCATCATAGATCACCATCATAGATCATCATCCTAGATCTACATCATAGATCACCATCAAAGATCACCACCATTGTCACCATAGCCATCATATATCATCATCATAGATCACATCCTATATCACATCATAGGTCCCCATCGTAGATTACCATCATAGATCACCGTCATAGATCACCATTATAGCCATCATAGATCATCATCAAAGCGATCATATATCACCATCATAGATCATCATCATAGATCATCATCATAGATCATCATCATAGATCATCATTATAGATAATCATCATATATCATCATCATAGATCATCATCATATATCACAAACATAGATCATCATCATAGATCATCAATTTAGATCATCATAATAGATCATCATCATAGATCATCATCATAGATCGACATCATAGATCGCCATCATAGATCACCATCATAGATCATCATCATAGATCATCATCATAGATCGACATCATAGATCGACATCATAGATCACCATCATAGCGATCATATATCACCATTATAGCCATCATAGATCACTAACATAGCCATTATAGATCACCATCATATATCACCATCAAAGATCACCATCATAGCCATAATAGATCACCGTCATAGATCACCGTCATAGATCACCGTCATAGTTCACCATCATAGATCACCATCATAGCCATAATAGATCACCATCAGAGATCACCTTCATAGATCACCATCATAGATTAGCATCATAGATCACCATCATAGATCACCATCATAGATCACCATCATTGATCATCATCAAAGATCACCATCATAGATCACCATCATAGATCACCAGCATTGATCACCATCAAAGATCACCATCATAGATCGCCATCATAGATCAGCATCATAGATCACCATCATAGATCACCATCATAGCCATCATAGATCACCACCATAGCCATTATAGATCAGCATCATAGATCAGCATCATAGATCACCATCATAGATCATCATCATTGATCACCATCAAAGATCACCATCATAGATCACCATCATAGATCAGCATCATAGCGATCATATATCACAATCATAGATCACCATCATAGCCATCATAGATCACCACCACAGCCATTATAGATCACCATCATATATCACCATCAAAGATCACCATCATAGACATAATAGATCATCGTCATAGATCACCGTCATAGATCACCATCATAGATCACCATCATAGCCATAATAGATCACCGTCATAGATCACCATAAAAGATCACCGTCATAGATCACCATTATAGCCATCATAGATCATCATCATCAGTAACCATCAAAGCGATCATTTTTAACAATCTTAGATCACCATCATAGATCACCATCATAGATCACCATCATAGATCACCATCATATATCACCATCATTGATCATCATCATAGATCGACATCATAGATCACCATCAAAGCGGTCATAGATCACCATCATAGCCATTATAGATCACCATCAAAGCCATCATAGATCACCATCTTAGCCATAATAGATCACCGTCATAGATCACCATAATAGATCACCGTCATAGATCACAAGTATAGCCATCATAGATCATCATCATAAATCACCATCAAAGCGATCATATATCACCATCATTGATCACCATCATAGATCACCATCATAGATCACCATCATAGATCACCATCATATATCACCATCATAGATCGCCATCATAGATCACCATCCTAGATCAGCACGACTCTCACATCACACAATAGGTCCCCTGTCAACGAGTTATCTTAATATCACGCGACTACCAGTTCCTATTACAAGAAACAGAAACTAAATTCGGGGAAATGGAAACCGGTTTTCTGAGTATCGGGTTGCTTTTCGGCAGCAAATAAGCTTTTGTATTAAAGGAAGCCGAAAACGTATGGTTCCTTAAATAAGTAAATTCTTCCTCGGTCAGTCATTAATTTGTATTTTTAACATATATTCAAATTTGATGTTAGTTCTGAGGATACAGTTACATAAAAGCATTAACCTAATGCTTTTTGGATATAAATTAAATAGTTAACTCAACAAAACAAATCAACAAAAGTCAACAATTAAAGTATTTTATGGATCACCACATGAACTATATCAAGGTAAACTTCAGTGGTGATCCTATTTATTTGGTATGTTGCTGGGGAAATGGAAATATGGCTTTCCCGTGTTGTTAAATATAGTATTAACACGTGTGTTTATCCTATCGTATTACATTATCTTAACATCCTCCTTTGAAAACAAAATTGTCAGTTCGTGCCGCGAAGACGGTTTATTTAGCGATTGTACTTCCTAGTTGGTTGGGATTTTCCTCACAAACAAAATTCTTTTTCATGGATAAACTATTATTCTGTCAAATTGTTGATGACAGTTAAGAATTTTACATAATAAAGACAATCTGCTGTTCTGCATTCTAAAATGGTCATGTTTAAAGAGTAATATAAGAGTTTTAAGAGTTTATGTTGTTGACACTTATTCTATTTAACCCATATTAAGAAGTACTTTTTAAAAAGTATTAATTCTACATAACTATAGCATTATATAATCATCAAATGTAAAATTATGTTAAAAATGCTGATAAACAACTGAACAAAGTTTAATTTACTTACTTGAATAATAATAATGGATAGTGTTTATAAAGCGCACAAATCTCCACGTTGTGGACTGTTCGAAACTTCTAAACATTATTACCCTGGTTTAACCTAAGCTGCCGCAAAGCGCTTAAAGGTCACCTCCTCCACATCTTACACCAGGTACCCACTTACTGCTGGGTGAACAGAGGCACACGTTGAATAAAGTCAATCACCCAGGTAGACACCATAAGTCTTTCCACTCATTTCTCAGTGTGGGGCAAGGAATCACCCTTCAAACTCTCAGTTAATTCAGCAATGAAGCGGGTAACCCACCCATGCGGCAAGCCTCCATTGTTGCTGAAATTCACTGATAGCGGTCGACTGAGCTATGCTTGAACTGTTTGGAACCATATTTGAATTATTCCTGTGTTAATTGAAAGAGCCCTTTGGCACCAATGAAGGTTTAAAGGTATTATTTGCATTTATTAGTTGTTGCTTTGAAATAAGTCAACACCCTATGTGAGCTACAAGTAGATGTAAACATGTATCTGAGACATGATTCATTGCTGAAATTCCAATAGTCTCAATTTGTAATTGATCGTTAGGTGATTAGTTTTCATAAAAGGCATTTCTGTCGAATTTCTGGTTGGAATCGCTGTTTGGACAATATATCGAACAATTAAAACTGAAACCTTTTTAATGACATATTGTTTTGACCAATATATTCATTTATCTAAACTATCTTTAATTCCAAAATCGGTGTAGAAATAGTCATTATATTGCCTATAATACCCGAACATGAACACTTTGGAATTTACCCTTTTTATTCAAAATGTATCACCAGGGCCGTGTTCAAGGGAGGTTTCAAAGCAATCGCTCACTTAGCGATTACTTTTTAACCTCTCTTGAACGCGATTACTCAATGTAGCGCTACGTAGCAAGGCGAGCAAACTTCGAGGAATTTGCACTGTGTCGTTCAAGAGAGAAGAAGCGCTCATTGGGCGCTACATTGAGCGATCAATGAGCGCTACGAAGCGCCTCATTTTGTTGAACCGCCGGCAGGTTTGACATCAATTGCTACACATCAAAAATGACATTTTTACTAAACATTTGGATATGCATTAATAAAACTGCAGCTTATTAAACGTATTTATGCAATAGGTTGACGCTGTGTATGAAAATTTGTTCAAGGTCACGTGGACCAATGGGAGATTGAGATTCTTAGATGAGGTATATGCGTTGGATAAAGTGTCATTTTATTATTTATCAACAGAAAGCTAAAGAGAATTTGTACTCACGTACTTGAAATGATTTGCAATTTAAAAACAAAATATGACCCCAAAATGAACTAATGATGACTCACGTATGGTTGGTATGTGGAGCTATATTACAGACGGAGACCCTCGTGCACTCACAATGGTTTGTGATGTCAGAGGCAAAGTCGGAGTCGTGCAGCTCATACAATTAAATTGTTTAGTGTGAGTCAACTGTTCATGAAGTACGCAGGAACGTGAACTGTGATTTGTTCATACGATATCCATAGTACACAAGATATGTATCAACATTTGGACAATAAAGCAAATAATTAATTCATTCAACTGCAAATTTAGTGACACAGCATGAGCCTACACCCTTGAAAGGGGGTGGGGGGTGGTAATATATATATGTATATTGTTTTTTTATGTAGCACACCCCATTGTCTAATATTTTCACAAAGTAAATACTGTAGAGATTAGAGATTACATACCCTTCAGTTCTATCACACACATGAGTTGTTATCCAAAGTATTCACCAAACAACCCAACACATTGACATAGTGTATAGTTTACAGTCATTTAACAGTCCCGACACAGTATTCACTGTAATTTATCTCCTACAGTCTTATCGCTAGATTGAACATTTTGATATTGTTTTTTGTTGAGCTAACAACTGCAGCGAGGTTGGAATGTCAGTAATGTGCTGGTTATGTACATGCAAACTCTTCGTGTGTGATATAAATCTAAAATAAATTGCCCCGCCGTCACCCAAGCCTTTCTGTTCCAATCCGAAGTCTAGTTTTTGCAAACTCGAATATCTCGCATACGATCCTTGTACACGTAAAATTAAAACATTAACCTATACCATGCATGAAAGAAATATATGCTTTCTATCTCTAGTCTCTCTACCCACTCATCTCTCCCTGTCTCTGACAGTGTGTCTCTCTGTACATCTGCATGTCAGCGCGCGTGTCTCTCTCTACCCACTCATCTCTCCCTGTCTCTGACAGTGTGTCTCTCTGTACATCTGCATGTCAGCGCGTGTGTCTCTCTCTACCCACTCATCTCTCGCTGTCTCTGACAGTGTCTCTCTGTATATCTGCATGTCAGCGCGTGTGTCTCTCTTTACTCACTCATCTCTCGCTGTCTCTGACAGTGTCTCTCTGTATATCTGCATGTCAGCGCGTGTGTCTCTCTTTACTCACTCATCTCTCCCTGTCTCTGACAGTGTCTCTCTGTATATCTGCATGTCAGCGCGTGTGTGTCTCTTTAGGGCGATGTTACATGGTACACGTTGTAAGATTGGTACAGTACATATTCTACATAGAACCAGAAAATCTACCTGTCGATGTTAAAGGAGTCACTTTTAAGGTGTTCGTATGAACATGTTCAGGTGCGAGAAAAGTCTATTTATTTGGAATATTTGTCTTATAGGCATGCATTCCCGACAATTAAGAGAGTTGTTGGACAAGGAACAATGTTTAACTCCTACCTGTTGCTTTTCATTACTAAACAAAACTTTTATTTATATAAAATTGTTATACAACTGTACTCACCCTTCAGTTCGTGAATCCACGTAGTTGTTATACGAGTCTGCAACCTCCCAGTGACACCATGCTCCACACATTGACATAGATAATAGTTTAGTCACGTGACTGTCTCACAGTCCGGCCACACTATGTCAACGTCGAAATTACATGAAGCTGACTCTAATGTTTTC
The DNA here is from genome assembly GCA_936450465.1 of Gibbula magus. NCBI lineage: Eukaryota > Metazoa > Mollusca > Gastropoda > Trochida > Trochidae > Gibbula > Gibbula magus. Next base: position 61,252,326 of record OW388303.1, read on the forward strand.
GTTCCATTTAATTTTTTTTGTTGTCGTATTGTAAATTTTTAAATTCAGTAAAATAATCATTAATATTGAACTGGTTTTATTAGATATACAGGTTATGTCTGCCTATATCAACCACCTTAATCCCTTGTGAACTGACTCAATGTTCCCTCCAGTCTTATCGGGTGAGTGAAGAGTTTGATAGTTGTTCTGTTTGGCTGTCAGCCGTCCACAGCGAGGTTGACTACCAAGTATTTTCATATCATGTTTTGAATATGTTGATTATGTGCACAAGGGCTTTATTACATGTACACGCAAACTCTTCTTGTATATGATTGAGTAACCTAAGTTTAGTCTTAAACGACACACTCGTGTTTAAGTGTTGTCTTGTCTGGTATTCTTGTATTCAAGACAGTATATACCATACTTGTCATAAGATTATGTACATAATGTATTGATTATTAATGTAAACGTTCTTTTCATGATAAGACGACCTTGCGAAGTCTATTAAATTAATTTTGAATTCTCTCTCTCTCTCTCTCTCTCTCTCTCTCTCTCTCTCTCTCTCTCTCTCTCACTCTGTCTCTCTGTCTCTCTGTCTGTCTGTCTGTCTGTCTGTCTCTCTCTCTCTCTATGAAACTAGTCGGAAGATGGTATTGCTGATACTACGTTGCATGCAATATGGCAAGTAACGGAAGATAACATTCATATTTGAGGACTCGTTTCCTGTCGTTGGTTAAGTGTGCAAACACCACTGTCACTATTACACGTGACATTCATATGGGAAAACCACCAGCTCAGCAAAAACATATTTAATATAATCTAAGTGACTTAATGCATATTCTTAAAGGCATTATGTACATTTCAGTGTCATACATTGAATTAGAGTTCAAGGCGATAGAGTTTATTCTATATACAACGTGCGTATAAATGTACTCCGAAACGCGTGTACAAGTATAATGTTTAAAAACAAGACATTCATCATCATCATAATGTTTATTTCGTATGGATACTATTAACCGTATATTAAACATATCATAAAATACATAAGAAAAGAGTCGATTTGTAATGTACATTTCTGGTGTGTTCTTATAGTAATACACTATGACGTTAACAACTGAATTAAAATCTAGACCCATATTTTCGAAGCTCTCTTAGCGCTTAGATAGTCCTAAGTCAATGTTAATGTATGGCACTTACGACCATCTTAGCGCTAAAAGAGCTTCGAAAATATGGGCCCTGTACGTAAGACCTTTCTGAATATATAGACAATGCTTATTTGCAAATTTGAGGCGGGACATTTAAAATGTAATTATGCAGAAAAAGACCCTGCATCAATTGTTATTCCTTAACAAGCCTTTGTAAATTCAAACATCTTAAAACGTTATAATGTAGAATCAAGAACGTCTTATTAAAGAAGGTATGGAATTATTTCCCTGTTAAGTGAAATAAATTAATAACGATTCATGGTATATATATCCATGTGAAAATAAAGAAGATATTTGTGAAAATTACAGCCCTGAAATACAATAAAAAACCCCAAACAATATGACTACAGCAGTACATACATGGACATGCATTTACTACAAGCAGTACATACATGGACATGCATTTACTACAAGCAGTACATACATGGACATGCATTTACTACAAGGACATCGCGGATGGTGATCACGGATATTCCAGGTCCTGACGATGCCAGTATTTGACAACGTCATACGATGTGGCATCCTCTGCATAAGTTTCTTTCATCTCATCAAAAGTCTCCTTTGGTGTACGACCCGTCAAGAATGTAAACCTGATAACCGCTCTGTACTCAACAGCCTCCATTTGACACCTTACCACTAAGACATGTGCTGACAGAAAAAATGAATATATTAAAAGTATGAGACATCACTTAACCTATGGAGACATGCTACATATCACATGTGAAATTTATACTTCTTCCGGCAAAGAGAAGTTGATCAGGGGAAACTTTTATTGAACGCCCCTCGTAAGTTTCTTGAAATAAGATGAACACCTTACTGCGAGGTAGACCCAGTGGCCTCCACATGAAAACCCGAGTACTTGATTTTCATCCGTGACACAGCTATATAAGTACCCGGGGTTTAACTGGAAGAATGCATTTTTTGACAACTCTAAAAAGTAATTCCTAAAAGTATACAAAGTTATAAATGAGAGATAAAGAGAATGAATAATTATAAATGTAAAGTTTGACGTTTGACGGTTTAGAAATTGGAGAAAACACTTCTCCTCGGTCTTCTGCTCTACGAAAACCTCAAGGTCGCGCGAATTTGCTATATCCCAAGTTCACCTAAATTTCGCTCTGTTACTTATTATTATCATGAAGTATTTGTACTGTGTCAGCTTACAAGACAGATAAAACACTTATTCACTGTTTTGGTTGAAAATGAAACCCGGTTACTCAGAAACAGCCTGGCAGAAGCAGAATATATTTATTATAATGAACCTGTATAATGATGTATGTAGTGTATGGGACCAGAGACAGATTCCTGTTCGTGTAATCAATCATGGTATTCCAATCAGGGTCGTCCCAGTATAGTAACTTTCAACTCCTCCGTGTGTCCATGAGATGTTACCAGTCTCGACATTTATTACAGCCAACTTCTCCAGGTGAAAAGTTGAATCTGTTGATATCATTCCTATTGTTTCATCCTGCAATGACATTCTCAGTAGGCTTGTGTCATTAATGTAGTATAACCGCCCATTGGTTAACTGTAGTGTAGCGCATTTGCTAAAGTTACCCTTTCTTTCTACAAACATCCTTTTGTTGAATGTGCAACTTATTAAATAGTACGTATCTAGAATAAGAAAGTGTTCAGTGTCAGGATCAAAAACAAATCTGCTTGCGCATACCGGTACTTGTTAACACTCATTACTTTTGTCAAGTTAGATCCACAATAGCTCATTTCATAAATATCCCCGTTGTTCCCGGCCAAGACATATAAATGTTTCCTTACATAGTCATCGGAAAAAACCCTTAAAATCCAAAATGTAATACCAATTTGTTCACGTGTTTTGCTGTTTAAAGAGTAGGAAAATATTTGTCTATCACCTGAAACAAATATTCTGTCAAGGGAATGAACATATATTGCTGCAGTGACCCCTCGAACATAGGGGATATTTGTATAACTTATAAACCGTTTTATCAGAAAGATCAATAATTTTCGCCAATGAATAAGCATACAAATTGTAAATTACAAGAAGTTTAGCTGCATTGTTTCTCTTGTGGACCAAATCTCGTCCTCGTCTTGCTGAAACAGACAGAGAGATTAACAGGTTGAGTATAGGGTCACGGTTTGTCCACCAGATAAAGATATTTAATTTCTTTGTCTTGTCAAATCCAGCAAAATTTATTTTGACGAGATATAAATGGTATTGGACGAAAAATCATAATAATATTCTGTTTAAAGAGTAGGAAAATATTTGTCTATCACCTGAAACAAATATTCTGTCAAGGGAATGAACATATATTGCTGCAGTGACCCCTCGAACATAGGGGATATTTGTATAACTTATAAACCGTTTTATCAGAAAGATCAATAATTTTCGCCAATGAATAAGCATACAAATTGTAAATTACAAGACTGGACGAAAGTGGAAGCGTGAATAAGATGTGGAAACTAAGAAGAACTAGTGCGATGGGAGCAAGGAACTAAACGTGATTACATTTATTTTACTATGTGGAGATGTACTGTTATGAGCAAACAACTAAACGTGATTACATTTATTTTACTATGTGTATATGTACTGTTATGAGCAAACAACTAAACGTGATTACATTTATTTTACTATGTGTATATGTACTGTTATGAGCAAACAACTAAACGTGATTACACTTATTTTACTAACGAAAAACCGATGCTAATGAGATAAATAAACCTAGTATGAGAAACTTGAGCTGTGCTGTTATTTACACAATAGTAAGATATGTACACTGATGCAGTCGAAAGACACTGCACTGAAAAATACTATGAATTGTCAGAACAAACTATGATAATTGTTCAGGCACTATTGCTGTATAAAGAAACTATCTATTTTCTAAGGCGTGAATCTGACACGTCCTGTCGAAACGGACGCTAAAGCCAGAGTGACGAGAAACACTGAAATCTATCACTGCCGAGATGCACGTGGCCGGAATTCTCGTGCAGCGGTCGCAAGTTGCGTTCGAGTGAATGTTCATGAAAACGGAAACACTGTTCTACATGGTAAATTTGGGATGAGACGAAAAGACAGCTACGTTTGAAATTCCCTTCAAACCATACCCCCTCCTTTTTTATAGACCTATGGGTTCTATCAAAAAACAAATTTTATACACTATTGAACTAAACTGTAACAAAAATGAATGAAAATTCTGAACTGAACTGTACTATTTACAACAGGTTTACATTGATAAGTTCTTCAAATATTTACACAGTTGATCCTGATGACCACTCAAGTGGACATACTTTAGTCACAGGTCTGGTGAACTTTGTTTTGCCAACCTGGACTTCTACAACACGAACTTGTTTGTCCGATCCAGGAAATGTGTTTGTGATGCGCCCCAATGGCCACTGACCACGAGGAGTGTCCGCCGACACTATTACAACCACATCTTCGATCTGGAGATTCCTCTCAGGAACAAACCACTTCTTTCTACAATTCAATGTGGGTAGCCATTCTTTCATCCACCTCTTCCAGGTATGGCTTACCAATTCCTGTACTCGGCGCCACCGCTTTTGTGGATGAAGTGAGTCAAACTCTGGCGCGAATTCACCACCCATTTGGCCATGTAGGAAGTGATTCGGAGTGAGTGGTTCCTGATCGAGAGGATGCGAACTCTGATAAGTCAGCGGTCTGGAATTCATCAATGCTTCTGTTGATGTAAAAGCTGTCATCAGCTCTTCATCATTGATATCAGCTCCACCCAATATCGCGAAGATAGCCCTTTTTGCTGATTTTATAAGCGATTCAAATACACCCCCGAAATGAGGAGCATAGGGTGGATTGAACTTCCAGACAATGCCTTTGCTACCTAACGAGTCGTTCACATGATCTTAACCGAGTTTGCTGACCAGATGCTTCAATTCTTTTGAAGCTCCAACAAAATTGGTGCCGTTGTCGGTGATGACCTCTTTTGGCATTCCTCTGCGATGAGCCATACGGAAGAAAGCATTTAGAAATGCATTGGTATCCAAGCCGAACGCCATTTCCAAATGCACAGCACGTGTTGACAAGCAGGTAAAAAGACACAGATACCTCTTTACACGTGCTTTTCCACGACCTTGGATGGTAAGAAAAGGTCCTGCAAAGTCAATCCCTACTTGGGAAAAAGCACGCAGCGAACAACGGACACGCACTGCAGGCAGGTCAGCCATGACTTGATAAGCTGGCTTTGCTTTCTGGCGTTTACAAGTAGCACATTCATTTTCCCATTCTCGAATCTCCTCTCGAGCAGAGATTACCCAGAACTTTGATGAGAGGGCGGAGAGTGTGCTGTTTGTTCCTGCATGCAAAACCTTATCATGGTAATACTTTACCACAAGTCTGGTCACCCAATACTTCCTTGGAAGTATTATTGGATACTTTGCCTCAAATGACAAACTGTCAGCATGTTTAAGCCTTCCGCCAAGTCTCATAAGACCATTTTGATCCAACACTGGACTCAATCCAAGCAATTTGCTAGTCGATGAAACGATTTTGCCTTTGAGGAGTGTACTGTATTCTGGGGAAAAGGCTTCTTTCTGTACCTCTATAAGTATTCTAGTCTCGGCGTCTTCAATCTCCTCGACATGAAGAGAACCATATTTGCGGAGTGTTTTTTGGGACTCTGCAGTTGTGAATAAACCTGAGCACCCACGATGTTACTCGACATAGTCTATTCAGAGTTGAGAATCGTGTAGGTTCCAAACGCCATGGAGTATTTGTACAAAGCTCTGTCACCATGGAAACCCTAGCAAAATTTGGTTTTGTTTCCACGTTTTTGCAAGAGCTGAAATCAACAATCTGTTTAGGTTCTTCACCTTTCAAAATGAAATCTGGACCTTGCAGCCAACTGTCGTATGACAGTGACTGTATGTGTGCACCTCTAGTCAATACATCAGCAGGATTGCATTTTGTGGGAACATACTTCCACTGACTAGGATGTGTATGTTCTTGAATGTAGCTTACTCGATTTGCTACAAAGGACTTGAAGCTACGACTCTGATTCTTTACCCACCACAAAACATTGATACTGTCAGACCACAGGGTGGCACATTTAACTGCAACATTCAAGGCTTTGATAACGGACATCAAAAGCTTGACACCAAGTACAGCAGCAACCAATTCCAATCTTGGAATGCTAACTGTTTTCAGTGGTGCAACATGAGCTTTTGCGGCGACCAGAGTACTGGTGACTTCGTCTGGGTGTTGTGTGACAGCGTAAATCACAGCACCATATGCTTCCTGTGAAGCATCAACAAACACGTGGATTTTGCACAAGCTCACCTCGGGAACAAAGTGTATACACCTTGGTATTTGTAGGAACTTGCACATATCAATCTCCATGATCCACTGCCAAACCTTGTTTTCCAAGTCAGGACCTATGTTGTCATCCCATCCAATGCCAGAGACCCACATCTGCTGAAGAAGAATCTTGGCTCGAATGATGAATGGTGCTATAAGACCAAGTGGATCAAAAAGCCTAGCAACTGTCTTCAGAAAGTTCCTTTTTGTCAAACTCAAAGAAGTACTCTGGAAGGAGTAAGAGAACTGAAACTGATCTGTCTCTGCGCTCCAGATCAACCCAAGAGCTTTTGTCAAAGGGAGATCAGAGGAGTGAATCTGTACTTCCTTCAGTCGGTCTTTGACAGGAATTTCATTTAGAACTTCACATGAGTTGGATATCCATTTTCTGGCGTGCATTCCTGCAGTTGTCCAAAGGTGTTTCAACTGCTCATAGAGCTCTATTGCCTCTGTGTCACTAACAGCGCTATCCATGCTGTCATCCATGTAAGTGGACTTTGACACAACCTCTGCAGCCAATGGATAAACGTCTTCATTCCTTCTAGCATGCTCCTGTGATACAAACTGTGCTAGGAAAGGAGAACAATTGAGACCAAAAACGACACGAGAGAATTCATACACAGTTGGTTCACGCTTCATTAAGAGAATCGCGTTTAGTTCCCTGCTTCATTAAGAGAATCACCTTTGCATTTGGCAGACGCATCAAATACAATCCGGATTTTGGTTGTTTCCCTGTCCATTTTGACTACCGGGAAATGTGGAAGATACCATTGTGTGTTCTGTCGGTCACTTTCGTGAACTTTCCGAATATATCCTTTGTGAAGGTACTGCTCTATAACAGCATCATAGGCTTGGGAAAGGGAATCGTCCTTGGAGAGTTTCTTCTCCACATTCTCAAGACGATTGTAAGCCACAAGATAATTGTCGGGGAGATCACAAGAATCATGTTTCCATGGAATGCCTACTGCATACCTCTCATTGGAGTAGCTGATGGATTTATTTACAGACTCGATTGCTAATTGTTCATTGGCAGACATAGCTGGTTTGTCTGATGGAAAGCTTTCGATTTCCCAGAACTTCTGGAGAATGTGATCCATTTCAATGGAAGGAGGACTTTTCACTTCATTGTTACCAACAAAGAAAGTTTTGGAACCATCAGATTGACCTTCTGAGATGTTGCCAATGCAAGTCCATCCAAGTGGAGTCAAACGAGCTATCGGGTCACCAGCGTTCCCATAGACGTCACCACGTGAAGTGTGAAGCTGTAGATAATCTACTCCGATAAGGATGTCTACAACTGGCTTTGAAGCTACTTTGGGGAAGTGAATATCTTTCAGATGAGGCCAGCGCTTAGCATACTTTTGCCAATCAATTGCTTTCAAGCTTCCCGTGACTTTGCTAGTTGTCATAGCCACCAAGGAAGTATCCACTGAGCCATCAATACTTTCAAGACCAAGCTCTACCGTCATACTGCTGAAAGATTCGGTTTTACTATTCAAGACATTCACGGACACATGCTGTGTTTGACCTGAAAGCCCTAACTCAGAAGCAACACTCTCATTAATGTAAGTTTGAGTGCTGGCATCGTCCAAAAGTGCATTAACCGTCAACTTTCTATTGCCACTCTTCAACACAACAGGTATTGTCCTAAGTGCTATATAATAGGATTGCTGCTTCATGGCAGACAGTGTTGTAGTCTGCGTTGCTGAATCTGCACTCACTTGAAATTGCTCTGAAGGTATAACTGGACGACTATCAACAGCACGACTCACAGCTGACTTGGTGCCTGACCTATTGTCAGTTTTACTGAAGTGGAGAAGGCGATTATGAGTAGCTAAACAACCACCGATCCCACACCTGCCCTTTTGAGTGCAAGATTTGCCTACATGATCAGTGCCTAAACACCTGAAGCAGAGTTTGAGCTCTTTAGCTTTTGTCCACCTTTCATGGGTACTGAAAGCCTTAAATGTGTCACATTTACCAATTCTATGGGAAGATTGATTGCATACTTGACACCTTTCAATGGTCTCATTCTGAGAACCAAAGTAAAGATTGTTTGTCTTGACTAATTGACTTCCGTGTTTCTGTGAAACCATACTTAGTCTCTGAAGCAATGGTATGAAGCTCGGCTTCAAACAGAATCCACTGGCGAAGTGTCTCTACAGACTCCTGCCTTTGTTGCTCAATAACCCAGCGCTTGTACTGTGTAATCATTTGTTCTGTGAGTTTCTTAAGCAACAAGGCATAGAAGCAACCATCACCCAGTTCCTCAACTTTGTCTGCTTCACGGAGACAGACTACAGCTGTGTCAAGCATGTCAGCAAACTGCTCTAAATCTCTTGCATTGCCTTGACGAAGGGGTCTGAAGGCAGATATTTCCTCTAATTTCAATGCTATGATTCGTCTGTAACCCCCATATTTACGCTCAAGGCGTTCAAGAGCTATTCCATAAGCAGCTGCGTTGTGACCTAGAGTATCAACGAGTTTAGAAGCTTCACCTGACAAGTATTGCTTAAGTTGCAACAATTTGTATTCGTTCGTTGCAGGTGCCCTATCCACACAGGCCATAAAAGCAGCTTTCCAGCTTTGATAAGCATGAATGTCCCCCGAAAATACTGGTATGGAGACTCGTTTAAGCTGTCTCCAGAGATCCTGTCCTATACCTCTAGTTTCACCACAGGCCTGATTAATCAATTCTGTTTTGTCAACCTGTTCAAACTGACGAGTGTCAGAGGCATGTTTAGAAGCATGATACTGTTGTTGAATGGAAGGTTGATTTTCATTATCCTTCTTTACTTCGAATTCCTTGATGAGGTCCCTACACGACCTATGGGAGGAACTAGAAGAACTAAAAGTATTTCTAAGCAACAGTTCGGCCCTTTCGACTGCCTCTTCCGAAACTGCTTCAAGCAGATCAATTTCCTGACTTGTTTTCTTAGCAAGCTCTAAGTTGTCAGACTCTTGGTAGAGTAACTGCAAAGATATCATAACATCAACTGCATCTGTTTGGAAAGAGCTAACCTCATCGATCAAAAACCGAATTTGCCTTCGATCAGGAAGCTCTTCCTCAAGCAGTGATGATAGCCTATTCCTACATTTTGTAAGAGCCGTTTTACAAGTAGTTTTCTTACGTTTCAACTGAGCTATTTGCTCACCTGTACCTGTGCCTACTAATGCTTTAGGTTCTGTTTTTGACATGTTTCTGTCAGTTTATGTGCTGTAACTGAAACACCACCATTAGTGTTTAAGTTCATCTATCTACAATATACAAATGCGAAGAAAGCGTACTGTACACAGAACGTTGCAACCACGCTCTGCTACCAACATGTTCTGGACGAAAGTGGAAGCGTGAATAAGATGTGGAAACTAAGAAGAACTAGTGCGATGGGAGCAAGGAACTAAACGTGATTACATTTATTTTACTATGTGGAGATGTACTGTTATGAGCAAACAACTAAACGTGATTACATTTATTTTACTATGTGTATATGTACTGTTATGAGCAAACAACTAAACGTGATTACATTTATTTTACTATGTGTATATGTACTGTTATGAGCAAACAACTAAACGTGATTACACTTATTTTACTAACGAAAAACCGATGCTAATGAGATAAATAAACCTAGTATGAGAAACTTGAGCTGTGCTGTTATTTACACAATAGTAAGATATGTACACTGATGCAGTCGAAAGACACTGCACTGAAAAATACTATGAATTGTCAGAACAAACTATGATAATTGTTCAGGCACTATTGCTGTATAAAGAAACTATCTATTTTCTAAGGCGTGAATCTGACACGTCCTGTCGAAACGGACGCTAAAGCCAGAGTGACGAGAAACACTGAAATCTATCACTGCCGAGATGCACGTGGCCGGAATTCTCGTGCAGCGGTCGCAAGTTGCGTTCGAGTGAATGTTCATGAAAACGGAAACACTGTTCTACATGGTAAATTTGGGATGAGACGAAAAGACAGCTACGTTTGAAATTCCCTTCAAACCAGGGATATTTGTATAACTTATAAACCGTTTTATCAGAAAGATCAATAATTTTCGCCAATGAATAAGCATACAAATTGTAAATTACAAGAAGTTTAGCTGCATTGTTTCTCTTGTGGACCAAATCTCGTCCTCGTCTTGCTGAAACAGACAGAGAGATTAACAGGTTGAGTATAGGGTCACGGTTTGTCCACCAGATAAAGATATTTAATTTCTTTGTCTTGTCAAATCCAGCAAAATTTATTTTGACGAGATATAAATGGTATTGGACGAAAAATCATAATAATATTCTGTTAATGATATTTAAACATAAAGCATTGTTTGAATGTGGACGTGATTGGAGTACAATATCGACTTTATCACTCATGCTTTACTTGGGAAAACGGTGTGCATCGTATCACTTATTGCAAAAAAGAAGTTAAAGAAAGAATTTCTACAACTTATAAACTGCCTCTTAAATTAGTCACACTGTGACGTCAATCTATTGTTACATGACATCAACAAGGATGATACTTTCAATAGGGAACACCTAAAGATATAGTGTTGATAATGCTTGTAAATCCTAAGCTCTTCAATTAGGAATAATGTTTGTATTTATGACAATTCATAGCGTTACCTGGGCCCCGTTCCATAACAGCGAGCGCTTATAATCGCTCATTGATCGCTCAATTAGCGCTCATTCTCTCCTGAACGATACGGTGCAAAACCTCAAAGTTCGCTCGCTTTAGCTCTAAATTGAGCAATCGCGTTCAAGAGAGGTTTAAAAGGAATCGCTAATTGAGCGATAACTTCGAAACCTCTCTTTGACATGGCACTGATGGTAGTAAGGGCAGCAACCATTATCGAACACATAAGCAGTAATTGTTTGTTTATTCAGCTTAGTTGTTAAATTATTATTGATTACAGATGATGGATGTCCTTTTCTTCTAGTGTAGATGCCATTCCCTACCGCTACATGATTGATGTCATTCTCTTCTTGCATCAAAAGAAAATGTCACACATAGTTTCGTATACTTTTTTGTTTGAAACACATGAACTGTTTGGAAGCAATCTTGTTTATGCGTGTTAAATCGTTTTTTGTTTGTGGAAATGTAAAAAGATTTCACAAATTAATACTTAGTCGATATTAAAAGAGTGAGTACAAATGTCACTAAGCTTGATTTATACGATCCAGTAAATCAGTCTTAGTATATGTTGTGCTGGGGCACCATATATTCAACTGTGAATTTAGTTGCTTCACACTGATATTATGTGGGATTATGTTAGTTGCTTTCAGTGTTATCTGTAACGCACTAGACGAAATGGTGCATTGTTCCTGTTACTTCGTTTGAACCATGGTGATAATGATTATAATAATAGTGGATATTTATATAGTGGCACTCTTCCAAAGTACTAAATGCTTCCTCAAGGCGCTACCCACATACTATTACCCTGAAGAAATTGTGCTTTCTGTGCCGCTACTAAGCGCTCCCCGCGACCGTGGGTCCGTACTTCAGATCACATGTTCAGGTACCCAGTTAAAGTCACTGTTGCACGTTTATTTTGCATCTTATTCATTCTCAAATTTGGCATTTATTATTAACGTTTATACAAAATAGTGTTTCCTTAGAGGGTAAAACATGTCGTTACACGAACCGTATGCGTAGAAAACGGTTATCGGTATTGGTAGAAAATGATGCGACGTATAAAGCAACACTTTTGTGGAACTCGTCAGTGTGAGAGGTTGATTGTTGGACCATGTTGAGTTCATACAGCAAGAATGCTGACAATTCCATAATTATGCCATATTTAAAACTCTCTTTGAGTGTTTAGGTATCGATACACTAGTCGGATCACTTAGACTACCTTCGAGCGGCCATTTTAATGTTAACATTTATTAGCATTTTTCTGAGGACATTTTATTTCAGACATCAGAACGTGCTACTTTCCCAGGGACACGGCAAACAACGAGAGCAAGGTCACACATTTTTGATGTCTCCACCGGGATTCAAACCCGGGTCTTTGGCGTGAGAGGCCAGCATGCTAACCACCACGCCATTGTAACTATGGAACGCGTCTTTGCCGCGCTTAAAGCTCATCTAGATCAGGCTTACATAAAACATGAAGTTGTTTCCGATCACATACACATTCTAAGGTAAAAGTTATGCTTTCCGAGGGATTCAAAAGGACTTTTGCTCCATAATTATGTTTTCTTAATAATACACCAACCTTGTGTGGTCTCTCTTTGGCACATGACTTCTCTCTTGGAACCCCTTGATAGCAGAACGATCATGGTGCTTGAAGCCAGCTCTGGTGTCTTACCATTGTTGCGATTCTGAAAATATGATTGACATTATTCTTTAATGTATCCTTAACTCAACGACAGATATATAATGCAGGAGATTGGAGTGACTGACGAATACGAACAGTTCATCTATCAGTACAACTGTATCACAGGGGGTACACGTAAGCCCGTTTCTCCACAGACAGTAGTTTTTCATCTAGATTGGGTCCTAAAATTAGGTTTGAATATTTTCCATTGAATGCTAGACTTACCCCTTGTGTATTTATCATTAACTTCCTAACGCAAGGCATAACTCTTGCCAGTTTGCATAACTGGCTAAATTAACCCTTGCGGTATTTCCCTCGCTTTGTTGTGTCAAGATAGTGAATCGCTGCACCAGAAATGCATAAACACAGATTTTTAAAGGAAATACTGCAAGGCCTAAATCAACCAGTAATGGAGACTGGCAAGAGTTATGCCTTGCATTGGGAAGTTGATATATCATATATACTGTATAACGTCGCGCTACGGAAATCGAACAGCATTTTCAACTGTGACTACAGATATCCCAAATATTCCGCTGTCTTTTGTTACCACGAAAGTTGTTCCTTTTTCACACCATAAATTTCGACCACTGTCGTCGTTGATTTCTAAATCTTAAAAATCTTGTCAGGTCTGAAAATATTCTTGTGATGAAATCACTTGACAAATGTTCCATTATTCTTGTGAAGTTGTTGGACGCATGGATTGTACTTGTTTGATAAAAATTGTATTAAATGGAAGTTCGTTTAGCATCCTCTATGTATGAAACGAGCCATAGTGACATGCACTCGAACACTGCACTAACTGTTTACCTAATTTTCCTTTTAATGTATACATGTACGTATAATAAGAAAATAAACAATAATAAGCATTACAGATATATATGCCTCTCACATGAACTCAAAGTTTGTTAGCTTGCCAGGTGATGACCATGCGGTCTCAAAAACTGAACTTCACCGGTATTCATATTGTAGATTTATATCCGTTTGATTAGACATATACATGCCTACCTTCATTGTCGGCGGTGATCTCGGGTCCGGAGAGGGCGTGGATCCCTCATCTTCCTCCTGGATGAAGCAGACACAGTGTGAGATCTGATACACACAGGTGGAACACCCAGCACTCCGTTCACAGAGAGTCCTGCACATGGTAACACTGTACGGGACGTGTACACGTGCTCCCGTCTCATAGAAGTACCAAACTAGCATACAGAATATCAGAATTGTGGCTGTCATGTTCCTACAGGACATTGTACTGAATGAAATTTTCAGAAGAATTGGACTTATCGGTAGATCTGTTATGAATAGATCCCAAGAACTGGCCTTATTGATATTGAATAAATCCCCAGAATTGGTCTTATTGATATATCTGTTACGAATAGATCACAAGAAAAACAAGCAGAAAACTAAAAAGTAAAATGTGAAGGAATCACAGGAAATCAGAAATAACACCAGGTGTTGTCTCAACACGTGCAGTCGACTTGGTGTCAAACTGTGATGTCAGTCTGGCAGCTTAAATATACCCCAACGCAATTCAATTTCAACTTTGAAACTGAATCAATCCTATCTTCTAACAAAGATCCATTATAAAGACAATATCTACCCGAATGTATAAAACAGGCTTCACACTAATTAAACTATTTCTTTTTTTTAAATTTAAGTTTTTATTGTGTTCAACATTTATTAAACATTCACTTATTTTGCATGGTAACAACTTTAAATATAATTAGTTTAACATATTTGAAATATCTAAATCCATTATTTTAGTCTATGGGGACTTTAAACATTATGCTTACTGACAATTAACCTTAATAAAGCCATATATTTATCACAGTATGCTGCAGATATAAATATGTAAAAAAATTTATAATATCAATTAAATATTTAGGCATGAATCTAAGGAATTCAAACTTATTTGTAAGTAAAACTATTTTCGTTTAAGGATATAATCCAAATGTAATGAACATGGATATTAGAACAAGTTTTGTATGTAATAAGAGAATAATTAAACCCCTTAATTGTTTGGCTTCCTTCTCATATGACCATGAACAGTATGCATTATATATGTTACTATTATCATTTCTGCTACTTGCAGTGTTCAGTTTTATAACCTATATTCAACAATCAACATTTAAGGAATATAAAGGACAACTTCGAATCGTAGAAATATTTTAAAAGTTTCACTGACAGGTTTGCTTCAATAACCACCCCTGTTGTACAATATACATTATTATGAAACTTTATATGTAATAAAATATTAATTAAACCCATTAATTGTTTTGTGTTTCCTTCTCATATAATCATGAAAAGTATGAATTGTATTATACATTTATACTCTTGTGAGGTCAATATCGGTTTTCGCAAGCTCGGTTGACCGATATTGACCTTTACAAGAGTCCATACTTGTATAATATTCACTGGCCATTTACGAGGTTATACAAGGTTAGCTTGACTCTAGCCACTGAAACAGACAGTTACGGTGCTAAATAGTGTATAAGCAGTTAACAAAAATTGCTAAAAATGTATGTTTTCCTTAGTATACTTTAATGCAATTATGAAAGTTAGATGTTTGGTAACGTAATACGTATGAATATGTGGTACATGTGACATTTCTGTTAAAGGGGTTTGAATGATAAAACGTTTAAAATACATGGTGCACGCGGAGTTCCTTCTGGATTGCAAGAATAGCAAAGCTTTCGCAGGTATGTTTTTTAAATATATTTAGTATTCTAGGTACTATTCTAAATATGGATTGGTTTCCAACAACTTGCATAGTTCATATTTTTCTGATCAGATAAATCGCAATATACTAGTTACGTACGATGGTTTAATCTCCAAAATCTAAGATAAGTTAATCAAAGGATACACAGACATTTAATGATACAATGATGTGTTTGATCTTTATCACTGTTTTGAGGTTGCGATTGTGTTTTAGTAACAAAACTATTGTTAATATCTTTTGAAAGTAATAACAAACACATTTAAATTATTTGAATACGAACTTCAAAGAATTGTGGTAAAAGAAGTATGTGACCTTTAAAGATTTCAAATAGACGGCCAATGTAAATCCTAAAAGTAAGAGGAACTTTTAAATGAAGGGTAAAAAAAACCGCGAGTATTACCTGGGAGGGACTTCACCGTACAGGAATCGTAGGCCGTCGGGCATTTCTTGAAACATACAAACTGATATAGCCGTGTAATTATTTATGTAACTTATAAACCGTTTCCCACTTACAATTATTGTCGATTACACGAACAATACATTTACAGAATAAGCTCCTGAGTCGTCCATAAAATCTCACTCCAAGGCTTAGTGATCAGAGATTGCTGCAGCAGATAGAACTTTAAACCAAAAATAGTACTCTTGTTTATATTTGTAATCTTTATGTTAAGGTGATTTAAAAAAAGGTTTATCATGTCCGTCAAAAGTGCCTTAAAATTAAATTGAAAAGGTTTCAGCCACCAGACAATCATTTGTTCCAGATGAAGATCTCAAACTAAATCCGTCCGTGGTGTGGTAGACACAGTGGTGTGATGCTGTGACAACAATTTACATCGGATATAAATCACGTACAAAAGAAACGTCCCCATACAAAATACAAGATATTTCAATCGACGGGCGATAAATGCGACTGAAACAGCGTTACATCATGTCTTCAGAACCCAACAATACTAAATATGAATTTTCAAAACATTATCTATTCATAACTCTGAGAAACACAAGTTTTAAGAAATTGTCGTTTTGGAATCTCCTTAACTAGACGAGATAGAAGCCTCAAAAAGCCAGTTTTGGCTTGTTTTGTGACGTCCTACAGTAATGACGCGTCAACAAATTTAAATCAAAGAAGGTTATTCATGTCGAGGATATCTTTAATTAATTAAATTTCTACTTGTTCAATGTTTTAAACTTAAATACCAAATATTGTGGGCCAAAAAAAAATCGATTTTAGCACCCCGTGTCTATTTGAACAGATGTAAAAATAAAAAATTGCATACTCTGATGTATGAAATTATGAATACTTCTTTACAAAACATGTGGCTACCAAATACATTCAAAATCTACTTTCTCCGACATCAATATTTCATTGTATACTGCTTTCAAAATGTGGGGACGTTTCTTTTGCACGTGAGTTTAGTATTATTCATTAACAACATAAAAATCATTAAAAAATAGAACATACATTGAATTATATTATGAATGTTATGAAACCTTTGCCAGAGCTTTGTTATAGCAAGAGTAGGACAATATTCATAAGAATATATACACGCGTCATAAACAGAATATAAAATGTATATTTCCCTTTAAATGAACAATCAATTTTCTGTTCAAACTTTGCTCATTCAAAGGCATATTCAGTCAATAATTCAGAGTTAGAAAGACAGAAAGGATCTATTTTTAGTACAAGACTCGGTCTCGGTCACTCGGTCACAAGATCGCCCTGCAACGCTTAAGATGTTTGATGGCAGATAAGTATTTCTACATGTTCCTTTTGTTCACTGGGATGAATAGATTATCTTAGTCATCAATGTTACTGAACTACTGTCTTTTTAAAGACGCTGTAGCACGTTTTCTGCGTATTATGTTTTTTCAAATATGCCATTTATTATTAAAATATTATACAACACAATGCTACGGTTATGGGTTAAACAATTCATTACAAGACTCAATAAGCCGTATTCATAGAAAACGGTTCTCTCTATTGGAAGAAAATGGTGCGACGGATAAAGCGACAATGATTAGGAACTCTTCTGTGTGAGAGGATGATTTGTAGGTTCAGACAGCTAGATTAAATAGATCACTTGAACTACCTTCGAGTGGCCATTTCAATCTGAATACATAAAAATGGCCGCTCGATGGGAAATTGACTCGCATGGCTTAATTTTTTTAAAATTGATTCAGGAGTATTATGTAGTCATTGGTAATAACTTAGTTATAATGTTGTGAGAGCACTTTATTTCAGTACGAAAATCGTGCTACAGCGCATTGAAGTGTAAACAATCTCAAAATAATTTATTGTCATCCATTTGGTAATAAACAAACTGAATATTTACGCCCATTTCCAAATATACAAACTGTCTTATAAGTTAACTTTAGATCATTGTGCTTGACACAAATATCATTAACTTTAATACAATATTTTCTTCAGTTTTTTTTAAAGCAGTCGAGGTCAGTTCCTTCCCCTTTTGACGGGCAGTTGTATTCAGACAAATGGAAATATGGCATCGACTCCTGTATAATTTCAATAATAAGTTTTAAAAAATGAATTGGTCCTCGGGGATCGGAGAGTCACATGTATCAGTGTGCTTTAAATATTACCAAAAACAAATATTTGAAATAAGCCGCGTAATATTTGTTAAACTCGATCGAGGGTGCTTCCATTTTGCACAAATCTTATGAAATTCGACTCTGCTCTGAGGAATTTGAAAAATAGTGTATCAACTGGGATACGGAATAATTAATGTACATGATGTCTATTACTGTAAGTTTTAATTGTGAAATTCTTAGTCGAAAAGCTGTCCAACTTCCGCATTCCATAGAAGGTCAAGGTTATTCGTAAAACTCATTTTGCCTATCAGAAGATAAGTATTGACTGTGTCCGGCAGGTAACCCCAATAAATCCGCCTACGGGGTTTCGAATGCATTCTTTTCTGCTTGTGAGCAATGCGGATTCGACAAATGTACCTTAAGGCTTTTAATCAAGAGGCATTTAGAAGTTGGTTAGATGAAGGAGAAAATATGTCGTATGGATTTACAACTCTTTAAACAAGAGTCATCAGAAAATGACATATCCCACCGGTTCCACAAAATTTGTAAACCACATCTTTGACAGATACTTGTGTTTCTACTACCGTATTTCAATTAGTGGGTATTACAGATGCTGAGTTTCAGGTATGTTAAGGGTGTTAGACTTCTGCTTCAGAAGCAGTCAAAATCAGTAAAAATGTTCAGATGCGCTGTGGATCGGCCTCTGAAATACATGACGGAGTTCTGACCTTCCCATGCACTGTCTCGTGCCCACAGTGTAGCAGTCATTAGTCACATGTAGATAGATCGGAACCAATGTGCTCATCCCCTTATCTAGGGACCCATCTGTTTTCCGAAGGTCATACCAGACTATGTGAGAGATAAGCTTTAAACGATGACTCTGATGTTCCGAATGGCCGTATTTCTAAGTTCAGATATGTGTCCACACGCTGTGTTCAAGGCATTGTTTTGTATGTTCGTCTAAGGTGTGTATATGTGTGTATATATGTGTGTGTGGGAGAGAGAGAGAGAGATAGAGAGAGAGAGAGAGAGAGAGAGAGAGAGAGAGAGAGAGAGAGAGAGAGAGAGAGAGAGAGAGAGAGAGAGAGGGGGGATGAGGAAAGTGAGAGTTGTGTGAGGAGAGAGAGAAGATATGAAGAGGTAGAGAGAGATACAGACAGACAGACAGTGAGATACAGACATACAAACAAGGAGAAACTGCACAAGTCAATCCAAAGTACCGATACTGGTAAAAAGGAAACGTTATACACGAAGATTGCATCGAGAGTTAGTAACGTGAGTCGTCACGAGACTCGGTAATTGAGAAGAAATACATGTTTGCATGCTGAAAGAGATTGTAGATATATAATAGATAGATATCATTCATGTCGACATGCTTTCAATATGCATGACGTGTCTGTACAATTTCTGTACCGCAGGTACATGTAGTCAAGCCTTGCCTACTTCAGTGAGCTGTTTCTATTACGCTGGATTAGTTTTACTACAGGCTTGCTCTTTGTTATTGTTCGTTATTGGTGCAGAACATTGATTACCTTGTTATTGCAAATGGTTCAATGTAAGTTCATGACATGATTAACCGTTTGACTCGTTCACAAACAGTTTGCTGAATGTAAATGTTTGTTAATACATTATGGATCGATGAATAGTAAGTTTTTAAAAATGTTTATATTTTAATTTTATGTTACTGTACATACATACTTACATACATATTTTACTACATAAAACATACATGTATGACATACTATGTTATCGGACAGGCATGATTTGTATTCAATATTTTTCTAACGAGTAAATTATGTTTGATCAAGATGCAGATGCACATGATCCACTTTAAGTTTCGAGTAAAAATAATACCAACAATGTCAACATTCAAACACGCGTATGTCGTTTAAAACTAAAATTAGGTAATTTTTTTCTTTCCACTTATCTTTAGATTATGCCGCTATTGTTCATTTGTTGATTGTCTTGTGATGTTCAGGATTGTGGTTGCAATCAAGTAAATTTTTACAATCAAATTAACTGTGTACTGGATGACGTTGTTTCAATGTGAACATTCGGTGTTTTCTGTGTACTGCGTGTAACCGTCGGGAAGTTGAAACTAACTTCCAGTTAACACGGTTTTATTGTGTCAGATTATTCAGATTGCAATAGATATTTATCTATTCCGGTTTGGATAATCAATAAGGAGTTTGACCCGTATTTAATGGTAATTGTTATCACCGGGGGAAAATACCGAAGTTCATATTTAGTATACGATACACAAGGGCAAATATCCGTTCATAATGATGTGTCGCCATGAAGAATGCTAAAAGGTCACTGTCCTTCTTCGACGACGCCTTTAAACTGCGAGAGCTTAAAAACCAGCGTATCCTTCGTTTTCACGCACATGAAATCTTACTTTTTAAAACAAAAATCAGTTATGTTACTTTACTTTATAAGAAACGGATGCAATATTGCGATCTTTGTTCGTGATTTATTTATCACACTGGTTATATTGAAATATATGGATATATATACACCTTAAAGGAAAGAGTGGAATTACGTTCAAGCTCATGTTAGAAACAGTCAACGATGATCTGTTCAAGTGTTCTGATCAATCAGGGTTTTGTATGCGCGAGTCTACTTCACACCCCTGATTCATAAGCACCTTTGTCTCGTATCGCGCTATGCTATAAATAACCAGCCAATAACAGGATTTTTAATCCAGCAATATTGGCACTCTCCGGGGAGAAGACTAATGAGCAGCCATAACATTTCAAGTTGCGACATTTCATTTGTTGACAAAATACATGCTATACATACAGATGATTAACCGGCCTTCAGTGGTACAAGAACAATGTGTTTATGGGATCAAGGAATTGGAGTACCCTTGAGGATATGAATACATTGGTGGAGTAAGATGATGTTTGGTAGAGCGTATACAGTGTATACAATTTAGTTGGCTACTGAAAGAAAATATGTACATATCCATCGCAGTAATTTTCAAGGTGCATCCATTGTGATGTTGGGTGTCAAATATGCTATCGTTATAAATGGTGTTATTCTATCGAGTAATGCTAGTTGTTGCTTAACATTACCATTTTGATGATAGTCGACTCAGTATAGTGTTGATATAAAGGTAAAAGTAGTGATGTCTTATCGATAACCGGACAATGCATCGCGATTGACTCAATTTGTCAAACGACAAAGTTTTGTCGATAACGTGTAATAGGTCATATAACTACCGTGCGTGTAAATTGGACGTGTGGTTTCGGTTCTACTCATGTTTTATTTATTTTACGCGATATTAAGATGAGAGAAATTATTTGAAGTGAAATCAGCTCATATGTTTTTTTGGGCACGTATTAAAGTCAAATGAAATATTTTGAAACACAATGGATGCATCTTAAATGATTATTATCATATTGCAAGATTGCATTCAAGTGTAATTATTTTCCATTAGTCATCTTGTGGCCTTCGCATGATATGAAATTGTAATAAAAAGATCCGCCTTGTTTGACGGCCTTTTTAAATGTTCAATCTTATCATAACGTCTCATACGGTTTAATAATGAACTCGTACAAAGACAATTTCTTCTAGCCAAAGGAGCACATATAACACGATATCACCGATATAGTTGAAAATAACATATATTTTCGATACGAGCACATGTGTACAAACCACGTTCACCTAGCAACCACTGTTTCAGCATGAGTTCCCGTATTTCGTCGCCCGTGACGTCATACATCATTTGTTCATGACGTCATTGAACTTGCCGTAGCAAGAGAAGTGGGTTGTTTTCTGACCTGTATCCAAGGCTACTAGTTCTAGCGAGAACCCGCCACCGGTCGAATGTCTTTTAAAACACAGGCAGCCTATGTGAGTATTTTTTACCAAATTCAACGGGATAGAATGGGAAAATTGCTGCACTGGAAAGTGTGTCATACGCCCTTACGAAATGTGCATAACATCACTCGTTCTCGCTCGGGCATACCAATAATTCACCGTCGTTAACAGTCATATAACGCTAACAATTTTTATTTATGACACTAGATACATTTCTATGTACGTAAACAGAGTATCATTGTCTCAGCTATTGATAGAATATCAAGAAGGTTAGCTGCATTAGGTTCAGTCCAGTAAAGCTAACGTCGCCATACAGGCTTTACGCATACTATTGCATGTACTGTTCGGGGAAAATACAAAATCACACTTGTTTTTTAATTGTCACATGTCACATTCCTCACGTCTCATGATCTCTGTTAATATTACGAAGGTATCAGTAACACCGACAGAAGAGATAAGTATTTTATATCCAAAATCATTCAACACGCACTACTAGCTTCATGTTTGGTTTCCCCATCTGAAATGACGTACATGTAGATATTCATCGAAGTTCATGCGTTTGGACATCAATTAAAGAGGACGACAACGTTTATATCCCATCAGATCCAATAACTGACTGTCCAGACAAATCTGTAACATTGAATCAGGTTTCGTTTATCCCTGTATAGGCGTCAAATATCTTTTTCATCATGATTATTTTCAGGACTATCCGACTTTTCTAAAAGCCCTGACGCCACATCGGGAGATCAACCAGTGTCAGAATATTTTGAGTGACAAAGCGGGCAATAAATACCGAATGTTCTGATTAGTGTAATACTGCTAGATTTATGATGTCTGGATGGTTTACTATAACGATGCTACAATGCTACTGCCGAGTTTTCAATGACACAATACACTGATTGACTTTCATCGCGGAGTGGGCGGTTTCTCTCAATTGATGTTAGAGAATATTGAAAACAATAGCAGAATTATATCCTCGCTTTGGTAAAATACAACATATATTGACACTTTGAAATTATCAATATCAATCACTAATTTTAAACCAAACTTGTTGCTCTTTTTGAACAATGTATTATGCTGAAGATCGTTTAGTAGTTTAATAGTTCAACTCAACGGACCAATCGGATCGTTCGAAGGGGTATCTACTGCGGAATATCGAGTTCCTGTGTCCGGTACTAACTTTAGTTACCTTGTTCACCAAACAATGGTGTTGTCCCTCCTAGACGTGACATGCTTTATTTGTTTGTCTGGACTTCAACAATAATCAACATTCAGTACACTGGTCTTTCAGACTACTAGGAGACTCCCGTCAATGCAAAGCATCGGCCATTTTATCAACGTGCCAATAATCAAGGTTCAGAATTATTGGGCCTTGATTGAAGAAGACGCCAAAGTTAACAAACTTCCAATCCGTTTTCAACCAATCACCTGATAGTTTCAATCCTTTGAAGTAAATCTTTAATTCTCCTCCTGAACACCCAGATGTTCTCCCTGATATGATGAAAGTGAAATACTCTTGAAAGCGGTGTTAACCCCAAACCACACCTCATAAAAATGTGGTTTTTCGATTATGAACTTAATTACGAAAAATCTCACAGATGCAGTCTATATGATCAGGAGACGGGTTCTATCTCCCTGAACACTTTGTGTTACTCTTTGTTACTCTACATGTCAAACCACCGTGACATGTAGCATATAACACAAGATACACAGGGTCATGTAACGTTTCTTCGGTAATCGCCTACCAATTGAACCATCTCTCAGAAATCCACAACGTTTGTGATTTAACTGAGAAAACTTCATGATAGATTTCTTTATTATTTAATCTGGATTTTCATTATTGTCTGTGTAAACATACCACGTTGGAAAATTAAATGGTACAAACTCACAATTATTTTGAGTATTAGATTTCCACCCTGCATTAAAAAGGGTCACAGATTGTATAACCTTTAGTCAAGATTCACATTCAAATTAATAAAGTAGCCAACAACTTTGCATGTCACTGTATTGGTTTTTTTTCATGAATACACATGTAGGGAAAATAATGATGTACGTACACATAATTCAAGGCATCTTGTTTTAATGAAAGGTTGTTATAAAGTCACAATAATTACTAAATTTTATATGATGCAATGCACATAAAATAAAATAAAATAATCAATTAATTATTGAAACACTCCAAATCCAGATATCTTAAACATCTTTTTCAGGTTTATCAGAAGTAAACGCACGTGCAAATCATAATTATTAAAGTTACAAACTGCCATAACAGTGAGGATGATGCATTGAACACTCGTCCAGAAAATTATTTTTATTAACCACTAGTTACTATGTCACACACCATTGTTCCTTATTTCCAGACATTTCGAAAACATGTTTTTCAAAATGCAAGACGTTTCGTCCCCTCAGTCCAATATAGCCAAGAGCATTCCTACTACTAATTTGTTTGGTAATCTGTTCTAAGGTTTCTATTAGGTGACCACGTGCTTCTGTAGTATGACCGACGGAAGCAGTGGTTTGAACAGCACAGGCCATCTTAATTACATCGTGGCTGCGGGGGTATTCCTGTATTGTTGTGAACGGAGACAATGTTTTATTTGAAAAAAGCAGTCAGGATAATGCGGTTTTCTAAAGAGAAAAACCTAGTATGTTTGGAACCAGAGAATGTTACAATAGATTGATAACGAATGTGAAAACATGTCTGATTTTCAAAAACTTAAGATTATCTCAATCCTATCACGACGATGTTCATTATGAACTCGCTGTCCATTGGAGTTGCTCTTTTTAAGAAGTAATTCCATTGGGAAACATAAACCCAACTGTGTTGGCCATTTGGCATCATTATCTTCAACTTTCTAACTGTTTATTTAACATAAAAATCATCATACAAACGACTCAAATCTTCGATAAATCGATAGCTTGAATATCAAACTATTCATTTCCTACTATTACAACAGGAAGACCCTCGTTAATTGGGGCAATTACATATGGTTTCGTTGGAGGATCCGGTATTTAGAAGGTGATTTCGGAAGAGCGTAATTATATTAATTAGATACGTAGATTAGGTAATTAAATTATGTTTGTTTCTTATATTATTGTCATATACTTTGTATTGTGTGGATTATGTGTTCACTTGTACAACCATGACTTTATGACTTTTGCAGTTATAGGCTACGCAAGGCGGTTCAGGCAACTAGAATGTTTAATGTTACTTGTCTGTCGGCAACTAAACTACCGCCCAAAAGAAAGTATACCATCACATTGACAAGTAATTAAAAAACAACAGATGCAAGTTAGACAAAATGAAATATTATTAAGAGCTTTTAATTCTGCATAAATTCAATGTAAACACATACAATAGATAAGAAACAATGAAATGTAAAATGGACAGAGACACATTAGAGTTAAAAAATGAGATTTCAAAATGTATCCGTACACAGAAGGTTATTTACAACAAAATTTACACACTGTTGACTCATTGGATCTTCCTTTAATCGAGTGTGTCCTCCTCAAGCATCGATACACGCAAGAATGCGCATAGATGACATGAGGCATCTAATGACGTCACGTGGAATCTGATTCCATGCACGGGTCTGCTCCTAATCTGTCTGTCAAGATAATTCCACAAACTTTCGACCGGGTTCATGGCTGGGGAACAAGCAGGCCAAGCTAAATGCACATGCACATTCATGTTGTTGAGATAATTCTGTGTGAGTCTGGCTGTGTGAGGTCTTGCATTGTCATTGGTGAATGAAAGGGTGGACAATTAGCTGCAGATCTCATCCCTGTACCTCTGCGCATTCAGGTTGTCATGGATGATGACTAGCCTCGTTTTCAGTTCACACCGCTTCCTCCATACGCTGGGACTTCCTGAACACAGTTTGGAGCTAACCGTTCCTCAGCACGTCTGTAGAGACGTTGACGACCATCAGCTCTCAACAAACATAATCTGCTCTCATCAGAAAAAAGAACGTGACCAGTTTCGGACTTGCCAACGTCGAACTAGCCTTGCACAGCGGAGCCTGTTGCGTCGATGTTGCTGGGTAAGCACAACTCCCCGGAATGAACGCCGTGTCCGGATACCATGTACCCGTAGAAGCCTTGACACAGTCTGTCGACTGATGCAATGTCCGAGTGCCGTTGCTGCCTTCGCTGTTGCAGGAATGAAGCGGTTTCTTGGGTGGATTCCTCGGATGATACGATCCTTCTCGGGCGTAGTCACCCATGGTCTCCAACTTCTCCCTGTCTGCAGTCTGGCCTGTCTGCCGTAACCGTCGAAACAGCATGAGATACATACACTGGTGCAGCCGAACGATCTTACGATGTGGGCATGTGCAGCTCCTTCCTGGTATATTCCTACAGCTCTCTCTCTGAATTGCGGTCAGGCGTGGTATTTTTTGTGCACGTGCCTTTTCATACTGCCGGTTTTATACTGTTTGTCAGCAGGTGCATTTCGCATTTTCCAAAATTCGAGTTCACGCGACAGTTTTCGCAATTTGAAAAATTTTAAAAGAAGAAATTAATAGGTATGGTAGGTTTTCATATATTCCTGTAAAGTTTTATGAATGTCCGTTCACAAATGATGTTTTTAACCCCCAAAATAATTGGTATACTTTCTTTTGGACAACAGTTAATGGCCAAAACCGTAAACACCCTTGTGATAACTAATGCTGTAAATATGCCATAATAAAAATACTATCATGTTGTCTATTAAAAAACGATTTGATTACATTTCGTTTAGAAAGTAATTCATTACTGAAGTCGGAGTTAATTTTTTCTCCCAATTGATATGATTTAAATATTAAAAAATTACTTTAATGTCTTTTGGTAAAATATGTTAATTAAAAATGTCCACGTTATCTGCTCAATTAATGCTTACACATGTAATCAAGTGCCAAATTTATAGAGATCAGGATATGTAGACCAATTACTGTTAATCTTTCAACGAAGCTAAGATAATTACCGGAACCGTTGATGAACACTGGCCATTTGGCAACGTTATTACCACTATAAGAAATATTTTATTTACGATGACATATCTTATGTAACTCGCAATTGTCCTAGAAATAAAGTTTATCAAACAAATCACCTACACCCTGCTTGTGTTGGTTGCCACATTGTGGTCTTCAACCGAACACAATCGGTCCATTTGGCATGAGGTGACATATATCAGAGAGAAACATGTGTAGTGTGATAGCATGCCCAGTCGGTTTATAGCATTACAACGGTTTATAGCATTACAAATCTTGCATGATTGGGAACCTCGCAACGAGCACAGAGTTTCCAGTTTCACTTCCGGTAACATTCACAGTTGCCTCGTTTTGGTTTGTCGCAGTCCGACGAGGAGCAAAGGATTTATTCTTATTTAATAGAAAATCTTTATGTTAGTGTTTTTATTGGTTTCATTTGGACACGATATACTTAATAACCCAATTGCTGATGAAAGTTATACAGCAAACAATGCATAACAGTTGATCTTTAATCGTGAATATTACTGCAAAAATAGACAAAAGTCTATACTTTCTTAAATACCTCTTTTTCCCTAACAGTATTTTTCTTTGACTTAAAATTTTAGATATCTTGAACTGTTGAAAGATAATTTTAATTGATAATACAGTCAGGATGTTGGACTGTTCAGAACGGTTATAATAGATTTATGAATAATTCAATCGCCCACGGCTTTCTGCATTCAAATTATCATCCATATACCCCCTTGCCATATGTCTAGCGGAACCTTTTGCCTCGACCCTCTGAATCCCTGGTGGCAAAAATCATAATCATCAAAAACTCATTTGTGAATATCGATAAAAAAGAATAACCAATCATAAAACAATTATATGTTGGGCTATTTACAGCTTTACCTTTTAAGGGCATTATGTTCTCGCTGATTCACGTATGTAAACTCGCATTTGATTAAACTTTTAAAAAATTATTTACTGCTTTTCAAAAAAGCCCAATATGCTGCGAGGGAGAAATGTTTTCGTAAATGCGACAGGACATACACTCATTTTCTATTCAATCGTCTGTCGGGGAAGGATTGGTTACATCACGAAGAAAGTGTTTTCAAACATGAGCACGAATGTTTTAATCCGCGCTGGTACGCTTTAGAGATTTTTGCTTACCTTTACCATGAACAGTGACATAGTCAGGGACCTCATTATCGCATCTGCATTATACGTTCTAATGTGTGGAATCTACTTGATCAATTTCCAAGAAACACTCATTTGCTAGTGCAAAAATGAAAAGTTGTTTTTGATTTCAATCATAATTGTTCTTTATGAAATATCGCTTGTATGAGGGCATGCGATCAATTGATAAAGGAAATGAGAGGAAAATGACAGTTATAAAGCTTAACAATCACTCTGTCAATTCAAGCAGATGCCAAACTTGAGAAATATTACGTGGATAATTGCCTCTGTTTGAAATTCATAAATATAAATTGGACAAAGCAGTCAACTAAATTGGTCTATAATTTGCCCTTGTTACCATGTTCGTGTCTACTTCAAAATCAAGTTTGATTCCTCCCTCCTACCCTGTCTCTATTTGGAGGCTCTGACAGCGAAACAGGAAATGTGTTTTTTATTGGACATTCGCTACGTATGATTCCAAGATATTCAACCTGACAATTACATCTCTTGACACATCTCCTGGAGAATAATCGAATAGCACGTGGGAGTGTGTAGGTGTGGACGTTTAGATTGGACGGATTCAGTTTGAAACGGAGTAGGAAGAGCATTTACCGGTAGAAAAGTGTTTTCAATTTGTATATCTACTGCCAGTAATGCAGATATGCCAATTAATTTCCACAACACAGTCATTAACCAAACTCGTCATAATTGCATGTAACAAAAGTATAATAATTGCACCTTTTTCAGAAGGAGTTTATATTTGAAATGTTTTAATATTATTGATCACACTATCTGTAAAGTCAATTTTCATGATCAGGACGAGTCAATTAGCGAAACAATTTTGCCCGAGTATAGGGACCAATAGTAGTAATATTCCTGAAGATCTTGTACAACATATAACAATGTTATACGTATTGTTTAATAACTATAATTACTCTGGTTTCCAGTAACTATGGAAGGGGATTTGTGCCATAAATGAAGACATGTTAACTTGTAAAGTTTAACATGTCGTTCTCAACCATACAAGTCTCGAAAAGACAAGTCCAACCATGCAAAACTAATATTTTAATCCTGTCGACTTGTGATTTTTAGCTCATCTGGCCTGAAAGGCCCGATGGGCTTATGGCATGGCATGGTGTCCGCCGTCCCTCCCTCCGTCCGTCCGTCCGTCCGTCCGTCCGTCCGTCCGTCTGTAAACTTTTCGCATTTTCATCTTCTTCTCCAGAACCACTTGGTCTAGGGAGCTGAAATTTTGTATGCAGACTCCTTGGCTAATGGGGATTCTAAATTGTAGATTTAATGACCCCATGACCTCAATTGGGGTCACAGGGGTCAAAACCCCCAAAACCTATTTTCATCTTCCTCTCCAGTTTCAAAAGGTCTAAAGAGCTGAAAAGTTGTGTACAGACTCCTTGGCTAATGGGGATTCTAAATTGTAAATTTGGTGACCCCGTGACCTCAAATGGGGTCACAGGGGTCAGAACCCTAAATAAACTTATTTTCATCTTCTTCTCCTGTTCCAAAAGATCTAGAGAGTTGAAAAGTTGTGTGCCATATGTGTGACATATTTGGAAGTTTCCCGAACATTGCCGATGTTTTCCGAGGACGAGAGGCATTTGCAAAAAAACGAGACCTCCCTTGCCACTGTCCCAGATGGGGAATCAGTACATTCTTAGTAAGTAAATGCCAAACGAAAATACCAATTGAAAATTAATTCTTAGGTATTCTCATTATTATTTCAATAAATTTTAAGGACATTTGACAAACAATTATTTTTGTTGCAAAGCAAACGAATGCTGAAGTAATGTTAATGTGGAATGACACTGACAGACATACAGGATCGCATAGCTTGATTGGCATTGATGCTATGATAAATGTACCCGATCCGTTATCATAAAAATTCTTTCACTTACATATAAACCTGCAGATTTACAAACCATATATAGACATCCTACACCCCAAACAATTAATTACTTTCTGTGCGTTCATTTACACATTATCTTCTCTCAGTTAAATCATGTCAACATTCACTTTTGTATACTCCAATTTTACGTGTATTCAGTTTTTGCATTCAGGAATGAATATCCAAGTTTTGAAAAAGAAAGTATATAAACGTTAGTGGGGAAGAAATTGAAAGAAATACATAAGCAAGTGTTGACAACTTTATTATTAATTTTAAGATATTTTAAAAAGTACCACAAAGCAATGATCTAAATCAAGGAACTTCATATACTTCTTTAAAAATTAAAAAAAAATGCATTGCACTTTAATTATAACTGCAAACTGTTCTGAGTACAAATAC
The DNA here is from genome assembly GCA_936450465.1 of Gibbula magus. NCBI lineage: Eukaryota > Metazoa > Mollusca > Gastropoda > Trochida > Trochidae > Gibbula > Gibbula magus. The sequence goes on from OW388303.1 coordinate 61,282,635, forward strand.
TTCTTATTCTTACAGACAGATAATCAAAGGGAAATGTTCTTTAGCTGAGTTCAATTTATCTCTTTTAATTATTTTACAAACTTTTCTCAACTAGTTTAGATTATTTATTGGTTTTGAATATGTTAATTTATCTATTTTCATTTACTTATCAAGCAAACTATAATTTTAGTATTTGAAGCAGTGAAAAGTGTATTGTTGTGGGACAGAACTATATTTGTCCATGAATAATATGTCCATTACTTCTATATAAAGAATCAAATTACTGAAATTAAGTATCAAATGGAAATCACAAGCCTACAATTTAAACAATAAATATTCAACTTCTACATGCCAAAATATGAAAATAATTATGAATAAAGAATGCAAACTGAAAATAGAATTGTATGAATGGTAATTCAAAAATATAATTGCAGTGTTTAATTTAAAAATTTAATCGACTGTAACATATACAGGATATAAAATAATTAAAAAACGTTTCACTAACATTGTCATTCATGAATACATTGACATGCGTAATGTTTTCAATAAATTAAATATGTGTTTTATTAACTCAGATATGAAACGATGATAATTTTTATTTAGATACAAATTTCGATAATTTATGTTTTACAACAATGTGTTTCCCCTAAACATACGTCTTTGCCGTGTCTATTTAACACTTTTGTTTGTTACTCATTAGTGTAACAAACTCATTGTAGTAGAAATGTATATCAAATTATTAATTTAAAAGTTGAAAGAAAAGAAATGTTCATTCCATTAATGTGTTGTCAAGGAGAAACACAACACAATCCGGCCCAAAGTTGCAGAATGGGCTTCTTTATACACATAGAGGCAACCAGGACAAGAGAAGATAGCGGTGTGGCCAGGGCCCAGATGTAACCACCACCAATATACACTCACTTCTATTTTGGAATGTTAATGGACTCTCTTCTAAATCATCGGATATTGACTTTGTGAGTTTTCTTGAATTATTTGATGTTGTTTGTATATGCGAAACCTGGAATACAAACGAAGATCACTCTGTGTTCTCCGACGAGTTTATGTGCTACAGTTAAGATGCAGTTCGAATCTCTACGTACGGCAGACTATCAGGAGGAATATTAGTACTTGTAAAGAAGTCATGTGTACAGTATATCAAAATGTCCAAGAAAACTCAAAATTGTGTATTTTTTATTATTTGACAAAGTGTTTTTTAATTCAGAAAATGATGTGTTATTGTTTTCTGTATATATTCAGCCAGAGTCATCTATATGGTACGGAACTAATAATGTACAGTGTGGTATAGCCTTACTACAAGACTCTCTAACTGATGTTTTACAGGAGTTTGGCAATATCTCACTTCTTCTTGGTGGAGATTTTAATGCAAGAACAGGTACTAACCCGGTCTATGTGGAAGACGATATAATTTCTACTCTTAAGATGGACTATTGTGAATTCTTACATGATAATATCCAAGCTAAACGATATTCATGTGACAATTTTGTTTCAAATTATGGTAGAAAATTATTGGAACTCTGTGCAAGCTTGAACATCACAATATTCAACGGAAGAAAAGGAAATGACAAATTGATTGGTGATTTCACATATATTGCATCAAACGGATCAAGTTTGATAGACTATATTATTGGATCGAGAGATATGTTTACATTGTGCAGTGGATTCGATATCGGAAGTAGGTCAGAGTCACCGCACCTGCCAATCACTTGTTCATTTCAATCACGTGGGGAAATTGACAACGATGAAGAAGCACGTGACTCACCACCAGTACAGAGCTTAAGGTTTAAGTGGACTGATGATTGTGTAAGCCGATTCCGTGCGAATCTGCTTTCAGATGATGTAACGAAAACTTTAGATGATTGTGCCAGCCAAGCTATGTATGATGTCAATCAATCAGTTGAATCATTCACAACTGCCCTAAAGAAAGCTGCTGACTTCACGAAGAAGCGCTCTCGCATAAACGTTATGTCCAGCCAGCCATGGTTTGATAACGAATGTCATTTTCTCAGACTAGAAACCCAAAGAATGTTACAAATATTTAGAAGAGTTAAATCTGACACATCCCGACAATCTTATGTTGAATGGAGGAACAAATACAATGACACCTTACGGAACAAGAAAAGACTCTATAACGCATCAATAAGAGACATGTTATTACAGAATATCACAAATGCCAAAATATTCTGGAACACTCTAAAGAAATATACAGCTCCTAGAGCACAAAGGAACAATATCAGTATTGATGTTTTGTTCTCTTATTTTGAGAATCTATTTCAAGATAAAATTAATGTACCGGACCATGCTGGGCCCAATATAAATGCCTTTGATTTTGATTACGATGTTGATGACATAACATGTTCTATATTAGATTCACCCATTACTAGGGACGAAATCTCAGATGCTATTCTTAGACTTAAATCTGCAAAGTCTCCTGGCGAAGATAACTTATTGCCTGAATTTTTTAAACACTCAGTAGATATTTTGTTACCATACATGGAATTATTGTTTAATATAATGTTTGAGTCATCCACCTTCCCAGAGAGCTGGAGCACAGCCATTATAGTACCTTTACTGAAGAAGGGTGATCGTAATGATCCAAATAATTACAGGGGGATATCCCTACTTACTACTTTTAGTAAACTATATACATCTATACTTAACAACAGACTAGCATTTGGGCAAATACATACGATAAGGTTGTAGAATCTCAAGTGGGCTTCAGGGAAGGGTATAGCACAATCGATAATATTTTCATTTTACAATCCGTTATCCAACGACATCTATGTAAGAAAAAGGGGAAGCTTTATGCTATATTTGTTGATTTTAAAAAAGCTTTTGATTTCATTAACAGGGACAAATTATGGACCATTCTTAAATATAAAGGTGTATCACCTAAGATGCTAAAGGCGCTAACTTCTATCTTTAATTGTGTTAAGGGGCGGGTACGTGATACTTTTCTGTCTCAGGTATTTGATTGTCAACAGGGTTTACGACAAGGATGCGTTTTAAGCCCAATACTGTTCTCGTTTTTTATCAATGAATTAGCTTTAGAAGTTGAATCCAAATGTTATCCTGGTATTCAGCTCCACCCTGATGTTGTACAAATGTTTTTATTACTTTTTGCTGATGATATTGTACTTTTTGCAGACTCTGTGTTTGGATTACAAAAACGTATACATATTTTAGAAAGCTTTTCGAAAAGTCACCAACTGTCAATTTGGAAAAAACAAAGATCGTTGTATTCAAAAGTGGTTTTAATTTATCAAAACATGAAAAATGGTATTTTGAAGGAAATCTTTTGGAAACTGTTTGCTCTTATAAATATCTGGGTATTTTATTTTCACGCTCTTTATCTTGGTCTCCTCACGTGAATAACGCAGCCTTGCAAGGCAAGAAAATTGTATACGGTATTCTAAAATCACTTTACATGCTTAATCCATTACCTTACGATTTATTTTTTAAAATATTTGATACCAAAATCAACCCCATTCTTTTGTATGGAGCTGAGATATGGGGAGTTTATGTATTCAAAGAAGTTGAAATTGTACATATGTTTTGTTGTAAACGGTTTTTAAATGTCAAACGGTCCACTTCAAACCATGTAGTTAGGGGAGAATGTGGACGTTATCCAATGTATATTTGTACTTACAAAAAAGCTGTTAAATTCTGGTGTAAAATATGTAAAATGCCAAACTCTAGATTTGTAAAAAAATGTTATGACATGTTAGTTTTAGACACTTGCAATGGTAAAACAAACTGGGCATCAAAAATTAAGAATATTCTCTACTCTTTTGGATTTGGCTATATTTGGGAACAGCAACAAAATTTATATAATGTTGATAAATTCATATCAGAATTTGTTTTTAGACTAAGAGTTAATTATGAACAGGAATGGCACACATCTCTTGTAAATAGTTCAAAATTTTCATTTTATTCTTGTTTTAAAGTCACATTTGGTGTTGAGGATTACATTGAAAAATTATCAATTTCAAAATTTCGATCAGCCCTTGCTAAATTCAGGTGTTCCTCACACCGTCTCCAAATTGAAACCGGTAGATATGTTAACCAACCCAGATCAAATAGATTATGTATTTTATGCAAAGTTAGAGCACAGTCAAATGCTTTCGTCCAATCATATGAGTGTATTGTGGTCACGTGGAGTACATTTATATCCCGATAGATGTACGGTTGTCTGGTTGCGTTCGGGTATCATGCTCATAAACTGGTTCACAGACTTTCATAAAAACAACAAACAATGTCAACTGATTGTTTTATTTATGGAGATAATACACAATTAAACACTTATTTAATTGACAAATGACCTGCTGTGTTCCCTTTCCGAAAGGAAATAATCGCTTCCGTTGATGAGGGTCTTCTATATTAAGGAGCTTGATATTCCTAAAAGAAGAATAAAAGCATGTAAATAAAGCAAGTAATGTGAGGTCAATTGGGATTTTTTAAGTGTATTTCATTTATATCACAGTAAGTGAAACAATGACAAGCATCAAACCATGTTACCAATGTTTTATATATTTTCAACCACGATATAAAAAATAATATCAAAAGTTATATAGAACGACATAAAAATGAGAAATAAGAAAGTGATATAAAATTACCTTCTTGGATGGAGACTACATTGTCGTCTCACTGAAACTCCTGTATCGTCACACAGCGTCCGAGCGATGTCCAGTACGACGTTACATTCTTTCCTACAGACAGTTCGAGTTCCTTTGCTGCAGTAACCTGAAATAATAAATATGCAATATAGACGGGATGCACACTAGCATATGCAACAATAGATATAAGAACTCGAATATTGGTAAATACAGCTCAACAAAAAAAAATATTTGAAATACAAAAGACAATAACTTTTATTAAATAAACCAATTTAATGTAATTTTCTTTGAATTTTAAAAATATACACTTTAAAAAGTAAGGAGTAAAAAAGTAAAGTTACCTTTCCTGAAAGAATAGTGTACTTGTCTTTGGACTGTCCATGATGAAGCCATTGTGTGAACTGATTCATTCCACAAACCACTCAGTCTTTATAGGCAATGAAATGTATTACTGCTCAATGTTGCTGTAGCTGACGCCTCGCCCAACCCTCTCAAACCCTACTCGTCCTCTATCTATTACATAACGCTATTGAAAATGAATTTCATTTTATGCTGGTATGTAATTGTTACAAAAATTTAAGATGCTTGTATATACCATATAAATTTTACTCAAACCCAACCGTTCATAAATTCAATATGCTCATGTCAATTGACAATCAAGATGTTGTACAAAACATAGCCATTTATATACACAGTGCAATGAATCTTAGAGATTCCCTCCTTTGTCAATAATAACTTATTATCTGCTTATTTATTATTTATTATGTACAATATCCTATATTATACATTATGTTGTCGTTTATACACATACATGTATTGCTCTGTTGAACCAAAATGTAGCCTGGGCCTATGGCCTCCACTACGAAATGAATAAAGATTGATTGAACATGTATACACATATTTCAAGGATTAGTGTGTTTGAAAAGTCCAGAAACTGTACTAAGAGTGTGACATATTTAGATGTTCAGTATATATTTATTAATAGAGCAATCTACACAAGAAGAGAGCTGCTGAAAGTGAAACTAAGTCGTTCAAATATTTGTTCTTTCTGTAAATCTGAACCAGAAAGTTTCCAATAAGTTTTCATAAATGTAATCACGTAAATGAATTTTGGGGGAATCGAAAGTTTCATGAACAATCGTCTTTTATCACCCAAAACTGGCTCCCTAAGTAGATGGTGCTTGTGTGAGATCATGCGATATCGATAAGCGATATCTACATTGAAGATCACGCTAAAATCAAATCTTCATAATCTTATCAGTTAATGACAATTAATTTGTAACTTTAATGAACTCCTATTGATATATCAATCAGCAGACACTTGGGTGACATTCTCGATATATACTCTGATATTATCATATCATTACAGTACCAAAAAATTAAAATATCCATAGAAAGTGTTGTAAATATTGTCAAAGATGAATCTAACGTTGCTCGTACATTAAAAACAACGCTTTCTTTCCACGCGAAATGGATTTTTTAAAACAATATTTCCTGGTTTCAAAATTGTGTCTTAGCTCTGCACATCCTTTATGTGTGTTTCACTTTTGTCTGTATACCCGTGAAATGAACTTAATATAACATTTGAAAATAATGTTTCATTGAGCTATACCTTACGGATTTTTAGTTCTGCCTCAGAAAGGAATCCAATTTGCGTTTCCATGGAAACGGGGAAAACAAATACCGAACTGTGACCAGTGTTGCGACGATCCAAAAGCTGGGACAGGAAAATCATTTTGTGGACCCAAATCAAAGCAGTCCGTGACACTGACAGTAATTTATATTTCGAAACCACTTGAAATTACGTAAGGTTTATTTTGAAAAGTTAAAACTATTTAGTATTAGTATGTATTTCCAAAATGTCGATAAATTATCTAATTATTATCGAATGTGAAAAAATGCCCCGATTAACTGTTTTTTTGTGTTATTATTTTTTTTTTCTTTTTCAAAAGACGCATTTTTTTCTTTGTACTCAATTGATACAGACTGTCTTACTTATGAAGGCATTAAACATGTAGCAATCCTGTATACCCTTTTACAATCAAATGCAAACAAATTAAAAAAATTCAACACCCTTCTGGGTCACAAGAAAATGTACGAATTAATACTTGACTCACACATTTTGATAAACTAACTTGCTATCATACATGTCATGGGACTACGTCACTACTTCGAAATACACTGATCTGGATTGGGAGTGTTTTAGTTTATACATATACAACTGCGTGTAGCAAGAAAGGATTTACTCCAACTATCTTGTATATTAAAAAAACCCAGACAAATAATACATTACAAAAGTATTATATCACAAAATACATATATATTAATCTTGACTAGGAAGTATATTTCTTAAAAGTGTGGTCTAGCTATTCCTATGTTATTTAGAACTGAATACTAAATGAATAGACAATTTACAACTTTTCTCTAAATGTGTTCAATTATTTATGTTGATTCTGTTTGCATTTTGCTTGAAAAGTTCCTGGATCCGTCCCTGACATACATTATAGTGACCAGTAATCCTGCCTTTAAAAATTGTATTGTATAGTTACTTTATTCTGTCCATATGAACAATCTATATATATATATATATATATATATATATATATATATATTGTTGCAAAAGTAGTTTTGCTACAATATCACTACAAATTTGTTTCATACTGCATGGCAGCACTCTTCATCCTTATAAGGTCAAACTGCAAAAAAACCTTTCTGGTTTTTGTATTTTGCTTATATATATATATATATATATATATATATATATATATATATATATATATATATATATATATATATATATATAATTAGTATGCCTGATTGAAACAAGAGCAATATAAATTACGTTCCGTTTTTATTTGAGTAATTCCTGCTTGCTTTGTTTCAAAATCAGAAAATGAATTTCAGCACAGATAAGAGGTCATGATTACACAATGTGACATTAAATATGTGCCCGACCATCGGGCTGGTAAGGTTTAAGTTTTGCCAGCTCGCAACAGAAATAACCTCGTCTCGGGCGTTCGGGCGGGCAGTTGTTTCCTCCACAGTGAAATGCGATGGTCTCCTATAATGTTTTAGTCAATGTGCTTTTGTCAACAGTATGCTAATAATTGGAAAACTAGTATGCAACTTTGAAATATGTGTTAGTAGTTGCTGGGAGATGCTTGCAAAGGGAGAAGTCATTGTTGAACATTGTGTTTATCGGATCGGGATTATTCGTTCCTTTCCGCTAATTTCCGTAATATTCCAAATATGATCAATGCGAAATCGTGTAGAGATGTGATTTGAAACATTGCAATCGTAGCTATGCAAGTCGTGTCAGTCTCGAAATGCTAAAGTCCGTTTTACAAAGCTGACTTTGCTACTCTTCATTTTCCATTTTTCATTTGTCAAACGTAAGTTGTAACATCACAAAATGTGTATATTATTCAGATTTAATAATTAAAAATGACAAGTTGACTTTTCTACTTTGACGATTTCTAGAATTACATTCAACTTTGTAAGGTTGAGAATGGGAAGTTACCATTGACAGGATTAAAATGTTAGTTTTGCATGGTTGGACTTGTTTTTTCGAGACTTTTATGGTTGAGAACGACATGTTGCACTTTACAAATTACAAGTCAACATGTCTTCATTTTATGGCACAAATCCCCTTCCATAAGTACTACTACTCAAACGAGTGTATCAGAGATCACACTGAAAATTATTATCTTATAAAATACATTCTCTACAATATGTAGAAAATATGAAGACACACCTATATGATAATTAGTTTTAAAATGATAATTGTTGGCATTTTTTGGCAGTGATTTTTAACAATAAAAACTGGTAAGTTGAATGAATAACACAAGTAATTGAACATGATTATTTTGTAAGTGAAACAAGGAACTAAAAGTGATCTTCTTAAGGTGAAAGGTGAATACAAGACACATGTGGAGTGAAATTAAATTTGTAACGACTCCAAAACACTGCTGTGTTGTGGCGATTGTTTATATGGTGGTACCTACGTTCCTGAATATGAAGACAATTTGATGAAATGGCCAGTACCTTCAGAACAGACTTTTGACAATCCAAGGAAGAGATATCGTATTTGATCTTGTTCCCTCTTGCATAAAGTGATTTGTAATATACATTCATATCTGGTGATACTATTTGGTAACATCTTCGGAATCCTCTCTTTCCGAGGAGGTATTTCCGTATGACAAATTCCGGGCCGAGCATTGTACATTTACTGGATTCCTTCAGTACTATCAGTACACTTATATTTACAGTACAGTATGCAATATCAACCATCAGTAAACCTTTCTTTGTGGCACTTTGTCGTGAAAAAAGCATCAACAGATTATTTGAAACTGCTTTAAAACACTTCTTCCAGTGTTATAATCACTCAATTCACTTAGGTTAACTCATTACCTTAGCCGATGAGAACGTTTATTACACTGATGTAGGAACCACCACACATAAATTTACAATCTGACTTTCTTTGAGAGAACCAACTTTTAGATCCTGTTCTTCCCAATCTCTTCAAGACCAGACAAGCAAACCTACAAAATGTACTAGCACTCTTGACAATAAAACTTCATCACAGTGCTGATTCACTACGTTGATAAGGTCACAATGGTTTTGTTCTGTCTTTAGCAAAGTCATTAGTTGTGTGTAGGACTTAGAAAGAGACACAGAGAACCACAATAAGGCTTAGTATGTCATTTCCATTGTGCTCGCAATCATGTGGAATTACTTACCAGGGAAAATACGAGAAGTGCAAAATCTACATAATACGACATTTCCAAGAACCCTTGTTCAATCATAAGCTGGTATATAATTGATGATAAAGATTGAATTGTCCTTTTGGGATTTCTCTGGCATAAGTGAAAATAAGATTAAGATGACAAAGTTGGATTGAAAGTTGGAGCGGGGGACATCACAGTGAATCACATGCACCTATTTTTAGTTGTCATATATGTAGATCTGAAATCTTATATACCCATAATAGCACTTCCTATTAAATATAAACGTACATGGGAATGCCCATAAGACATATTCTACAATCATTCATGTTTATGATAAATATATTAACGTCATTGGTTCAAGATGCATTCAAATGATAATGTGTGATATGATTCACCAAAATAACTGAAGAATAAAGTTATACTAAAATTGACAAAATATTAAAAGTCAGAAGCAAATGACAAGTCGGGCTCCGAAGTAGAAGTAGATTCTGACTGTTCTAAGATATCTGAGCAACTGAGAGTTATTGACACTTTCTGTAAGATCCATGATTAAAGATGGACTCCAATGATCTATTTTTTCCACGTGTATCACAAAAAATGATAAATTTCAAAGATCAACTCTGACCACTTTCATCATTTTAAAAAGAGAATTCATCGTGACAGATCTACAGATCAACAACTTATATATGCTGTTATATAAATCATACTGCCACTTATGAGCTCCGTTAAGGAAAAGAACTTAAAAATATTTATTCCCGATTGTTTTCTAGAAGATCGTTTTTTCTTATGTTGTGTCATTATTGGTTGGTCGCTTGACTTTGAAAAGAGACCATTTTACTAAATGTTAATAGACCTTTATTTTAGCAATGATAAATATCAGTGTAGTTTGGGTAAAGTAGTTATTTTAAATAATCTATGTTGACAAACTGTGGACTTATGTCAGGAAAGAGACTCTAGTAGCAGTAGCGAATCAGTGCATATAAGTTGTGCCTAAGTGGACTGTTAGTTGATTATACATGTATCTTGTTGGTAGATAATTAACGGTCTCTTATCTCGACTCAATATCTAAAGAGGCGATTGTTGAAATCAAGGAAACTGTTACATGAAGTCAAACCTTTCTCAACCAACATGTTGATTGTAAGCAAATGTGAAAATATGTCTTTGAAGTAATGAAATCAATAAAAGGGCAATATGGAACAGTAGGAACCATTTACTACACAGAAGTCTGCTTATTTAATCTTAAATGAATGGTACTAAGTTGATAACTTCACTTTTGATAAAGGTTAATATTATTAATAACATTTCAGAGACAAATAGACGAAGTTTATCTGAAGAGAAAACTGACACTTGACGTCATACGAGACAAAATGTCAGTATTTCAGACACATAGATAGCTTATGACCTTTAATATCGCTTTAAGATCATTTTGACATTTTCATTGATAGAGAATGACACCTAGATTTACTGGATTGACTCAACCTCGAAAAGGATGATAGTAATCTGATAATGGTTTCCCGAGCTGCAAAAAGTAGGTAAAAGTTCGATATGCAGCTATCATTGTACACTGTCTATGTTTCCCCAGACATCAGACCTAATTTAGTTATCTTTCTGTAACTATGATTGATCTGCAAGTGATTAAATTGTTTAGATATGATTCGTATATTTTCAAAGCTGTAATTAATGCAGTCACTCAAATATCAACATCAGACGATAATCGAGTCCATATTTAATGAATTCAAGCCAAATCAGCATCATTCTGTTTAGAATTCCAGCAAATTTATTTTCAAATGTTCCCAAAATAGGATGTAGTTGTCACTTTTAACATCAAAGAACCATAATGTAGAGAGCCGTGTTTTGCTTAAATTCTTAATGATCGTAGTCGTATGTAAGTAAAGTGTTAAAATAGACATACCTCCAACCTCTCTGAGGCTAGATAGATATAGAATCATCCTCGTTACAAGAGTAAAAAAGTGAAACAGTTGGGATGTCCTTTAAATAAAATAGAAGCTTGAGGATATCTTCACATCAATAGGAAACCCGACATTAATGTGAAGGCCTAATCACTTACAAACGATGCAGATTGAACGAAACCATACAGTATGATTTTTTGAGAAATACAGAAATAATGATGATTGTTATTCTTTCAAAAGATTCATTAAAATGTATAAGGGTAGAGGTACTACTCCACTGCTTAGATAGACTTCAATCATTATTTTCAACTTTATTTAACAAAATTGGTAATTAACCCAACAAACCATAGGCATTTTCTCGAAATTTCAGCATATTTCCACAGTAAAGGTGGAATTAACGACATAATTAACAGTACATTCAAGAACAGTCATAATCAGAATTCTTCCACTAATAACATTTAATTTTGTTTTCAAACACATGTTTTCATTCTCATTAAAATATTTATGTTGGCATTGTGTCAAGATCACATCAACTGGGTTGAACTGTATGTAGTGTATTGTAGTTTGGTTAGACTGTATTGAGTGTCTGTGTGATAGGGACGGTGTGAGAAGCATGCATGGTATGTGGAAAGCAGGCATGGTGTGTGGAAAGCATGCATGGAGGGTATAAAGGTGAAAGTTAGAGGGTGTAAGTTGCAGTCAGAAATTGGTGAAGTTGAAGAGTGGTTGTTGGCCTTTTTCATGGCGTAAGTATGGTTTTGTTTTATAAATGTTCTGCAAAGTGTACTACAATTTTATGCATATAAAATTATTACCATGTTCCTATGAAATCACAGTAACATCTTGAAATTGTTGTATGATATACCAGTATACAGTGTAGTGTTTCGCATTGTTGTAACAATGTGGTAGTATTCAGTTTATATTATCAGCATGAACATTGTCGTGTAAAAGAATAACAAGTGTTTTTCTGAGTAGTACATGTTATGCTATAATAGCTGGAAAGTATAATCATTCTCAGCTAAGGTGGTTGCTGTGTGTTGAGTGATTATGTAATGGTATCAATCATTCTGAGTTGTAATGCTCGTTGTGTGTTGAATGAATATATACCTGTAGTATCATTCTGAGCTGTATGCTCGTTGTACGTTGAATGATCATGTATTTGTGTAAATCATTCCGAGTTGTAACACTCGTGTTGTATGATTTTACTGTATTCTGTAATATTGGTATTACATAGTGTCCGGACCTAGACGGGGCCGAATATGGAGCCGGGTGAGAGGGCTTCTACTTGTCTGTGAACCAACGTGGGAAGACATATATACCCCGTGATGATGACGTAGCTCTTACGTCACGTGTCATGTAGACCGACGTGGAGGGTCGTAGGGAGGAAGTAACTAGGACATCACGTGTCCTGTTGCACACTGGACTGTGCCATGTGTGAGGTCACCATGACCTTTGTGATGGAACGTAAAACGTGGAACTGTATATTGTTTCTGTGAATTGTAAACTTGTAATGAAACGCATGTCGGGTTTGTGTTACTGACTTGTAAATAATGTGATGTATTAAAATGTTGTAGAGTGTTTAATTATCTTTTGACAAGTGTAACGTGTAGAAGGTGTGAGTTTGGTATGTGAGTATGAGTATGAGAAAGTGTGAAGTTTGAGGCGATAGTGTACGTTGAGGTGTTTGAGTGTATGATAGAATGGGGAATAAGGGGGGAATTAAGGTTATTAATATTTTGATCTTTAAATAAATTTCATTTATTTATACACTGACTTTGTTTTTCATCTCGTATCGTGACATTTTGGTGGCAGCGGTGGGATACCTAAATCTTTTAGTCACATATGGGGTGATTGACAGGGCTTTTTGTAAATTTCTAAATTCTTCAGTTTAGTTTAGGGCTTTAGTTGATGGCTCTTGATGATTTTCTTCATCCTTTTTCCGCCTAGTACTAGTATCTGTAGATTGGCTTTGGTGTAACGAGTCCCTTAGATTCAACTATACTTTTGACTGACTGGCTGTGCATTTCTACCTTAGCTAGTATTATTTTAACATGGATTTAGCAGGCATTTGCGCTTTGGGGAAAGAGTTAGGTTATACTGGGGAGAGTTTACAGCAGTTTGTGAAAGAGCAGCGGGAGCTAGAAATTAATAGAGAGAAAGATAGACTTGAGAGAGATGAGCGAGAAAGAACACGGGAGATAAAGAAAGTAGAGAGAGAAGAGCGTGAGAGAGAAAGTGCTATAGAATTAGAGAAACTTAAATTAGACAAGGAAGAGAGTGAGAGTGCAAGAAAGGTTGAGAAGATGAAGATAGACTTAGAGAGGGATAGACTACAACTAGAGGTAGAGAAGACTAAACTTGGTAAGGCTTTTAAACATGAGGAAAGTAAATCACCTGGCATACCGAAGATGCCCAGGATGCCACCATTTGAGGACAACAAAGACAACATCGACGCATACTTGCAAAGGTTTGAGCGTATAGCTAAAGCACAGTCATGGCCAGAGGCGCAGTGGGCGACATATCTCAGCACCTAATTGAAAGGTAAGGCCCTTGAGGTTTATTCACGTCTTGATCTGGCTAAAGCTGATGATTACCAGGAGGTGAAGCATGCGCTACTGAAACGGTACGAGATGACTGAAGAAGGCTTCCATCAAATGTTCAGGACAGCAAAGTTGGAGACAGGTGAGACTTTTACTCAGTATATGGTCAGGATCAAGAATTATTTTGATAGATGGGTAGATCTTAGTGATAGTGTCAAGTCTTTTGGTGGGGTTCGGGATTTAATGTTGAGGGAACAGCTTTATCTTGGGGTTAGTCCAGGTCTCAGTATATTCTTAAAGGAGAGGAAGCCAAATTCGGTAGAGGATATGGCGGGTTTGGCAGAGCAGTTTGTCGAGGCTAGAGATGGTAGTTTGGGTAGATCTGGTAATCCGTTCAGTCAGGGAAATGATAAGTACAAGAAGGGCTCAAACAGTCAGGTTAAGAAGCCAGTGCAGGAGGCAAAGAAGGATTTCAGAGGTTTTATACCAGTAGGAGAGAGGAAATGTTACAGTTGTGGCGAGTTGGGTCATATGTCTGCTGTTTGTCCTAAGTGGAAGTCTAGGCCTAAGGGGAATACAGGGGCGGCTAGCGTCATCATTGAGAATGTTTGTGAGATGTCAGATCAGTCCATGGTTGAGAATACAGAGGTGATTGATGGAGTTTGTTCGGAGGATATTATAGAGAAGAGTAGTACAGTTTCGGTTGTAGCAGATGGAAGTGAGGCTGCAGTCATGTCGGGCACGATGTGTGGTATGTGTGGTACTATGCCTGTACGGGTAGGGAAATTGTGTGGACAAAGTGTGAATGTTTTGCGAGACTCTGGTTGCAACAGGGTTATCGTTAAGAGGTCATTGGTGGATGAGGATTGTTTTGTTGAGGGTGAAGTTCACAATTGTACTTTGGGTGATGGTAGGGTTCTCACAGTGCCTGTAGCTTGGGTTGTTTTGGATTCACCTTTCTACAAGGGTACTGTAAAGGCAGCGTGTTTAGAGACACCTTTGTTTGATGTCATGTTAGGGAATATTCCAGGGGCGAGGGCTCCAGATGATCCGTTGTTGGAAGTTGAGGAGGTAGTTGTTGAGACAGTGGCAGCTGTAGAGACTAGACGGCAGATAAAGTGTAGAGAAGTTGGTATGAAGCCTATGAAGGTGTTGCAGTCAGTTGGTATCACTCTCAGTAGATCAGGGTTCATAGAGAAGCAACAGGCTGATCCAGGGTTGGATAAGTTCCGGAAGTGTGTACAGGAGGATAGGAGGAGAGTTACAGTGAAGGGTACTTCAAGGTATTTCTGTGAGGACGATATGTTGTACCGGGAATACATAGGCAAGGATAAGTTAGTTACTGTCCAGGCTGTTGTTCCTACTGATTTGAGGTCAGAGGTTATGAAGATAGGTCATGAGTCGGTGATGGGAGGTCACATGGGTGTGAAGAAAACACTTGACAGGATATCTTCTCAATTTTATTGGCCAGGTATTCAAGGAGACGTTAGGAGGCATTGTTTGTCTTGTGACATATGTCAGCGTACGATTCCGAAAGGGAAAGTTGGAAGGGTTCCTCTTGGTCAGATGCCGTTGATTGCCACTCCATTTGAACGGATAGCAGTAGATTTGATTGGTCCTTTGTATCCAGTAACAGACCGGGGTAATCGTTATATACTCACTGTAGTAGATTATGCGACAAGATACCCAGAGGCGGTTGCTCTACCTAGGATAGAGACGGAATATGTTGCTGAGGCTTTATTGGAGATATTCAGTCGAGTTGGCGTTCCTAAGGAGATGTTGTCCGATTTGGGTAGCCAGTTTACATCTGCAGTCATGAAGGAAGTAAGTCGGGTATTATCCTTGAAGCAGTTAACCACCACTCCGTACCATCCTATGTGTAATGGCTTAGTTGAAAGGTTCAACGGTACATTGAAGCTTATGCTTAAACGGTTGTGTGCAGAGAAGCCTACAGATTGGGATCGTTACTTGCCAGCTTTGCTCTTTGCTTATCGGGAAGTTCCTCAGGAAAGTCTAGGTTTTGCTCCATTTGAGTTACTCTATGGCAGGAAAGTGAGAGGTCCAGTACAGGTCTTAAGAGAATTGTGGACTAAGGATATTCCAGATCAGGAGACTAGGACTACATACCAGTATGTGCTAGACTTGCAGAATAGGTTAGAGGAGACCATTGAGGTAGCACATCAGTCATTGGCTAAGGAGTCAAGCAGGTACAGGAAGCACTTCAATAGGAAGGCTAAGGTTCGTCGAATGAAGTCAGGTGACAAGGTTCTCGTGTTACTACCCACTGATCACAACAAGTTGTTGTTACAGTGGAGGGGTCCATTTGTGATAGAGGAGTCTTTCGGTGTTGGCAATTATCGTGTCAGAGTAGGGGATAAGTTGAAAACTTATCACGCTAACTTGCTCAAGCAATATGTTGAGAGGGGGTCCAGTTGTAGCACTGCTGTTTGCGATGTGAGTGTCAATCTTCATCAGTACGTCTGTACAGGGTTAGTTGATGTTGGAGAGGGTGATGTAGATGTTGGAATGGACGGAGATTTACCAGAGATTGTTTCTCCCAGTTTGAAGGCCAAGGAATCTTACCTCGATGTCAATATTTCGCAAGAATTGTCGGACGTGCAGAAGGTAGAGGTCAAGGAGTTGTTAGCTGAGTTTTCAGATGTTTTGACTGACTTGCCTGGGAGGATAAATTGTATGGAGTATAAGATCAGGGTTACCTCGTCAGATCCAGTCAGGTCACGACCTTATCCGCTACCACATCATATGAGAGAGACAGTTGCTGCGGAAGTTCAGTCAATGTTAGACTTAGGTGTAATTGAGCCTTCGGCTTCACCTTATGCATCACCAATAGTTCTGGTTAAGAAGCCTGATGGCACTTATCGATTCTGCTCAGATTATCGCCGTATTAATCAAATCACAGTTTTCGACGCTAAACCAGTTACTTTGGCAGAAAGTTTGTTCACTAGACTTAGCAAGTGCAAGTATTTATCCAAGTTCGACATCAGTAAAGCTTACTGGCAGATTCCAATGTACTCCTACAGGAACATGAGGGTGAGAAGTTTCCGATTATGTACGTGAGTCGGAAGTTGTTGGATCGGGAGAAGGCTTACTCTACAATAGAGAAGGAGTGTTTGGCCATTGTGTGGAGTGTACAGAAATTGTGTCGATTTTTGTATGGGAGAGAGTTTGTGCTCGAGACAGATCACCAGCCTTTGGTGTGGATGACGAAGGCTAAGTTGGCGAACGGGCGAGTTATGAGGTGGGCCTTAGCTTTGCAGTCGTACAGGTTCTGTATCCGGGCGGTGAAAGGTGTGGATAACGTTGGGGCCGATCTCCTAAGCCGATGTCCACCTTAAGTGGATTTTCCTTTCCAGTGTACAGTTTCTTGTGTGATCTTTTCTGTATTATAATTGTTTTGTAAACAATCTTCTGAAATGGGGGGTAGTGTCAAGATCACATCAACTGGGTTGAACTGTATGTAGTGTATTGTAGTTTGGTTAGACTGTATTGAGTGTCTGTGTGATAGGGACGGTGTGAGAAGCATGCATGGTATGTGGAAAGCATGCATGGTGTGTGGAAAGCATGCATGGAGGGTATAAAGGTGAAAGTTAGAGGGTGTAAGTTGCAGTCAGAAATTGGTGAAGTTGAAGAGTGGTTGTTGGCCTTTTTCATGGCGTAAGTATGGTTTTGTTTTATAAATGTTCTGCAAAGTGTATTACAATTTTATGCATATAAAATTATTACCATGTTCCTATGAAATCACAGTAACATCTTGAAATTGTTGTATGATATACCAGTATACAGTGTAGTGTTTCGCATTGTTGTAACAATGTGGTAGTATTCAGTTTATATTATCAGCATGAACATTGTCGTGTAAAAGAATAACAAGAGTTTTTCTGAGTAGTACATGTTATGCTATAATAGCTGGAAAGTATAATCATTCGCAGCTAAGGTGGTTGCTGTGTGTTGAGTGATTATGTAATGGTATCAATCATTCTGAGTTGTAATGCTCGTTGTGTGTTGAATGAATATATACCTGTAGTATCATTCTGAGCTATATGCTCGTTGTGTGTTGAATGAATATGTACCTGTAGTATCATTCTGAGCTGTATGCTCGTTGTACGTTGAATGATCATGTATTTGTGTAAATCATTCCGAGTTGTAACACTCGTGTTGTATGATTTTACTGTATTCTGTAATATTGGTATTACATAGTGTCCGGACCTAGACGGGGCCGAATATGGAGCCGGGTGAGAGGGCTTCTACTTGTCTGTGAACCAACGTGGGAAGACATATATATACCCCGTGATGATGACGTAGCTCTTACGTCACGTGTCATGTAGACCGACGTGGAGGGTCGTAGGGAGGAAGTAACTAGGACATCACGTGTCCTGTTGCACACTGGACTGTGCCATGTGTGAGGTCACCATGACCTTTGTGATGGAACGTAAAACGTGGAACTGTATATTGTTTCTGTGAATTGTAAACTTGTAATGAAACGCATGTCGGGTTTGTGTTACTGACTTGTAAATAATGTGATGTATTAAAATGTTGTAGAGTGTTTAATTATCTTTTGACAAGTGTAACGTGTAGAAGGTGTGAGTTTGGTATGTGAGTATGAGTATGAGAGTGTGAAGTTTGAGGCGATAGTGTACGTTGAGGTGTTTGAGTGTATGATAGAATGGGGAATAAGGGGGGAATTTAGGTTATTAATATTTTGATCTTTAAATAAATTTCATTTATTTATACACTGACTTTGTTTTTCATCTCGTATCGTGACATTTTGGTGGCAGCGGTGGGATACCTAAATCTTTTAGTAACATATGGGGTGATTGACAGGGCTTTTTGTAAATTTCTAAATTCTTCAGTTTAGTTTAGGGCTTTAGTTGATGGCTCTTGATGATTTTCTTCATCCTTTTTCCGCCTAGTACTAGTATCTGTAGATTGGCTTTGGTGTAACGAGTCCCTTAGATTCAACTATACTTTTGACTGACTGGCTGTGCATTTCTACCTTAGCTAGTATTATTTCAACATGGATTTAGCAGGCATTTGCGCTTTGGGGAAAGAGTTAGGTTATACTGGGGAGAGTTTACAGCAGTTTGTGAAAGAGCAGCGGGAGCTAGAAATTAATAGAGAGAAAGATAGACTTGAGAGAGATGAGCGAGAAAGAACACGGGAGATAAAGAAAGTAGAGAGAGAAGAGCGTGAGAGAGAAAGTGCTATAGAATTAGAGAAACTTAAATTAGACAAGGAAGAGAGAGAGAGTGAGAGTGCAAGAAAGGTTGAGAAGATGAAGATAGACTTAGAGAGGGATAGACTACAACTAGAGGTAGAGAAGACTAAACTTGGTAAGGCTTTTAAACATGAGGAAAGTAAATCACCTGGCATACCGAAGATGCCCAGGATGCCACCATTTGAGGACAACAAAGACAACATCGACGCATACTTGCAAAGGTTTGAGCGTATAGCTAAAGCACAGTCATGGCCAGAGGCGCAGTGGGCGACATATCTCAGCACCTTATTGAAAGGTAAGGCCCTTGAGGTTTATTCACGTCTTGATCTGGCTAAAGCTGATGATTACCAGGAGGTGAAGCATGCGCTACTGAAACGGTACGAGATGACTGAAGAAGGCTTCCATCAAATGTTCAGGACAGCAAAGTTGGAGACAGGTGAGACTTTTACTCAGTATATGGTCAGGATCAAGAATTATTTTGATAGATGGGTAGATCTTAGTGATAGTGTCAAGTCTTTTGGTGGGGTTCGGGATTTAATGTT
This sequence comes from Gibbula magus, assembly GCA_936450465.1. Classification (NCBI taxonomy): domain Eukaryota; kingdom Metazoa; phylum Mollusca; class Gastropoda; order Trochida; family Trochidae; genus Gibbula; species Gibbula magus. The sequence goes on from OW388303.1 coordinate 61,302,200, forward strand.
GAGGGAACAGCTTTATCTTGGGGTTAGTCCAGGTCTCAGTATATTCTTAAAGGAGAGGAAGCCAAATTCGGTAGAGGATATGGCGGGTTTGGCAGAGCAGTTTGTCGAGGCTAGAGATGGTAGTTTGGGTAGATCTGGTAATCCGTTCAGTCAGGGAAATGATAAGTACAAGAAGGGCTCAAACAGTCAGGTTAAGAAGCCAGTGCAGGAGGCAAAGAAGGATTTCAGAGGTTTTATACCAGTAGGAGAGAGGAAATGTTACAGTTGTGGCGAGTTGGGTCATATGTCTGCTGTTTGTCCTAAGTGGAAGTCTAGGCCTAAGGGGAATACAGGGGCGGCTAGCGTCATCATTGAGAATGTTTGTGAGATGTCAGATCAGTCCATGGTTGAGAATACAGAGGTGATTGATGGAGTTTGTTCGGAGGATATTATAGAGAAGAGTAGTACAGTTTCGGTTGTAGCAGATGGAAGTGAGGCTGCAGTCATGTCGGGCACGATGTGTGGTATGTGTGGTACTATGCCTGTACGGGTAGGGAAATTGTGTGGACAAAGTGTGAATGTTTTGCGAGACTCTGGTTGCAACGGGGTTATCGTTAAGAGGTCATTGGTGGATGAGGATTGTTTTGTTGAGGGTGAAGTTCACAATTGTACTTTGGGTGATGGTAGGGTTCTCACAGTGCCTGTAGCTTGGGTTGTTTTGGATTCACCTTTCTACAAGGGTACTGTAAAGGCAGCGTGTTTAGAGACACCTTTGTTTGATGTCATGTTAGGGAATATTCCAGGGGCGAGGGCTCCAGATGATCCGTTGTTGGAAGTTGAGGAGGTAGTTGTTGAGACAGTGGCAGCTGTAGAGACTAGACGGCAGAGAAAGTGTAGAGAAGTTGGTATGAAGCCTATGAAGGTGTTGCAGTCAGTTGGTATCACTCTCAGTAGATCAGGGTTCATAGAGAAGCAACAGGCTGATCCAGGGTTGGATAAGGTCCGGAAGTGTGTACAGGAGGATAGGAGGAGAGTTACAGTGAAGGGTACTTCAAGGTATTTCTGTGAGGACGATATGTTGTACCGGGAATACATAGGCAAGGATAAGTTAGTTACTGTCCAGGCTGTTGTTCCTACTGATTTGAGGTCAGAGGTTATGAAGATAGGTCATGAGTCGGTGATGGGAGGTCACATGGGTGTGAAGAAAACACTTGACAGGATATCTTCTCAATTTTATTGGCCAGGTATTCAAGGAGACGTTAGGAGGCATTGTTTGTCTTGTGACATATGTCAGCGTACGATTCCGAAAGGGAAAGTTGGAAGGGTTCCTCTTGGTCAGATGCCGTTGATTGCCACTCCATTTGAACGGATAGCAGTAGATTTGATTGGTCCTTTGTATCCAGTAACAGACCGGGGTAATCGTTATATACTCACTGTAGTAGATTATGCGACAAGATACCCAGAGGCGGTTGCTCTACCTAGGATAGAGACGGAATATGTTGCTGAGGCTTTATTGGAGATATTCAGTCGAGTTGGCGTTCCTAAGGAGATGTTGTCCGATTTGGGTAGCCAGTTTACATCTGCAGTCATGAAGGAAGTTAGTCGGGTATTATCCTTGAAGCAGTTAACCACCACTCCGTACCATCCTATGTGTAATGGCTTAGTTGAAAGGTTCAACGGTACATTGAAGCTTATGCTTAAACGGTTGTGTGCAGAGAAGCCTACAGATTGGGATCGTTACTTGCCAGCTTTGCTCTTTGCTTATCGGGAAGTTCCTAGGTCTAGGTTTTGCTCCATTTGAGTTACTCTATGGCAGGAAAGTGAGAGGTCCAGTACAGGTCTTAAGAGAATTGTGGACTAAGGATATTCCAGATCAGGAGACTAGGACTACATACCAGTATGTGCTAGACTTGCAGAATAGGTTAGAGGAGACCATTGAGGTAGCACATCAGTCATTGGCTAAGGAGTCAAGCAGGTACAGGAAGCACTTCAATAGGAAGGCTAAGGTTCGTCGAATGAAGTCAGGTGACAAGGTTCTCGTGTTACTACCCACTGATCACAACAAGTTGTTGTTACAGTGGAGGGGTCCATTTGTGATAGAGGAGTCTTTCGGTGTTGGCAATTATCGTGTCAGAGTAGGGGATAAGTTGAAAACTTATCACGCTAACTTGCTCAAGCAGTATGTTGAGAGGGGGTCCAGTTGTAGCACTGCTGTTTGCGATGTGAGTGTCAATCTTCATCAGTACGTCTGTACAGGGTTAGTTGATGTTGGAGAGGGTGATGTAGATGTTGGAATGGACGGAGATTTACCAGAGATTGTTTCTCCCAGTTTGAAGGCCAAGGAATCTTACCTCGATGTCAATATTTCGCAAGAATTGTCGGACGTGCAGAAGGTAGAGGTCAAGGAGTTGTTAGCTGAGTTTTCAGATGTTTTGACTGACTTGCCTGGGAGGATAAATTGTATGGAGTATAAGATCAGGGTTACCTCGTCAGATCCAGTCAGGTCACGACCTTATCCGCTACCACATCATATGAGAGAGACAGTTGCTGCGGAAGTTCAGTCAATGTTAGACTTAGGTGTAATTGAGCCTTCGGCTTCACCTTATGCATCACCAATAGTTCTGGTTAAGAAGCCTGATGGCACTTATCGATTCTGCTCAGATTATCGCCGTATTAATCATATCACAGTTTTCGACGCTAAACCAGTTACTTTGGCAGAAAGTTTGTTCACTAGACTTAGCAAGTGCAAGTATTTATCCAAGTTCGACATCAGTAAAGCTTACTGGCAGATTCCAATGTACTCCTACAGGAACATGAGGGTGAGAAGTTTCCGATTATGTACGTGAGTCGGAAGTTGTTGGATCGGGAGAAGGCTTACTCTACAATAGAGAAGGAGTGTTTGGCCATTGTGTGGAGTGTACAGAAATTGTGTCGATTTTTGTATGGGAGAGAGTTTGTGCTCGAGACAGATCACCAGCCTTTGGTGTGGATGACGAAGGCTAAGTTGGCGAACGGGCGAGTTATGAGGTGGGCCTTAGCTTTGCAGTCGTACAGGTTCTGTATCCGGGCGGTGAAAGGTGTGGATAACGTTGGGGCCGATCTCCTAAGCCGATGTCCACCTTAAGTGGATTTTCCTTTCCAGTGTACAGTTTCTTGTGTGATCTTTTCTGTATTATAATTGTTTTGTAAACAATCTTCTGAAATGGGGGGTAGTGTCAAGATCACATCAACTGGGTTGAACTGTATGTAGTGTATTGTAGTTTGGTTAGACTGTATTGAGTGTCTGTGTGATAGGGACGGTGTGAGAAGCATGCATGGTATGTGGAAAGCATGCATGGTGTGTGGAAAGCATGCATGGAGGGTATAAAGGTGAAAGTTAGAGGGTGTAAGTTGCAGTCAGAAATTGGTGAAGTTGAAGAGTGGTTGTTGGCCTTTTTCATGGCGTAAGTATGGTTTTGTTTTATAAATGTTCTGCAAAGTGTATTACAATTTTATGCATATAAAATTATTACCATGTTCCTATGAAATCACAGTAACATCTTGAAATTGTTGTATGATATACCAGTATACAGTGTAGTGTTTCGCATTGTTGTAACAATGTGGTAGTATTCAGTTTATATTATCAGCATGAACATTGTCGTGTAAAAGAATAACAAGAGTTTTTCTGAGTAGTACATGTTATGCTATAATAGCTGGAAAGTATAATCATTCGCAGCTAAGGTGGTTGCTGTGTGTTGAGTGATTATGTAATGGTATCAATCATTCTGAGTTGTAATGCTCGTTGTGTGTTGAATGAATATATACCTGTAGTATCATTCTGAGCTATATGCTCGTTGTGTGTTGAATGAATATGTACCTGTAGTATCATTCTGAGCTGTATGCTCGTTGTACGTTGAATGATCATGTATTTGTGTAAATCATTCCGAGTTGTAACACTCGTGTTGTATGATTTTACTGTATTCTGTAATATTGGTATTACATAGTGTCCGGACCTAGACGGGGCCGAATATGGAGCCGGGTGAGAGGGCTTCTACTTGTCTGTGAACCAACGTGGGAAGACATATATACCCCGTGATGATGACGTAGCTCTTACGTCACGTGTCATGTAGACCGACGTGGAGGGTCGTAGGGAGGAAGTAACTAGGACATCACGTGTCCTGTTGCACACTGGACTGTGCCATGTGTGAGGTCACCATGACCTTTGTGATGGAACGTAAAACGTGGAACTGTATATTGTTTCTGTGAATTGTAAACTTGTAATGAAACGCATGTCGGGTTTGTGTTACTGACTTGTAAATAATGTGATGTATTAAAATGTTGTAGAGTGTTTAATTATCTTTTGACAAGTGTAACGTGTAGAAGGTGTGAGTTTGGTATGTGAGTATGAGTATGAGAGTGTGAAGTTTGAGGCGATAGTGTACGTTGAGGTGTTTGAGTGTATGATAGAATGGGGAATAAGGGGGGAATTTAGGTTATTAATATTTTGATCTTTAAATAAATTTCATTTATTTATACACTGACTTTGTTTTTCATCTCGTATCGTGACATTTTGGTGGCAGCGGTGGGATACCTAAATCTTTTAGTAACATATGGGGTGATTGACAGGGCTTTTTGTAAATTTCTAAATTCTTCAGTTTAGTTTAGGGCTTTAGTTGATGGCTCTTGATGATTTTCTTCATCCTTTTTCCGCCTAGTACTAGTATCTGTAGATTGGCTTTGGTGTAACGAGTCCCTTAGATTCAACTATACTTTTGACTGACTGGCTGTGCATTTCTACCTTAGCTAGTATTATTTCAACATGGATTTAGCAGGCATTTGCGCTTTGGGGAAAGAGTTAGGTTATACTGGGGAGAGTTTACAGCAGTTTGTGAAAGAGCAGCGGGAGCTAGAAATTAATAGAGAGAAAGATAGACTTGAGAGAGATGAGCGAGAAAGAACACGGGAGATAAAGAAAGTAGAGAGAGAAGAGCGTGAGAGAGAAAGTGCTATAGAATTAGAGAAACTTAAATTAGACAAGGAAGAGAGAGAGAGTGAGAGTGCAAGAAAGGTTGAGAAGATGAAGATAGACTTAGAGAGGGATAGACTACAACTAGAGGTAGAGAAGACTAAACTTGGTAAGGCTTTTAAACATGAGGAAAGTAAATCACCTGGCATACCGAAGATGCCCAGGATGCCACCATTTGAGGACAACAAAGACAACATCGACGCATACTTGCAAAGGTTTGAGCGTATAGCTAAAGCACAGTCATGGCCAGAGGCGCAGTGGGCGACATATCTCAGCACCTTATTGAAAGGTAAGGCCCTTGAGGTTTATTCACGTCTTGATCTGGCTAAAGCTGATGATTACCAGGAGGTGAAGCATGCGCTACTGAAACGGTACGAGATGACTGAAGAAGGCTTCCATCAAATGTTCAGGACAGCAAAGTTGGAGACAGGTGAGACTTTTACTCAGTATATGGTCAGGATCAAGAATTATTTTGATAGATGGGTAGATCTTAGTGATAGTGTCAAGTCTTTTGGTGGGGTTCGGGATTTAATGTTGAGGGAACAGCTTTATCTTGGGGTTAGTCCAGGTCTCAGTATATTCTTAAAGGAGAGGAAGCCAAATTCGGTAGAGGATATGGCGGGTTTGGCAGAGCAGTTTGTCGAGGCTAGAGATGGTAGTTTGGGTAGATCTGGTAATCCGTTCAGTCAGGGAAATGATAAGTACAAGAAGGGCTCAAACAGTCAGGTTAAGAAGCCAGTGCAGGAGGCAAAGAAGGATTTCAGAGGTTTTATACCAGTAGGAGAGAGGAAATGTTACAGTTGTGGCGAGTTGGGTCATATGTCTGCTGTTTGTCCTAAGTGGAAGTCTAGGCCTAAGGGGAATACAGGGGCGGCTAGCGTCATCATTGAGAATGTTTGTGAGATGTCAGATCAGTCCATGGTTGAGAATACAGAGGTGATTGATGGAGTTTGTTCGGAGGATATTATAGAGAAGAGTAGTACAGTTTCGGTTGTAGCAGATGGAAGTGAGGCTGCAGTCATGTCGGGCACGATGTGTGGTATGTGTGGTACTATGCCTGTACGGGTAGGGAAATTGTGTGGACAAAGTGTGAATGTTTTGCGAGACTCTGGTTGCAACGGGGTTATCGTTAAGAGGTCATTGGTGGATGAGGATTGTTTTGTTGAGGGTGAAGTTCACAATTGTACTTTGGGTGATGGTAGGGTTCTCACAGTGCCTGTAGCTTGGGTTGTTTTGGATTCACCTTTCTACAAGGGTACTGTAAAGGCAGCGTGTTTAGAGACACCTTTGTTTGATGTCATGTTAGGGAATATTCCAGGGGCGAGGGCTCCAGATGATCCGTTGTTGGAAGTTGAGGAGGTAGTTGTTGAGACAGTGGCAGCTGTAGAGACTAGACGGCAGAGAAAGTGTAGAGAAGTTGGTATGAAGCCTATGAAGGTGTTGCAGTCAGTTGGTATCACTCTCAGTAGATCAGGGTTCATAGAGAAGCAACAGGCTGATCCAGGGTTGGATAAGGTCCGGAAGTGTGTACAGGAGGATAGGAGGAGAGTTACAGTGAAGGGTACTTCAAGGTATTTCTGTGAGGACGATATGTTGTACCGGGAATACATAGGCAAGGATAAGTTAGTTACTGTCCAGGCTGTTGTTCCTACTGATTTGAGGTCAGAGGTTATGAAGATAGGTCATGAGTCGGTGATGGGAGGTCACATGGGTGTGAAGAAAACACTTGACAGGATATCTTCTCAATTTTATTGGCCAGGTATTCAAGGAGACGTTAGGAGGCATTGTTTGTCTTGTGACATATGTCAGCGTACGATTCCGAAAGGGAAAGTTGGAAGGGTTCCTCTTGGTCAGATGCCGTTGATTGCCACTCCATTTGAACGGATAGCAGTAGATTTGATTGGTCCTTTGTATCCAGTAACAGACCGGGGTAATCGTTATATACTCACTGTAGTAGATTATGTGACAAGATACCCAGAGGCGGTTGCTCTACCTAGGATAGAGACGGAATATGTTGCTGAGGCTTTATTGGAGATATTCAGTCGAGTTGGCGTTCCTAAGGAGATGTTGTCCGATTTGGGTAGCCAGTTTACATCTGCAGTCATGAAGGAAGTTAGTCGGGTATTATCCTTGAAGCAGTTAACCACCACTCCGTACCATCCTATGTGTAATGGCTTAGTTGAAAGGTTCAACGGTACATTGAAGCTTATGCTTAAACGGTTGTGTGCAGAGAAGCCTACAGATTGGGATCGTTACTTGCCAGCTTTGCTCTTTGCTTATCGGGAAGTTCCTCAGGAAAGTCTAGGTTTTGCTCCATTTGAGTTACTCTATGGCAGGAAAGTGAGAGGTCCAGTACAGGTCTTAAGAGAATTGTGGACTAAGGATATTCCAGATCAGGAGACTAGGACTACATACCAGTATGTGCTAGACTTGCAGAATAGGTTAGAGGAGACCATTGAGGTAGCACATCAGTCATTGGCTAAGGAGTCAAGCAGGTACAGGAAGCACTTCAATAGGAAGGCTAAGGTTCGTCGAATGAAGTCAGGTGACAAGGTTCTCGTGTTACTACCCACTGATCACAACAAGTTGTTGTTACAGTGGAGGGGTCCATTTGTGATAGAGGAGTCTTTCGGTGTTGGCAATTATCGTGTCAGAGTAGGGGATAAGTTGAAAACTTATCACGCTAACTTGCTCAAGCAGTATGTTGAGAGGGGGTCCAGTTGTAGCACTGCTGTTTGCGATGTGAGTGTCAATCTTCATCAGTACGTCTGTACAGGGTTAGTTGATGTTGGAGAGGGTGATGTAGATGTTGGAATGGACGGAGATTTACCAGAGATTGTTTCTCCCAGTTTGAAGGCCAAGGAATCTTACCTCGATGTCAATATTTCGCAAGAATTGTCGGACGTGCAGAAGGTAGAGGTCAAGGAGTTGTTAGCTGAGTTTTCAGATGTTTTGACTGACTTGCCTGGGAGGATAAATTGTATGGAGTATAAGATCAGGGTTACCTCGTCAGATCCAGTCAGGTCACGACCTTATCCGCTACCACATCATATGAGAGAGACAGTTGCTGCGGAAGTTCAGTCAATGTTAGACTTAGGTGTAATTGAGCCTTCGGCTTCACCTTATGCATCACCAATAGTTCTGGTTAAGAAGCCTGATGGCACTTATCGATTCTGCTCAGATTATCGCCGTATTAATCATATCACAGTTTTCGACGCTAAACCAGTTACTTTGGCAGAAAGTTTGTTCACTAGACTTAGCAAGTGCAAGTATTTATCCAAGTTCGACATCAGTAAAGCTTACTGGCAGATTCCAATGTACTCCTACAGGAACATGAGGGTGAGAAGTTTCCGATTATGTACGTGAGTCGGAAGTTGTTGGATCGGGAGAAGGCTTACTCTACAATAGAGAAGGAGTGTTTGGCCATTGTGTGGAGTGTACAGAAATTGTGTCGATTTTTGTATGGGAGAGAGTTTGTGCTCGAGACAGATCACCAGCCTTTGGTGTGGATGACGAAGGCTAAGTTGGCGAACGGGCAAGTTATGAGGTGGGCCTTAGCTTTGCAGTCGTACAGGTTCTGTATCCGGGCGGTGAAAGGTGTGGATAACGTTGGGGCCGATCTCCTAAGCCGATGTCCACCTTAAGTGGATTTTCCTTTCCAGTGTACAGTTTCTTGTGTGATCTTTTCTGTATTATAATTGTTTTGTAAACAATCTTCTGAAATGGGGGGTAGTGTCAAGATCACATCAACTGGGTTGAACTGTATGTAGTGTATTGTAGTTTGGTTAGACTGTATTGAGTGTATGTGTGATAGGGACGGTGTGAGAAGCATGCATGGTATGTGGAAAGCATGCATGGTGTGTGGAAAGCATGCATGGAGGGTATAAAGGTGAAAGTTAGAGGGTGTAAGTTGCAGTCAGAAATTGGTGAAGTTGAAGAGTGGTTGTTGGCCTTTTTCATGGCGTAAGTATGGTTTTGTTTTATAAATGTTCTGCAAAGTGTATTACAATTTTATGCATATAAAATTATTACCATGTTCCTATGAAATCACAGTAACATCTTGAAATTGTTGTATGATATACCAGTATACAGTGTAGTGTTTCGCATTGTTGTAACAATGTGGTAGTATTCAGTTTATATTATCAGCATGAACATTGTCGTGTAAAAGAATAACAAGAGTTTTTCTGAGTAGTACATGTTATGCTATAATAGCTGGAAAGTATAATCATTCGCAGCTAAGGTGGTTGCTGTGTGTTGAGTGATTATGTAATGGTATCAATCATTCTGAGTTGTAATGCTCGTTGTGTGTTGAATGAATATATACCTGTAGTATCATTCTGAGCTATATGCTCGTTGTGTGTTGAATGAATATGTACCTGTAGTATCATTCTGAGCTGTATGCTCGTTGTACGTTGAATGATCATGTATTTGTGTAAATCATTCCGAGTTGTAACACTCGTGTTGTATGATTTTACTGTATTCTGTAATATTGGTATTACATAGTGTCCGGACCTAGACGGGGCCGAATATGGAGCCGGGTGAGAGGGCTTCTACTTGTCTGTGAACCAACGTGGGAAGACATATATACCCCGTGATGATGACGTAGCTCTTACGTCACGTGTCATGTAGACCGACGTGGAGGGTCGTAGGGAGGAAGTAACTAGGACATCACGTGTCCTGTTGCACACTGGACTGTGCCATGTGTGAGGTCACCATGACCTTTGTGATGGAACGTAAAACGTGGAACTGTATATTGTTTCTGTGAATTGTAAACTTGTAATGAAACGCATGTCGGGTTTGTGTTACTGACTTGTAAATAATGTGATGTATTAAAATGTTGTAGAGTGTTTAATTATCTTTTGACAAGTGTAACGTGTAGAAGGTGTGAGTTTGGTATGTGAGTATGAGTATGAGAAAGTGTGAAGTTTGAGGCGATAGTGTACGTTGAGGTGTTTGAGTGTATGATAGAATGGGGAATAAGGGGGGAATTTAGGTTATTAATATTTTGATCTTTAAATAAATTTCATTTATTTATACACTGACTTTGTTTTTCATCTCGTATCGTGACACATTGTTTAATTAAACTTGTCCGATTCTTCTCTCGCTCCATAATTTTCCAGTAATGCACTGTTGCACATTACATCAATATTTTCGCTCAAAATATCACTTTTAAAAGATATTATGTGTTAAATAAGCAATAATTGTAGTGTAATGTAAGTAGGGTAATTCTCCATTACTTACAATTTGAGCCTTGGCTCCATTAGTTTTAAGGAACAGAGAGTGACGAGGACATTACCCTATATTCAATGCTCAAAAGTATGTTATTGCCTTCAGATTCATTGTCATCCTCTACTAAAACATACATCAAGATACCGACACACCACAAAAGACGTCTACAAATCATCAAGATACCGACATACCACAAAAGAAGTCTACAAATCATTTGAACTATCCATCAACAGAATCACTGACGTGATATTGTAGTGGAACGTTTTGTTCAATCCAAACATTTAGCACTGAATCTAAATTTATTGATAAAAATATGAAAAAGACAAATGATTTTGTGTAAACTGTAATAATTGTGCTCTATTGTATGTTAATAATTATACCCTGTCATCTTGAATTTATGTTTTAAGTATCATTATTTAAAACTGTATCTCTTGTACCACCGATAGTGGTTTTCGAGAATAAAGAGTTTGAGTTGAGAGACTCAATGCAATCCTCTACTGAAACACACATCAAGATACCCTAACATATACATGTACAAATGAAGTCTAGGAATCATTGGAACTATCCATCAACACAACACCTCACTTCATGTTGGACTCTAACAAACCTTTCAACATACACTGACTTGAGGTTACTTTTACAACTAAATCCATATACAGTACTCCAGATATCCGCGTGCATACAAGTCGTCATGGGGATACTTCATCACGATAACTACGTTAGTATTGTAGTGGAACTCTTTCATCAGAAGATTACCAGAGGTGTCTATTATAACTATTTCATGTAGGTAGTCACTGACTAGGATAATCCTCAGTAGTTAGTTTCGATATTCAGAGTGCATACAGGTCATCAAAAACATTCATCAATATAGATTGACAGCTGTAGAAATCGAGTGTTATAAACAATTATCAGAAAAACAAGGGGTAACAGTTTAAACTCATTCATGTCGGCAGCTCTTGAGTATGACAAACCCTCCTAGTTAGTTCTGGTATTCAGAATTTCAGAGTTCATAAAAATCAATGGAATCATTCAGGAGAAAGAAAGACAGTTTCTACTTATTCGCGCTGGTAGCCCTTCTATGATATGCCTTTATAGATGGTTTGTATAATCAGAGGCAGTTCAATATAGAACACAGGACATAAAACAGTTCCTCTACTAGTGACGTCTTATAAACATGCCAGAAGATGACCAGAGATGACCAGAGATGACCAAGATGACACGTGTCTACTAACTCATGCTGGCAGTCCTTGACTTGACAGCTCCGACTGGACTTGATGCTGTAAAGTCGTTTAGTACATTCATAGTTCACATCGAATGCTTCATTTGGCCTCAAGATAACATGTGAAGAGACTATAACCGTGGCAATCTATAATGTTATTTGTGATTATCATGCATTGCTATGTTTTTCATTTTTAACAACAATATGTTGCGGTTCTTATAGTAGTCCATGTCTTTGAAGACATCTTTGAATATGAATAAAACGGTTATATTTCTATTTTCTTTTTAAAAGATACACACTCATAATTTGTTCAGAGACTAAATCACAGCCCATCAAATTCAAATTTAAAATTTATTAAAGTTGTCATTGTGGAAATGAGTGCAGTTATGCATGTGATATAAACTTACACGCATTACTGAGGCGAAGTCAACGTGATTCGTAATTCCTAGTCAATCAAAGCATGACGAAGACTACAACACTTAATTACAGTAATGTTGATGAACACTAACACAGGGGATGTTCCGAACACATGCAACATGATCATCTAGTTGACATAGGTTAGAAATGTGCTTCATCAAAGTTCCTGACCCCCTTATGTATAGGGCTTTCAAGTGAATCACACAGATTAGTGAATCCAATTAGTTGAAATGAGATACACGACAACTCAGGTAGATACTGACATTGATGAATAAGTACCATCCTCGTTAATTGGCAAAACTTATGCTTATAACACTATATTCCTCCCATTCCAGATTAGCATTGAAGAAGACTATGCTGTTTGATACATTTGATGATATTGCTGATAAGCTTTGCTGTAAAGAAACACATTTTGAAAAAAGTTTTTGAACATGGATTATTTGGATTATGTATGGCATACTATTCAAACTAATAATCAAACTAAAATGAGGATCTGATACGTACTTAATGCGCTTCTTCCTTCAATAAATTCATAACAGATAGAAATGATACACGTAGAATAACGTTCAAATGCTTAAAGCAATCCTTAAGTTACCATCCAAAGAGATTAACGTATCCTTATCTATATATTCTTTTTTTATAAACTAGCGTCGCCGTCCAAAACACAACGGAGAGAAAAAACACCCAGGAGCAATATGAGTTAATTAACACTGAATTCTGTCTTATGCATCATATCACTAGCTTAGTTCTCTACTAATGAAGTATGTGGTAGCTCATTGAAACCTTAGAAGGATGCCCATAGGACAACTGAACTTAAAATACATGCGACTGAAAAGCCTTTAGATTTTGGTAAGGTGTCAACACGGACATATTAAAGTTTTTTTCTTCATATTATCATCATGTGTCATTTATAAACACTTTTTCAATATTGATAAAACTTAACCATCTGAAGAGATTAACATAGTGTCTGTGATACCTGTATGTATATATTCTATTTTGTATAACCTAGTGTCGAAGTCCACAACACTACGGAGAAAACACTGATGTATATGGTCACTTAAAGAAACCTTAGAAAGATGCCAATAGGACGACTGAAATAAAAAAATGCAGCAACTGAAAAGCCTTTTGATTGAGACGAGGTGTTAATAAGGACCAATCAAAGGTTTTTGTCCTCATATAATCATCTTGTGTCATTTTTTTGGTAAATTCTCTTTCAATATTTATTAAACATATTTAGCACCATCTTTAAACATTGGAAGAAATAAATATTTTAACCTATAAAAATCAAATCATGGTTATACAACAAATATCAGTATCAATAATTATCCAATTAAACCAATTTTTCATATGAAGGTAAGTATTTCATAAATTATTTAAATAATGTTTTGACCAAGATTTACCAGCCCGGCATATGGTGTTGATGTATGAACTGCATTTTGATGCAATATTGAGGGTGTGAAGAGTTGCCATCAATGCATTGTTGAGGAGCTGAATCAGCTGCACATGAAGTAATTTTTGAAGTAACAATTTTTATAACCCACGTGGTACATCGTAAAGGGGTTTCATAACAAACTCTTATGAAACATATGTGTCATAACACCTTCAAGTAATTTGATTTGCTAACGACATTGCATTCATAAAACGACCGTAAATTCATTCATGAAATTACAAGTATTTTACGACAGCAGTTATATAATAATTTACATTTATCTCATTCTTCAGTTCTACTCACCACAATGATAGATTTTAATGAATGATAAACCAAAAAACTTGACTAGTGCAGAACTAATAAGCACAAAGTTGAGAATGAAGCAAGAGGCTCTCACTCTTACCGTTGGGAATGACATTGTCTCACGGTGAAAACAATGTGTTCGTAACGGTGCACAGTGACGTTATACTCACTAGACAAACATAACAGAAAACAAAGCCATTTCAACCGCGATGTTAAACTTACAGTCAATGAGGTTGTTTAGCTTGTTACACTTTACACATTCCAAAAATGAGAAAGATGAGAATGGCGACCGCCATCACAGGACATTATTCAAAATACGAATAACTCTCATCTCCTGTCCTCGAGCAGGGAGATGTTATGTTAAGTTTGCTTCCTTCAGAATGACTAGTGCAACTGGTTTCGCCATACCGACCATCACGAATTATTGAATGGTTTGATTTTAAAAGTGTGAATATTTAACGTCGCAATATTATGAACTTAGAAACTGTGACAGGGTCGATATTAATCCGCAGTTCCGTTTCTTTATTGGGACAACACAAATATATTTTTAAACACAATAAATTGTATCAAATACAAGTTTGTAATAAATAGGATACATAACTCGTCCCTCGTGAAATAATTTTCTTTTGTATCTCGTCAAGGCTCGAGATAAAGCAAAAATATTTCATTCGGGCCATAAACTTGGTTATATATCCTATATATCTGGATTCATTAACAGGGCAGTTTTTCACTTTTTGGCAAACGTCCGCCCCTCCTAATCACAATGATTTCAGTTGTATTTAAGTTGATACGAAATCCCAATTTGTCAACAATATGAACAAACTATTCAGGTATATCAGGGTTTGTCCAAAATAAATTTATAACAATGAAATGATTACGTTTTGTTTAATAGCTTTGAATTTACATGGCTCTGGTGTCCAGTAACTACTACTAAAAGGAGTGTATCAGAGATCACACTGATAATTATTATCTTATAAAATACATTCTCTACAATATGTAGAAAATATGAAGACACACCTATATGATAATAAGATTTAAATGATAGTTGTTGGCATTGTTTTGCAGTGATTTTTAACAATAAAAACTGGTAAGTTGAATGAATAACACAAGTAATTCAACATGATTATCTTGTAAATGAAAAAAAGAACTAAACGTGATCTTCTTAAGGTGAAAATACAATACACATGTGGAGTGAAATTAAATTGGTAACGACTCAAAAACACTGCTGAGTGAGTGAGAATCTTTAATTCCTCCAAACAGGAGATACATGTATGAGGTAACATGGTAACATGGTATAGGGTGGTAGGTTAGTGAATATGAAGAAAATTGGACGAAATGGCAAGTACCTTCAGAACAGACTATTGACAATCCAAAGAAGCATGTCGTATTTGATCTTGTTCCCTCTTGCATAAAGTGATTTGTAATATACATTCATATCTGGTGATACTATTTGGTCACATCTTCGGAACCCTCTCTATCCGAGAAGGTATTTCCGTCTGACAAATTCGGGACCGAGTATTGTACAGTTACTGGATTCATTCAGTACTATCAGTACACTTAAATTTACGGTACAGTATGCAATAAGAATCATCACTTAACCTTTCTTAGTGGCACTTTATCGTGTAAAAAACATGCAAAGATTTTTTAACTGCTTTAAAAACGTTTTCCAATGTTATAATCACTTAGGTTAACTTATTACTTATTACACTGATGTAGGAAACACCGCATATAAATTTACAATCTGATTTCTTTGAGAGAACCAACTTTTAGATCCTGTTCTTCCCAATCTCTTCAAGACCAGACAAGCAAACCTATAAAAATGCACTAACGCTCTTGACAATAAAACTTCATCACAGTGACGAGTCACTGCGTTGATAAGGTCACAATGGTTTTATTCTGTCTTTAGCAAAGTCATTAGTTGTGTGTAGGACTTAGAAAGAGACACAGAGAACCACAATAAGGCTTAGTATGTCATTTCCATTGTGCTCGCAATCATGTGGAATTACTTACCGGGGAAAATACGAGAAGTGCAGTATCTACATAATACGACATCTCCGAGAACCCTTGTTCAATTATGAGCTGGAAAATAATTGATGATACAGATCAAACATGACACAGACACTCCTGACCTCATGTGGCTTGTGTAAATACCCAAATAATTGTATCAGGTAGAGTATAAACGAGTAAGTACATAACAAATGATACAGATGATACTGACACAAGTTCACGTTTACGAGGACCTCTGAGTCTGTAGGCACTATTTTCTTCTTTATTACTATCTGTATCTGTTCAACCTGTTTTAATATGTCTGACACCTGGTGGGAAGTATCTCTATCGTGATTATATCAAGCTGTAGCTGGGAGAAATCAATACGTTGATGCGCTTCTATTTGTCAAGATTTTCTTCTAAATTAAATGTTCAATCAAATATGAGGAGGGTCGTAGGACTTTTTTGTTGTTTGTTGTGAATGAAGTGATGTAGGAGCGACATATTTTACGTTTCCCATTGGAAATAGTAATAATGGCGAAGTTAATCCTACTTTTTTAGAAAACATGACACTTTAAAATTGTTCCGTAAGTTAATATGTCCAAGGTCCAAACATATGATTTACCACAAATTGGAATGCATAAACATTAAGAGGGTACAAGCTGTTTTTTAAATTGATAGTAATGTTTGCACTTTGAAAGAACTTCAAAGTTATTGTGATCTGCAAACAATGGTATAAAAGCAATATTCAGTGCGATTTGTCTTTCCATATTCAGCATTTCATGCAAAAATAGGGTTTGAGCTGGAAAATAATTGATGATACAGATCAAACATGACACAGACACTCCTGACCTCATGTGGCTTGTGTAAATACCCAAATAATTGTATCAGGTAGAGTATAAACGAGTAAGTACATAACAAATGATACAGATGATACTGACAAGTTCACGTTTACGAGGACCTCTGAGTCTGTAGGCACTATTTTCTTCTTTATTACTATCTGTATTCGTTTCAACCTGTTTTAATATACCTGACATCTAGTAGGAAATATCTCTATCGTGATTATATCAAGCTGTAGCTGGGTGACACCTATACAGTGATACTATTCTGTTGTATTACAGAGATTCTTCCAAATGAGTCTTCAGTCTGATTACAAAATGAACTGTTCCATCAAATATGACAAGGGCCATAGGACCTTTTTGTTGTTTGTTGTGGAGGTGACGTATGATGGACATTTTATGTTTTCAATTGGAAATAGATATAATGACGCATTTAATTATAATTATTTAGAATACATGACACTTTAAAATTGTCTCGTAAGTTTATATGCCCAAGGTCCAAACATATGCATTTACATTCACAGGGTAAACACTGTTTTTGAAATTGATACTTATGTTTGCACTTTGAGAGACCATCGTTATTTCGATCTGCCAACAATAACATAAAAGAATATATAAATATATACAATTTCGGTAACAGATTTTGTCCATTGTTTTGTACGTCACTTCTTTTCTTTATTAATGTGCTACAATTTATGTAATTATGTGTTCTACATAAAGTCATGAATGTATTTTCTTTCTCTTTGTATTGACAATTTCTATTAAAACACCGAACTGTTATTTTATCCTTTATTTAATGCCATGCCTTACCTAAGGAGACATACTGTTTTCGCCTACGTCCGTAATTCCGTCCTTTCGTCCTTCCGAAATGCATTCGTTTCCGGGCCATATCTTAAAAACTGTTCAATATTTTATCTACGAAACTTGGTATGTGGTTATATAAATCATTTTTTTTTTTTATAATTTTTATTTTTTTTCCATTTTAACATATAATATGACTCCGGTACATGGTAATGTTTACATGTTTACATGCAATAAAACAAAAAGACAAATAATAAGTATGATAAACAGTATACATAAGTTCCTAAAACAGGACATGGCAAGTTGACCAGAACTTGTAGAAGTTGTCTATTTTCGAATTTATTATAGCAGAGTATTTTGTCAGTAGGTAGTAATTTTTAAGCTCTTCTTGCAAAAACTGAAAAGTTGGCATTTTTGATGATAATTTACGGTTAAAAATGATCTTTTTAAAGAGAATAAGAATCACGTTAATTGGATCATTATTTTTACGGCCAAATCCGAGTAGAATCTTTTCTTTAGTGAAATTCAGGTTAACCTCCAATTTGTCATTTAGCCAGTTTTCAAGTTGTTGCCAAATAGGAGTAACCTTGCTACAATCCCAAAATAGGTGGGTAATAGTTTCTAAGGAATCAGAACAGAAGCTACATAAATTGGTTGTGGTGTATTTCATCTTAAAAAGTCTATTATTTGTTGCTAAGAAGTGGTGGAGGATTTTGTATTGAAACCATTGTAGATTTGTATCTTTTGAGCAGCGAAAAGGAATATGATTATAAAGGTGCCAAGAGTTTGTGTCAATTTCATCTCCAAGAGATATAAATATATAAATCATACTGCCACTTATGAGCTCTGTTAAGGAAAAGAACTTAAAAATATTTATTCCGGAATGTTTTCTAGAAAATCGTTTTTAGTCATGCTGTGTCATTATTAGTTTGTGGCTTGACTGAAAAGAGACCAATTTACTAAATGTTTATAAAACTTTGGTTGTGTATCCAGCAACCGTTTCAGTATTATTTTACGTGCGCTTCAATAGTGTTCGTACATGTATGCAAGGGCATGTAACTCTTATTCTCAGTGCAGTAAAGCGTGTGTCGGACTGTCGTCGTGTTTTCCATGTGTTTGCATGCGAGTGACATTACCAAGAACTGGTCAAGCATTTAACACTTGGTTAACAATGATAAATATCAGTATCGTTTGGGTAAAGTAGTTATTTTAAATAATCTATGTTGACGGACTGGGGACTAATGTCATGAAAGAGACTTAGTAGCAGTAACGAATCAGTACATATATGTTGTGCATAAGTAGACTGTTAGTTGATTATACATGTATCTTGTTGGTAGATAATTAACGGTCTCTTATCTCGACTCAACATCAAAAGAGAAGATTGTTGAATTAAATCAAGCAAACTGGAACATGAAAGTCAAACCTTTCACAACCAACATGTTGATTGCAAGCAAATGTGAAAATATGTCTTTGAAGTAATGAAACAATAAAAGGGCAATATGTAACAGTAGGAATCATTTACTACACAGAAGACTGCTTATTTAATATTAAATGAAAGGTACTAAGTTGATAACTTTACTTTTGATAAAGATTAATATTATTAATAACATTTCAAAGACAAATAGACAGTTTATCTGAAGAGGAAACTGGCACTTGACGTCATACGAGACGTTTGATATTGCTTTAAAATCATTTAGACATTTACATTGATAGAGAATGACACATATATTTACTGGATTGACTCAACCTCGAAAAGGATGATAGTAATCTCATAAAGGTTTCCTGAGCTGCAAAAAGTAGGTAAAAGTTCGTTATGCAGCTATATTTGTACACTGTCTATGTTTCCCCATACTTCAGACCTAATTCATTTATCAATCTGTAACTATGATTGATCTGAAAGTGATTAAATTGTTGATAAATATGATGTGTATATTTTCAAAAGCTGTAATAATTCATGCATTCACATCAACATCAACGTTTGAACATAATCGAGTCCATAATTAATGAATTCCAGCCAAATCAGCATCATTCTTTTTAGAATTCCAGGAAATTTATGTCAAATGTTCCCAAAATAGGATGTAGTTGTCACTTGTAACATCAGAGAACTTTAATGTAGAGAGCCGTGTTTTCTTCATAATCATAGTCTCATGTAATGTAAGTAAAGTGCTAAAATACACATACCTCCCACCTTTCTGAGGCTAGAAAATATATAGGATCATCCTCGTAACACGAGTAAATAGGTGAAAAAGTTTGGATGTCTTTTAAATAAAATAGAAGCTTGAGGATATCTTCACATAAATAGGAAACCCGACATTAATGTGAAGGCCTAATCACTTACAACCTTTGCAGATTGAACGAAACCATACAGTATGATTTTTGAGAAATACAGAAATAATGATGATTGTTATTCTTTCAATAGATTCATTAAATGTATAAGGGTAGAGGTACTACTCCACTGCTTAGATAGACTTCAATCATTATTTTCAACTTTAATTAACAAAATTGGTAATTAATCACCACACCATAGGTATATTCTCGAAATTTCAGAATATTTCCACAGTAAAGGGGGAATGAACGACATAATTTACAGGATATTAAACAACTGACATAATCAGAATTCCCCAACTAATAATTTTCTTTTTCAAACACATGGTTCCATTCTCATTAAACTATTTAATTATACTTGTCTGATTCTTCTCTCGCTCCATTGTTTTCGTGTAATGGACTGTTGCAAATTTTTCGTTCAATAATCGCTAAATAAGAAATAATTATAGTGTAACGTATGTAGGGTAATACTCTAGTTATTCTCCATTACTTAAAAATATGAGCCTTGGCTCCATTAGTTTTAAGGAACAGAGAGTTACGAGGACATTACCCTATATTTATTGCTAAAAGGTACGTTAATGCATTCGGATTCATTGTCATCCTCCACTCAAACATACACCAGGATACCCTAACATGACAAATAAAGTCTACAAATCATTGGAACTATCCATCAACAAAACCTTCATAAAAACCCTTCAACATACACTGACCTGGGATTACTATTACAACTAAATGTAATCCATATACAGTACTCCAGATATCCGCGTGCATAGAAGCTGTCATGGGGATAATTCATAACGGTAACTACGTTAGTAGTGTAGTCTAAACCTTTAATCAGATGATGACCAGAGGTATCTATTATAACTAATTCAAGTAGGTAATCACAGACTAGGAAAATGCTCAGTAGTTAGTTTCGATATTCAGAGTGCATACAGGTCATCACAAACATTCATCAATATAGTTTTTAGAAATCGAGTGTTAGATCGAAGTATTAGAAGAACAAGGGATAACAGTTTAAACTCATTCATGTCGACAGCTCTTGAGTATGACAAACCCTCCTATTTAGTTTGGGTATTCAGAATTTCAGAGTTCTTAAAAGTCAGTGGAATCATTCAGGAGAAAGACAGACAGTTTCTACTTATTCGTGCTGGTAGCCCTTCTATGATATTCCTTTATAGATGGTTTGGATAATCAGAGGGCAGTTCAATATAGGAAACACGACATAAAACAGTTACTCTACTAGTGACCTCTTATAAACATGCCAAAAGATGACCAGAGATGACCAGAGATGACACATATCTACTAACTCATGCTGGCAGTCCTTGACTTGACAGCTCCGGCTGGACTTGATGCTGTAAAGTCGTTAAGTACATTCATAGTTCACATCGAATGCTGCATTTGGCCTCAAGATAACATATAAAGATACTATAAACGTGGCAATCTATAATGTTATTTGTGATTATCATGCAGTATTATTCCAATGCTATTAAGTAACGACCAGAGTTATTATGTTGAATGACTTAGTTCATTTAATATAAGATGTGTGGGGGATTTTCAGTGGTAAATGTTTTTCATTTTGAACAACAATATGTTGCGGTTCTTATAAGAGTCCATGTCTTTGAAGACCTCTTTGAATATGAATAAAACGGTAATCCTTCTTTTTAAAAATTACACACTCATAAGTTGTTTAGAGACTAAATCACAGCTCATCAAGTGCCATTTAAAAATAATTATAGTTGTCATTGTGGAAGATGAATGCAGTTATACATGTGATATAAACTGACACGCATCACTGAGGCGAAGTCAACACGATTCCTAATTCCTAATCAATCAAAGCATGACGAGGGCTACGACACTGAATTGCTGTAATGTTGATGAACACTAACACAGGGGATGTTCCGAACACATGCAACATGATCATCTAGTTACTGACCCCCTTATGTATAGCACTTTCAAGTGAATCACATAGATTAGTGAATCCAATTAGTTGAAATGAGAAACACGACAACTCAGGTAGATACTGAGATTGATGAAAAGGTACGATCCTCGTTAATTGGCCAACTTACGTTTATAACGCTACATGTATATTCCTCCCATCCAGATTATCATTGAAGAACACGATGCCCTTTGGTTTTCTTGTTAAGAAAAAAATTTAAATGAAAGAATTTGAACCTGTTTTTACGTTCGTGTTAATTTTCTTGATAAGATTAATAGGATTATGTATGGCATAAGAGTCATATGGAAATCAAACTAATAGGACATACTTAATGTGCTTCTTCGTTGAACAAAATTCAAAACAGATAGAAATAATACACGTATGTATAACTTTCAAATGCTTAAAGCAATCCTTTAGTAACCATCCCAAGAGATTAACGTAACTTTATGTATATATTCTATTTTTTATAACCCAGTGTCGCCGTCCACAACACGACGGGGAAAAAAACCCTGGAGCAATATGAGTTAATTAACACTGAATTCTGTCTTTCGCATCGTTCTGTACTAATAAAGTATGTGGTCACTTATTGAAACCTTAGAAGGATGCCCATAGGACAACTGAACTTAAAATACTTGCGACTGAAAAACCTTTGGATTTTGACAAGGTGTCAACAAGGACAAATTAAAGGTTTTTGTCCTCATATAATCATCATGTGTCTTGTTTTTTTGGTAAACACTGTTTCAATATTTATAAAACATATGAAGCAACATCTAAAAAATTGGTAGAAATAAACCTTTTAACCTATAAAAATCATATCATGGTTACAACAAAATACGCATTTAAAATATATAGAATGAGTATTAATAATTATTCTAGTCAACCAACAATGATTATGCCATCTAAGTATTTTATAACTATAAATCCTCTGGGTTTAGACAAGGCGTCAACAAGGATAAATTAAAGGTTTTTGTCCTCATATTATCATCCCGTGTCATTTGTAAACACTTTTTCAATATTGATAAAACTTATTTTAGCAACACCTTAAAACGTTGGAAGAAATAAAACTTTGAACCTTTAAAAATCAAATCATGTTTACACAGCACTAAACACTTTTTAAAAACATAGACTGAGTATCACTAGTTATCAAAGGCAACTAACATTTCATATACCGTCTAAGAATTTTACTATTAAGCATTTAAATTAATTTCAACAAAGATTTAACAACACGACAAACGGCGGTGACGTATATCCTTCATTCTGATGTTTATAGTGAGATTGTGAGGAACTGACATCAATGCATGGTAACCCTGAAGATCTAAATCAGCGTAGTGATAAGTGATTTGAGAAGATTGAGAAAAAAAACAATTTATCTGGATGTATTAATAGGACTGTTTTTCACAAACCTACGCCGCTCCTAACCACAACAACAACAGTTTTATTCAAGTTGATACTAAATCACAACTTGTCAGCAATATGAACCAGCTATTCAGGTATAAAAGGGTTTGTCCAAAATATAACAATTTAATGATTACGTTTGAAAATGAAAACCATTATCTAATAAATACATTCTCTACAATACTAAGAAAATATGAAAACACATCTATATGATTATTAGTTGTAAATAATAATTGTTGGCATTGTTTTGCAGTGATTCTTAACAATAACAACTGGTATGTTGAATGAATAACACAAGTTATAAAACATGATTATCTTGTAAGTTAAACAAGGAACTAAACGTGATCCTCTTAAGGTGAAAGGTGAATACAAGACACATGTGGAGTGAAATTAAATTGGTGACGCCTCCAAAATACCGCTGTGTTGTGGCGATTGTCTATATGGTGGTACCTACGTTCCTGAATTTGAAGAAAATTTTATGAAATGGCAAGTACCTTCAGAACAAACTTTTGACAATCCAAAGAAGCATGTCGTATTTGATCTTGTTCGCTCGTGCATAAAATAATTTGTAATATACTTTCATATCTTGTGATACTATTTGGTAACATATTCGGAATCCTTTCTATCCGAGGAGGTATTTCCGTATGACAAATTCCGAGCCAAGTATTGTACATTTACTGGATTCAGTCAGTACTATCTGTACATTTATATTGACAGTACAGTATGCAATATGAATCATCACTAAACCTTTCTTTGTGGCACTTTATCGTGAAAAAAATATGCAAAGATTTTTTAACTGCTTTAAAACACTTCTACTAATGTTATAATCACTTAGGTTAACTCATTTCATTAGCCGATGAGCACGTTTATTACACTGATGTAGGAAACACCACATATAAATTTACAATCTGATTTCTTTGAGAAAACCAACTCTTAGATCCTGTTCTTCCCAATCTCTTCAAGACCAGACAAGCAAACCAACAAAATGTACTAACACTCTTGACAATAAAACTTCATCACAGTGATGAGTCACTGCGTTGATAAGGTCACAATGGTTTTGTTCTGTCTTTAGCAAAGTCATTAGTTGTGTGTAGGACTTAGAAAGAGACACAGAGAACCACAATAAGGCTTAGTATGTCATTTCCATTGTGCTCGCAATCATGTGGAATTACTTACCGGGGAAAATACGAGAAGTGCAGTATCTACATAATACGACATCTCCGAGAACCCTTGTTCAATTATGAGCTGGAAAATAATTGATGATACAGATCAAACATGACACAGACACTCCTGACCTCATGTGGCTTGTGTAAATACCCAAATAATTGTATCAGGTAGAGTATAAACGAGTAAGTACATAACAAATGATACAGATGATACTGACACAAGTTCACGTTTACGAGGACCTCTGAGTCTGTAGGCACTATTTTCTTCTTTATTACTATCTGTATCTGTTCAACCTGTTGTTATGTGTCTGACATCTAGTAGGAACCATCTCTATCGTGATTATATTAATCTATAGCTGGGTGACACCTATACAGTGATACTATTCTGTTGTATTACAGAGATTCTTCCAAATGAGTCTTCAGTCTGATTACAAAATGAACTGTTCTATCAAATATGACAAGGGCCATAGGACCTTTTTGTTGTTTGTTGTGGAGGTGACGTATGATGGACATTTTATGTTTTCCATTGGAAATAGCAATAATGACGCATTTAATTATAATTATTTAGAATACATGACACTTTAAAATTGTCTCGTAAGTTTATATGCCCAAGGTCCAAACATATGCATTTACATTCACAGTGTAAACACTGTTTTTCAAATTGATACTTATGTTTGCACTTTGAGAGACCATCGTTATTTCGATCTGCCAACAATAACATAAAAGAATATATAAATATATACAATTTCGGTAACAGATTTTGTCCATTGTTTTGTACGTCACTTCTTTTCTTTATTAATGTGCTACAATTTATGTAATTATGTGTTCTACATAAAGTCATGAATGTATTTTCTTTCTCTTTGTATTGACAATTTCTATTAAAACATCGAACTGTTATTTTATCCTTTATTTAATGCCATGTCTTACCTAAGGAGACATACTGTTTTCGCCTACGTCCGTAATTCCGTCCTTTCGTCCTTCCGAAATGCATTCGTTTCCGGGCCATATCTTAAAAACTGTTCAATATTTTATCTACGAAACTTGGTATGTGGTTAGATCTAGTGCTGGAATGGTGCCTTTTGCTACTTTGGTTATTCTGATGTTTATACTTGTTCTGGTTACCATGGAAACAGTTTCAACTTAGTGCATATATTGAGGATAGGGACCTTTTCCGGCCTCTATCTCAAAATCTATATGATATATTTTCATGAAACGTGTATCACAAAAAAAGATAAATTACAAAGATCAACTCTGACCACTTTCATCATTTTAAAAAGAGAATTCATCGTGACAGATCTATAGATCAACAACTTATATATGCTGTTATAAAAATCATACTGCCACTCATGAGCTACGTTAAGGAAAAGAACTTAAAATTATTTATTCCGGAATGTTTTCTAGAAAATCGTTTTTAGTCATGTTGTGTCATTATTAGTTTGTGGCTTGACAGAAAAGAGACCAATTTACTAAATGTTTATAAAACTTTGGTGGTGTATCCAGCAACCGTTTCAGTATTATTTTACGTGCGCTTCAATAGTGTTCGTACATGTATGCAAGGGCATGTAACTCTTATTCTCAGTGCAGTAAAGCGTGTGTCGGACTGTCGTCGTGTTTTCCATGTGTTTGCATGCGAGTGAGATTACCAAGAACTGGTCAAGCATGTAACATTTGGTTAACAATGATAAATATCAGTATCGTTTGGGTAAAGTAGTTATTTTAAATAATCCATGTTGACGGACTGGGGACTAATGTCATGAAAGAGACTTAGTAGCAGTAACGAATCAGTACATATATGTTGTGCATAAGTAGACTGTTAGTTGATTATACATGTATCTTGTTGGTAGATAATTAACGGTCTCTTATCTCGACTCAACATCAAAAGAGAAGATTGTTGAATTAAATCAAGCAAACTGGTACATGAAAGTCAAACCTTTCACAACCAACATGTTGATTGCAAGCAAATGTGAAAATATGTCTTTGAAGTAATGAAACATTAAAAGGGCAATATGTAACAGTAGGAATCATTTACTACACAGAAGACTGCTTATTTAATCTTAAATGAATGGTACTAAGTTGATAACTTTACTTTTGATAAAGATTAATATTATTAATAACATTTCAAAGACAAATAGACAGTTTATCTGAAGAGGAAACTGACACTTGACGTCATACGAGACGTTTGATATTGCTTTAAAATCATTTAGACATTTACATTGATAGAGAATGACACATAGATTTACTGGATAGACTCAACCTCGAAAAGGATGATAGTAATCTCATAAAGGTTTCCTGAGCTGCAAAAAGTAGGTAAAAGTTCGTTATGCAGCTATATTTGTACACTGTCTATGTTTCCCCATAATTCAGACCTAATTCATTTATCAATCTGTAACTATGATTGATCTGAAAGTGATTAAATTGTTGATAAATATGATGTGTATATTTTCAAAAGCTGTAATAATTCATGCATTCACATCAACATTAACGTTTGAACATAATCGAGTCCATAATTAATGAATTCCAGCCAAATCAGCATCATTCTGTTTAGAATTCCAGGAAATTTATTGTCAAATGTTCCCAAAATAGGATGTAGTTGTCACTTGTAACATAAGAGTACTTTAATGTAGAGAGCCGTGTTTTCTTTATAATCATAGTCTCATGTAATGTAAGTAAAGTGCTAAAATACACATACCTCCCACCTTTCTGAGGCTAGAAAAGATATAGGATCATCCTCGTAACACGAGTAAACAGGTGAAGAAGTTGGGATGTCTTTTAAATAAAATAGAAGCTTGAGGATATCTTCACATAAATAGGAAACCCGACATTAATGTGAAGGCCTAATCACTTACAAAGGATGCAGATTGAACGAAACCATACAGTATGATTTTTGAGAAATACAGAAATAATGATGATTGTTATTCTTTCAATAGATTCATTAAATGTATAAGGGTAGAGGTACTACTCCACTGCTTAGATAGACTTCAATTATTATTTTCAACTTTATTTAACAAAATTGGTAATTAATCACCACACCATAGGTATATTCTCGAAATTTCAGAATATTTCCACAGTAAAGGGGGAATGAACGACATAATTTACAGGATATTAAACAACTGACATAATCAGGATTCTCCAACTAATAATTTTCTTTTTCAAACACATGGTTCCATTCTCATTAAACTATTTAATTATACTTGTCTGATTCTTCTCTCGCTCCATTGTTTTCGTGTAATGGACTGTTGCAAATTTTTCGTTCAATAATCGCTAAATAAGAAATAATTATAGTGTAACGTATGTAGGGTAATACTCTAGTTATTCTCCATTACTTAAAAATATGAGCCTTGGCTCCATTAGTTTTAAGGAACAGAGAGTTACGAGGACATTACCCTATATTTATTGCTAAAAGGTACGTTAATGCATTCGGATTCATTGTCATCCTCTACTCAAACATACACCAGGATACCCTAACATGACAAATAAAGTCTACAAATCATTGGAACTATCCATCAACAAAACCTTCATAAAAACCCATCAACATACACTGACCTGGGATTACTATTACAACTAAATGTAATCCATATACAGTACTCCAGATATCCGCGTGCATAGAAGCTGTCATGGGGATAATTCATAACGGTAACTACGTTAGTAGTGTAGTCGAAACCTTTAATCAGATGATGACCAGAGGTATCTATTATAACTAATTCAAGTAGGTAATCACAGACTAGGAAAATGCTCAGTAGTTAGTTTCGATATTCAGAGTGCATACAGGTCATCACAAACATTCATCAATATAGTTTGTAGAAATCGAGTGTTAGATCGAAGTATTAGAAGAACAAGGGATAACAGTTTAAACTCATTCATGTCGACAGCTCTTGAGTATGACAAACCCTCCTATTTAGTTTGGGTATTCAGAATTTCAGAGTTCTTAAAAGTCAGTGGAATCATTCAGGAGAAAGACAGACAGTTTCTACTTATTCGTGCTGGTAGCCCTTCTATGATATTCCTTTATAGATGGTTTGGATAATCAGAGGGCAGTTCAATATAGGAAACACGACATAAAACAGTTACTCTACTAGTGACGTCTTATAAACATGCCAGAAGATGACCAGAGATGACCAGAGATGACCAGAGATGACACATATCTACTAACTCATGCTGGCAGTCCTTGACTTGACAGCTCCGACTGGACTTGATGCTGTAAAGTTTTTAGTACATTCATAGTTCACATCGAATGCTGCATTTGGCCTCAAGATAACATGTGAAGATACTATAAACGTGGCAATCTATAATGTTATTTGTGATTGTCATGCATTGCTATTCTAATGCTATTATGTAACGACCAGTGTATTTGTGTGTATATATGTGGGTGATTTTCAGTGGTAAATGTTTTGCATTTTGAACAACAATGTGTTGCGGATCTTATAAGAATCCATTTCTTTGAAGACCTCTTTGAATATGAATAAAACAGTAAAAGATCAATCATAGTTTGACGAGGACTACGACACTTAAGTGCTGTAATGTTGATGAACACTAACACAGGGGGTGTTCCGAACACATGCAACATGATCATCTAGTTGGCACAAGTTAGAAATGTGCTTCATCAAAGTTACTGACTCCTTATGTATAGTGCTTTCAAGTGAATCACATAGATTAGTGAATCCAGTTAGTTGAAATGAGAAACACGACAACTCAGGTAGATACTGACATTGATGTATAAGTACGATCCTCGTTAATTGGCAAAACTTATGCTTATAACGCTATATTCCTCCCATTCCAGTTGGTATTTAAGAATAGTATGCCGTTTGATACATTTTATGATATTGCTTATAAGCTTTGCTTGTTAAGAAACAAAGTTTGATCAAAGTTTTTGAACATGGCTTATCTGGATCATTTATTGCATACTATTGAAACTAATAATCAAACTAAAAGGAGGACCTGATACGTACTTCATGCGCTTCTTCCTTCAATAAATTTCATAACAGATAGAAATGATACATGTATGTCAACTTTCAAATGCTTAAAGCAATCCTTTAGAAACCATCCAAACAGATTAACGTATCGTTATGTTTTTTTATTTTTTAATAACCTAGTGTCGGCGTCCACAACACGACGGAGAAAAAACACCCTGGAGAAATATGAGTTAATTAACACTGAATTCTGGCTCACGCATCATATCACTAGCTTAGTTCTCTATTAATGAAGTGTGTGGTCACTTATTGAAACCTTAGAAGGATGCCCATAGGACGACTGAACTTAAAATACATGTGACTGAAAAGCCTTTGGACTTAGACAAGGTGTCATCAAGGACAAATTAAAGGTTTTTGTCCTCATATTATCATCATGTTACATTTGAAAACACTTTTTCCATATTGATAAAACTTATTTTCGCAACACCATAAAACGTTGGAAGAAATACAACTTTGAAACTTTAATAATCAAATCATGATGGCCTCAAGATAACATGTGAAGATATAAACGTGGCAATCTATAATGTTATTTGTGATTATCATGCAGTATTATTCCAATGCTATTAAGTAACGACCAGAGTTATTATGTTGAATGACTTAGTTCATTTAATATAAGATGTGTGGGGGATTTTCAGTGGTAAATGTTTTTCATTTTGAACAACAATATGTTGCGGTTCTTATAAGAGTCCATGTCTTTGAAGACCTCTTTGAATATGAATAAAACGGTAATCCTTCTTTTTAAAAATTACACACTCATAAGTTGTTTAGAGACTAAATCACAGCTCATCAAGTGCCATTTAAAAATAATTATAGTTGTCATTGTGGAAGATGAATGCAGTTATACATGTGATATAAACTGACACGCATCACTGAGGCGAAGTCAACACGATTCCTAATTCCTAATCAATCAAAGCATGACGAGGGCTACGACACTGAATTGCTGTAATGTTGATGAACACTAACACAGGGGAACATGATCATCTAGTTACTGACCCCCTTATGTATAGCACTTTCAAGTGAATCACATAGATTAGTGAATCCAATTAGTTGAAATGAGAAACACGACAACTCAGGTAGATACTGAGATTGATGAAAAGGTACGATCCTCGTTAATTGGCCAACTTACGTTTATAACGCTACATGTATATTCCTCCCATCCAGATTATCATTGAAGAACACGATGCCCTTTGGTTTTCTTGTTAAGAAACAAATTTAAATGAAAGAATTTGAACCTGTTTTTACGTCCGTGTTAATTTTCTTGATAAGATTAATAGGATTATGTATGGCATAAGAGTCATATGGAAATCAAACTAATAGGACGTACTTAATGTGCTTCTTCGTTGAACAAAATTCAAAACAGATAGAAATAATACACGTATGTATAACTTTCAAATGCTTAAAGCAATCCTTTAGTAACCATCCCAAGAGATTAACGTAACTTTATGTATATATTCTATTTTTTATAACCCAGTGTCGCCGTCAAAAACACGACGGGGAAAAAAACCCTGCAGCAATATGAGTTAATTAACACTGAATTCTGTCTTTCGCATCGTTCTGTACTAATAAAGTATGTGGTCACTTATTGAAACCTTAGAAGGATGCCCATAGGACAACTGAACTTAAAATACTTGCGACTGAAAAACCTTTGGATTTTGACAAGGTGTCAACAAGGACAAATTAAAGGTTTTTGTCCTCATATAATCATCATGTGTCTTGTTTTTTTGGTAAACACTGTTTCAATATTTATAAAACATATGAAGCAACATCTAAAAAATTGGTAGAAATAAACCTTTTAACCTATAAAAATCATATCATGATTACAACAAAATACGCATTTAAAATATATAGAATGAGTATTAATAATTATTCTAGTCAACCAACAATGATTATGCCATCTAAGTATTTTATAACTATAAATCCTCTGGGTTTAGACAAGGCGTCAACAAGGATAAATTAAAGGTTTTTGTCCTCATATTATCATCCCGTGTCATTTGTAAACACTTTTTCAATATTGATAAAACTTATTTTAGCAACACCTTAAAACGTTGGAAGAAATAAAACTTTGAACCTTTAAAAATCAAATCATGTTTACACAGCACTAAACACTTTTTAAAAACATAGAGTGAGTATCACTAGTTATCAAAGGCAACTAACATTTCATATACCGTTTTTAGAATTTTACTATTAACTATTTAAATTAATTTCAACAAAGACGTATATCCTTCATTCTGATGTTTATAGTGAGATTGTGAGGAACTGACATCAATGCATGGTAACCCTGAAGATCTAAATCAGCTGCACATTAAGTGATTTGAGAAGATTGAGAAAAAAAAAATGTATCTGGATGTATTAATAGGACTGTTTTTCACAAACCTTCGCCCCTCCTAACCACAACAACAACAGTTTTATTCAAGTTGATACTAAATCCCAACTTGTCAGCAATATGAACCAGCTATTCAGGTATAAAAGGGTTTGTCCAAAATATAACAATTTAATGATTACGTTTGAAAATGAAAACCATTATCTAATAAATACATTCTCTACAATACTAAGAAAATATGAAAACACATCTATATGATTATTAGTTGTAAATAATAATTGTTGGCATTGTTTTGCAGTGATTCTTAACAATAACAACTGGTATGTTGAATGAATAACACAAGTTATAAAACATGATTATCTTGTAAGTTAAACAAGGAACTAAACGTGATCCTCTTAAGGTGAAAGGTGAATACAAGACACATGTGGAGTGAAATTAAATTGGTGACGCCTCCAAAATACCGCTGTGTTGTGGCGATTGTCTATATGGTGGTACCTACGTTCCTGAATTTGAAGACAATTTTATGAAATGGCAAGTACCTTCAGAACAAACTTTTGACAATCCAAAGAAGCATGTCGTATTTGATCTTGTTCGCTCCTGCATAAAATAATTTGTAATATACTTTCATATCTTGTGATACTATTTGGTAACATATTCGGAATCCTTTCTATCCGAGGAGGTATTTCCGTATGACAAATTCCGAGCCAAGTATTGTACATTTACTGGATTCAGTCAGTACTATCTGTACATGTATATTGACAGTACAGTATGCAATATGAATCATCACTAAACCTTTCTTTGTGGCACTTTATCGTGAAAAAAATATACAAAGATTTTTTAACTGCTTTAAAACACTTCTACTAATGTTATAATCACTTAGGTTAACTCATTTCATTAGCCGATGAGCACGTTTATTACACTGATGTAGGAAACACCACATATAAATTTACAATCTGATTTCTTTGAGAAAACCAACTCTTAGATCCTGTTTTTCCCAATCTCTTCAAGACCAGACAAGCAAACCAACAAAATGTACTAACACTCTTGACAATAAAACTTCATCACAGTGATGAGTCACTGCGTTGATAAGGTCACAATGGTTTTGTTCTGTCTTTAGCAAAGTCATTAGTTGTGTGTAGGACTTAGAAAGAGACACAGAGAACCACAATAAGGCTTAGTATGTCATTTCCATTGTGCTCGCAATCATGTGGAATTACTTACCGGGGAAATTACGAGAAGTGCAATATCTACATAATACGACATTTCCAAGAACCCTTGTTCAATCATAAGCTGGAATATTATTGATGATACAGATCAAACATGACACAGACACTCTTGGCATGATGTGGCTCGTGCAAACACCCACTAAATGTATCAGGTAGAGTATAAACGAGTAAGTACATAACAAATGATACAGATGATACTGACACAAGTTCACGGTTACGAGGCACTCTGAGTCTATAGGCACTATTTTCTTCTTTATTACTATCTGTATTCGTTTCAGCCTGTTTTTATGTGTCTGACATCTAGTAGCCTTATCATGATCATATTAATCTATAGCTGGGAGACATCAGTACGTTGGTGCTCTTCTGTTGTATTATAGAGATTCTTCCAAATGAGCCTTCAGGCTGATTACAAAATGAACTGTTCCATCAAATATGACGAGGGTCATATGACCTTTATGTTGTTTGTTGTGGAGGTGACGTATGATGGACATTTTATGTCTTCCATTGGAAATAGCAATAATGACGCATTTAATTATAATTATTTAGAAAACATGACACTTTAAAATTGTTTCGTAAGTTAATATGCTCAAGGTCCAAACATATGCATTTACATTCACAGGGTAAACACTGTTTTTCAAATTGATACGTATGTTTGCACTTTGAGAGACCATCGTTATTTCTATCTGCCAACAATAACATAAAAGCATATATAAATATATACAATTTCGGTAACAGATTTTGTCCATTGTTTTGTACGTCACTTCTTTTTCTTTATTAATGTGCTACAATTTATGTAAATATGTGTTCTACATAAGGTCATGAATATATTTTTTCTCTCTTTGGTGGTGTATCCAGCAACCGTTTCAGTATTATTTTACGTGCGCTTCAATAGTGTTCGTACATGTATGCAAGGGCATGTAACTCTTATTCTCAGTGCAGTAAAGCGTGTGTCGGACTGTCGTCGTGTTTTCCATGTGTTTGCATGCGAGTGAGATTACCAAGAACTGGTCAAGCATTTAAGATTTGGTTAAAGAGCCATTACGGATGTTAGTGTTTCAAATTTTTGGAAAATATACTCATAACGTCATTCGCCAGAGAAATCTTTTATCTACAGCATGGCATATGTTAAATAATTTTCATATCACGACAATGTATTGCAATTTGGTTTCAAAGAGAAGTATCACTTCGACTAGCGCGCGCTACGGGTATCTGAAGTATATAAACAGAGTCCCCTTTTTTTGCATAATACGTACTACACAAACAGCAAGCGCTTCCGAAGCGTGAAGGCTCGTCCCTAGCGCAAGTCGCCATAACAACCCATGTGCTGCACGTGCTGCACGTGTCTCTCTTGCAAAGTACCCTTGTCACACATTACTGAATGTGACGATTGCTTTACAAACTATGTTTCTAAATGTCCTGAGAATATACAAATTATTTCTTGTTTAATGTTCTTTTTATTGAGATAAGACCAGCAAATTATGACAATTTTTACTCTCATTAATTATAAAATTCAAGAAAAATACCTAGTTGGGTAAAACAATTATTCCAATATCTGTAGCAAATACATAATTAAATGAACTGGTAAATAAATAGCCGTCAAAAAATTATATATTTCGATTCCTTTCATTGCTCATATTTTTTTTTATTCTTTCGTGTCTTTGTTTACTGTGTGTGAGCTAGACCATAATGCTTTGCGCTTGAAAATAATAGACTGGATCTATATTTAGACTGGAAAACACCTTTACTAATTAATGCAATTTCTCGGCTTATCTTAAGTTGGAAAAATTTGGGAAAAATTAAGTGTATTTGTTTCACGAAGATAGATTTTTGGAAAAATTGTGATATTTTCATCAACATCCGTGATGGCTCTTTAACAATGATAAATATCAGTATCGTTTGGGTAAAGTAGTTATTTTAAATAATCTATGTTGACGGACTGGGGACTAATGTCAGCAAAGAGACTTTAGTAGCAGTAACGAATCAGTTCATATAAGTTGTGCCTAAGTAGACTGGTAGTTGATTATAAATGTAACTTGTTGGTAAATAATTAACAGACTCTTATCTCGACTCAACATCAAAAGAGGCGATTGTTGAATTAAATCAAGGAAACTGTTACATGAAAGTCAAACCTTTATAAACCCCAACATGTTGATTGTAAGCAAATGTGAAAATATGTCTTTGAAGTAATGAAATATAACAATAGGAACCATTTACTACACAGAAGACTGCCTATTTAATCTTAAATGAATGGTACTTAGTTGATAACTTTACTTTTGATAAAGGTTAATATTATTAATTACATTTCAGAGACAAATAGACAGTTTATCTGAAGAGGAAACTGACACTTGACGTCATACAAGACGAATTGTCAGAATTTCATATACATAGATAGCTTTCGACCTTTAATATCGCTTTAAGATCATTTTGACATTAACATTGATAGAGGATGACACATAGATTTACTGGATTGACTCAACCTCGAAAAGGATGATAGTAATCTCATAAAGGTTTCCTGAGCTGCAAAAAGTAGGTAAAAGTTCGTTATGCAGCTACCATTGTACACTCTCTATGTTTCCCCAGACTTCAGACCTAATTCATTTATCTATCTGTAACTATGATTGATCTGAAAGTGATTAAATTAGCGATAAATATGATGTGTATATTTTCAAAAGCTGTAATAATTCATGCATTCACACCAACATCAACGTAGGAACATAATCGAGTCCATAATTAATGAATTCCAGCCAAATCAGCATCATTCTGTTTAGAATTCCAGCAAATGTATTGTCAAATGTTCCCAAAATAGGATGTAGTTGTCACTTTTAACATCAGAGAACTTTAATGTAGAGAGCCGTGTTTTCTTAATAATCATAGTCTCATGTAAGTAAAGTGCTAAAATACACATACCTCCCACCTTTCTGAGGCTAGAAAGGATATGGGATCATCCTCGTTACACGAGTAAACAGGTGAAAAAGTTGGGATGTCTTTTAAATAAAATAGAAGCTTGAGGATATCTTCACATCAATAGGAAACCCGACATTAATGTGAAGGCCTAATCACTTACAAAGGATGCAGATTGAACGAAACCATACAGTATGATTTTTGAGAAATACAGAAATAATGATGATTGTTATTCTTTCAATAGATTCATTAAAATGTATAAGGGTAGAGGTACTACTCCACTGCTTAGATAGACTTCAATCATTATTTTCAACTTTAATTAACAAAATTGGTAATTAATCACCAAACCATAGGCATATTCTCGAAATTTCAGAATATTTCCACAGTAAAGGGGGAATAAATGACATAATTTACAGGATATTAAACAACAGACATAATCAGAATTCTCCAACTAATAATTTTCTTTTTCAAACACATGGTTCTTCTCTCGCTCCATTGTTTTCGTGTAATGGACTGTTGCACATTTTTCGCTCAATAATCGCTAAATAAGAAAAAATTATAGTGTAATGTATGTAGGGTAATACTCTAGTTATTCTCCATTACTTAAAAATATGAGCCTTGGCTCCATTAGTTTTAAGGAACAGAGAGTGACGAGGACATTACCTTATACTTATTGCTAAAAGGTATGTTAATGCATTCGGATTCATTGTCATCCTCTTCTTAAACATACATCAGGATACCCTAACATGACAAATAAAGTCTACAAATCATTGGAACTATCCATCAACAAAACCATCATAAAAACCCGTCAACATACACTGACCTGGGGTTACTGTTACAACTAAATGTAATCCATATACAGTTCTCCAGATATCCGCGTGCAAACAAGTCGTCATGGGGATAATTCATCACGATACCTACGTTAGTAGTGTAGTCGAAACCTTTAATCAGATGATGACCAGAGGTGTCTTCTATAACTAATTCATGTTGGTAATCACAGACTAGGTTAATCCTCAGTAGTTAGTTTCGATATTCAGAGTGCATACAGGTCATCACAAACATTCACCAATATAGTTTAACAGCTGTAGAAATCGGGTGTTATAAACAAGTATCAGAAAAAAAGAAGGGGTTACAGTTTCAACTCATTCATGTCGGCAGCTCTTGAGTATGACAAACCCTCCTAGTTAGTTCTGGTATTCAGAATTTCAGAGTTAATAAAAATCAATGGAATCATTCAGGAGAAAGAAAGACAGTTTCTACTCAATCATGCTGGTAACCCTTCTATGATATTCCTTCATAAATGGTTTGTATAATCAAAGGCAGTTCAATGTAGGAAACAGGACATAAAACAGTTCCTCTACTAGTGACATCGTATAAACATGCCAAAAGATGACCAGAGTTGACCAGAGATGACCAGAGATGACACATATCTACTAACTCATGCTGGCAGTCCTTGACTTGACAGCTTCGACTGGACTTGATGCTGTAAAGTCGTTTAGTACATTCATAGTTCACATCGATTGCTGCATTTGGCCTCAAGATAACATGTGAAGATACTATAAACGTGGCAATCTATCATGTTATTTGTGATTGTCATGCATTGCTATTCTAATGCTATTATGTAACGACCAGTGTATTTGTGTGTATATATGTGGGTGATTTTCAGTGGTAAATGTTCTGCATTTTGAACAACAATGTGTTGCGGTTCTTATAAGAGTCCATTTCTTTGAAGACCTCTTTGATTATGAATAAAACAGTAAAAGATGAATCATAGTTTGACGAGGACTACGACACTTAAGTGCTGTAATGTTGATAAACACTAACACAGGGGATGTTCCGAACACATGCAACATGCTCATCTAGTTGGCACAGGTTAGAAATGTGCTTCATCAAAGTTACTGACCCCCTTATGTATAGTGCTTTCAAGTGAATCACATAGATTAGTGAATCCAGTTAGTTGAAATGAGAAACATGACAACTCAGGTAGATACTGACATTGATGTATAAGTACGATCCTCGTTAATTGGCAAAACTTATGCTTATAACGCTATATTCCTCCCATTCCAGTTGGTATTTAAGAATAGTATGCCGTTTGATACATTTTATGATATTGCTTATAAGCTTTGCTTGTTAAGAAACAAAGTTTGATAAAAGGTTTTGAACATGGATTATTTGGATCATTTATGACATACTATTGAAACTAATAATCAAACTAAAAGGAGGACCTGATACGTACTTCATGCGCTTCTTCCTTCAATAAATTTCATAACAGATAGAAATGATACATGTATGTCAACTTTCAAATGCTTAGAGCAATCCTTTAGAAACCATCCAAACAGATTAACGTATCGGTATGTATATATTCTATTTTTTATAAACTAGCGTCGCCATCCACAACACGACGGAGAAAAAACACCCTGGAGCAATATGAGTTAATTAACACTGAATTCTTGCTCACGCATCATATCACTAGCTTAGTTATCTATTAATGGAGTATGTGGTCACTTATTGAAACCTTAGAAGGATGCCCATAGGACGACTGAACTTAAAATACATGTGACTGAAAAGCCTTTGATATTTGCAAGGTTTCAACAAGGACAAATTAAAGGTGTTTGTCCTCATATAATCATCATGTTACATTTGCAAACACTATTTCAATATTGATAAAACTTATTTTCGCAACACCTTAAAACGTTGGAAGAAATACAACTTTGAAACTTTAATAATCAAATCATGTTTACACAACACAAAACGCATTTAAAATACATAGAATGAGTATCAATAATTATCAAAGGCAACCAACATTTCATAAGAATATCATTAGTGAGGATTTAAATTAATTTCAACAAAGATTTAACAGCCCGGCATACGGTCCTGACGTATCAACTCCTGTCTGATGTATATTTTAAGATTGTGAGGAGGTGACATCAAAACATGGTTACCCTGAAGATCTTAATCAGCTGCACATAAAGTGATTTTAGAGGTTTGAGAAAAATAACAATTCCAAGAACCAATTCTTAGAGCATTTTCTTCCCAATCTCGTCAAGACCAGACAAGCAATCCTACAAAATGTTGCAGCACTTTTGACAATAATAATTCATCACAGTGATGAGTCATTACGTTGACATAGGTCACAATGGTTTTATACTGTCTTTAGCAAAGTCATTAGTTGTGTGTGTAGGACTTATAAAGAGACACAGAGAACAATAATAAGACTTTGTATTTCATTTCCATTATACTCGCATTCAATCGTTATATCTAAATAATACGACATTTCCAAGAATCCTTGTTCCGTTCAGCTGGAATAAAATTGATGATACATATTAAACATAACACAGACACTCCTGACCTTATGTGGCTCGTGCAAACACCCGCTAAATGTATCAGGTAGAGTATAAACGAGTAAGTACATAACAACTGATACAGATGATACTGACACAAGTTCACGTTTACGAGGACCTCTGAGTCTGTAGGCACTATTTTCCTCTTTATTACTATCTGTATCTGTTCAACCTGTTGTTATGTGTCTGACATCTAGTACCTCTATCGTGATTATATTAATCTATAGATGGGAGACATCAAAACATTGATACTCTTCTTTTCCATTACAGAGCGTTTGTCAAGAGATTCTTCCAAATGAGCCTTCTGGCTGCTTGCAAAATGAACTGTTCCATCAAATATGACCATTTTGATGTTTGTTGTGAAGGAAGTGACGTAGGAGGGACATGTATTATGTTTTCCATTTGATATAGCAGTTAATTCTAATTATTTAGTCAACAAGACACTTTAAAATTATTTCGTAAGTTATTATGCCCAAGGTCTAAACATAGGGTTCACCACAAATTGGAATAAATATACATTTACAGGGTAAACACTGTTTTGAAAATTGATACTAGTGTTTGCACTTACTTTGAGAGAACCTCAACAAAGTTATCTCGATCTGCCAATATGGTATTTAGAGGTTATAACATGTCATTTTTCATACCATACCCCATATCAGCCCGAGACCCCCATATCAGCCCGAGGGCCGAAGGCCAGAGGGCTGATATGGGTCGAGGGCTGATATGGGGTATGGTATGAAAAATGACATGTTGTTACCTTTTTATCATATATCATACTTTTTGTCTATAGCATGACAAACTATTTACAGAAATATTAAAATTTGATGCTTTCATGCGAAAATACATTATATATAATAATAAAATGTAGGCTACCCTCCATTATAAATAAGTCTTTAAATTTTGTTTATGTGAGCCGTATCCCTTACTCAACTTTCGAAGTAAAAGCATCTTTAATCAAATAAGTTAAAGGCGTCAACAACATCCTTGTTTGGAGGCTACTCTGTCGGAAATGAACCAGTTACTCTGACACTGCTTCGCTTGTGACGTTACTCTGTGTTAGTGTGCCTGTAAGCAAAGGGAGATCACTCTGACCTAACGTCGCCCGGGCTGATATTGATATGGATCTGCGGACCGGGCTGATATGGCTGATATGGATTTGCGGACCGGGCAGCAATATGGATGCGGTGTCCTAACCTCTATCACACATGCAAAACATCCCATATCTTTGATAGATATATGATAAAAAGCAATATTTATTGCCATTTTCTTTCCATATTCAGAGTTCCATACAAACATAGGGTTTGAGTGCAAGCAGTGGTATATTAAAGTACCTCACTGTATGATTATTAAGGGTTATTTACTTTCAAAATTACTAACTACGATTTTGTCTGTTGTTTTGTATGTCACTTCTGTTTCTTTACTAATGTGTTACAAATTATGTAATCATGACATTTATGTGTTACATGTGAGTCATGAATGTATATAACCACAGTATTTTCTCTCTTTGTATTGACACTTTCTATCAAAACATCGAACTGTTATTTTATCCTTTATTTAATGCCATGTCTTAACCATTTATATATTTATTGTTATATATGTAGATCTGAAACTTTATAAATATCGATGAACACCGGATTGCCTATAATACCTATACCAATACCTATATTATATACAATCATTTATGTTTATGATAAATATATTGACATATTGGCATTGAAATGATGATATGTGAAGTTATACTAAGTTTGACAAAATACTGAAAGTCGGACGCAAATGACATGTCGATCTCTGAAGTTAAAGTAGATTCTGATTGTTCTTAGATATGTGAGCAACTAAGAGTTATTTCCACATGCATCACAAAAAAGATAAATTTCAGACATTGAAACATAAGAAGAAACATTGTAGATTCATGAATATATTAAGGATCAACTCTTATGTCCCCTGACCACTTTCATCATTTTAAAAAGAGTCTCATCATGACAAAGATTGGATTCGGTATATTCCGAAATCGATAGATCAACAGCTTAGATACATTTGTATGTTGTTATGTCAATTATACTGCTGCTACATATGACATGTTGTTAAGGAACATAATGTAAAGAAATAAGGATTTACTCCGAAACGTGTAAGTTCACAAGTTGTTATCTAGAAAATTGTGTTTTCTCATGTTGTTTCGTTATTGGTTTGTCGTTTGACGTTGAAACAAACGTATTTATAACATGTTATATATTTTTGAATTAATAATGATAAATATTGATATGCTTTGAGTAAAGTAGATATTTTAAATAATCTATGTTGACGGACTGTGGACTAATGTCAGGAAAGAGACTTTAGCAGCAGTAGTGAATCAGTATATAAGTTGTGCCTAAGTAGACTGTTAGTTGATTATACATGTAACTTGTTGGTAGATAATTAACAGTCTCTTATCTCGACTCAATATCAAAAGAGGCGATTGTTAAATAAATCAAGCATACTGGTACATGAAAGTCAAACCTTTCTCAACCCCAACATGTTGATTGTAAGGAAATGTGAAAATATGTCTTTGAAGTTATGAAACAATATAAGGGCCATATGGCACACTAGGAACAATTTACTACACAGAAGACTGCTTATTTAATATTAAATGAATGGTACTAAGTTGATAACTTTACTTTTGATAAAGGTTAATATTATTAATTACATTTCAAAGACAAATAGACAGTTTATCTGAAGAGGAAACTGGCACTTAACATCATACGAGACGTTTGATATTGCTTTAAAATCATTTAGACATTTACATTGATAGAGAATGACACATAGATTTACTGGATTGACTCAACCTCGGAAAGGATTAGAGTAATCTCATAATGGTTTCCTGAGCTGCAAAAAGTAGGTAAAAGTTCGTTATGCAGCTGCCATTGTACACTGTCTATGTTTCCCCAGACTTCAGACCTAATTCATTTATCTATCTGTAACTATGATTGATCTGAAAGTGATTAAATTGTTGAGAAATATGATGTGTATATTTTCAAAAGCTGTAATTATTCATGCATTCACACCAACAGCAACGTCTGAAGATAATCGAGTCCATAATTAATGAATTCCAGCCAAATCCGCATCATTTTATTTAGAATTCCAGCAAATTTATTGTCAAATGTTCACAAAATAGGATGTAATTATCACTTTTAACATCAAAGAACTTTAATGTAGAGAGCCGTGTTTTCTTAATAATCATAGTCTCATGTAAGTAAAGTGCTAAAATACACATACCTCCCACCTTTCTAAAGGATAGAAAAGATATAGGATCATCCTCGTTAACGAGTAAAAAGGTGAAACAGTTGGGATGTCTTTTAAATAAAATAGAAGCTTGAGGATATATTCACATCAATAGGAAACCCGACATTAATGTGAAGGCCTAATCACTTACAACCTTTGCAGATTGAACGAAACCATACAGTATGATTTTTGAGAAATACAGAAATAATGATGATTGTTATTCTTTCAATAGATTCATTAAATGTATAAGGGTAGAGTACTACTCCACTGCTTCGATAGACTTCAATCATTATTTTCCACTTTTTTAAACAAAAATAGTAATTAATCAACACAAACCATAGGCATATTCTCGAAATTCCAGCATATTTCCACAATAAAGGGAGATTCAAGGACATAATTTACAAGATATTCAACAACAGACATAATCAGAATTCTTCCACTAATAATATTAAAATATATTTTTTTTCAAATACATGTTTCAATTCTCATTAAACTCTTTATGTTGGCATTGTTCAATTACACGATTCCGATTCTGATTCTTCTCCCGCTCCATTATCTTCCAGTAATGGACTGTTGCACATTACATCAAGACTTTCGCTAACAATTTCTCTTTAAGTAATGTGTTAAATAAGCAATAATTGTAGTGTAATGTATGTATATTCTCGTTATTCTCCATTACTTAAAAATATTAGCCTTGGCTCCATTAGTTTTAAGAAACAGAGTGTTACGAGGACATTATCCTTCATTTATTGCTAAAAGGTATGTTAATGCATTCATTGTCATCCTCTACTAAAACATACATCAGGATACCCACACACGACAAATAAAGTCTACAAATCATTGGAACTATCCATCAACAAAACCACTGACGTGATATTGGACTGATAAAAACTCTTCAACATACACTGACCTGGGATTACTGTTACAACTAAATGCAATCCATATACAGTACTCCAGATATCCGCGTGCATACAAGTCGTCATGGGGATAATTCATCACGGTTACTACGTTAGTAGTCTAGTAGAAACCTTTAATCCGATGAGGACCAGAGGTGTCTATTATAACTAATTCATGTAGGTAGTCACAGACTAGGATTTTCCTCAGTAGTTAGTTTCGATATTCAGAGTGCATACAGGTCATCACAAACATTCATCAATATAGTTTGACAGCTGTAGAAATCGGGTGTTATAAATAAGTATCAGAAAAAACAAGGGGTTACAGTTTCAACTCATTCATGTCGGCAGCTCTTGAGTATGACAAACCCTCCTAGTTAGTTCTGATATTCAGAATTTCAGAGTTAATAAAAATCAATGGAATCATTCAGGAGAAAGAAAGACAGTTTCTACACAATCATGCTGGTAACCCTTCTATGATATTCCTTTATAAATGGTTTGTATAATCAAAGGCAGTTCAATATAGAACACAGGACATAAAACAGTTCCTCTACTAGTGACGTCGTATAAACATGCCAGAAGATGACCAGAGTTGACCAGAGATTACCAGAGATGACACATATCTACTAACTCATGATGTCAGTCCTTGACTTGACTGGACTTGATGATGTAAAGTCGTTAAGTACATTCATAGTTCACATCGAATGCTGCATTTGGCCTCAAGATAACATGTGAAGATACTGTAAACGTGGCAATCTATATTATCATGCAGTGTTATTCCAGAGCTATTAAGAAGCGACCAGTGATCGTCATCATCTTCGACAGATATCAGTTAATGACTTAGTTCATTTAACATAAGATGTGTGGGTGATTTTCAGTGGTAAATGTTCTGCATTTTGAACAAAAATGTGCTGCAGTTCTCTTATCAGAGTCCATTTCTTTGAAGACCTCTTTGAATATGAATAAAACAGTAAAAGATCAATCATAGTTTGACGAGGACTACGACACTTAAGTGTTGTAATGTTGATGAACGCTAACACAGGGGATATTCTCAACGCATGCAACATGATCATCTAGTTGACAAAGGTTAGAAATGTGCTTCATCAAAGTTACTGACCTCCTTATGTATAGCGCTTTCAAGTGAATCACATAGATTAGTGAATCCAATTAGTTGAAATGAGAAACACGACAACTCAGGTAGATACTGACATTGATGAATATGTACGATCCTCGTTAATTGGCAAACTTACGTTTATAACGCTTTATTCCTCCCATTCCAGATCAGCATTGAAGAAGACTATGCCCTTTGGTACAGTTGATGATATTGCTTAAAAACTTTGCGTGTTAAGAAAAAAAATTTGATAACAGTTTTTGAACATGTTTTTTCCTGAGAGGATGAAAAGGATTATGTATAGTATTATCATCAAACTAAAAGAGGGACCTGATACGTACTTAATGCGCGTCTTCCTTCGATAAATTTCATAAAAGATAGAAATGATACAAGTGGTATAACGTTCAAATGCTTAAAGCAATCCCTCAGTAACCATCTGAAGAAATTAACATAATTTCTGAGATATCTTTATGTATATATTCTATTGTTTATAACCTAGTGTCGCAGTCCACAACACTACGGAGAAAAACACCCTGGAACAATATGAGTTAATCAACACTGAAAGTTCTCCACTAATGAAGTATCTGGTCATTTGTAGAAACGTTAGAAGAACGACTGAACTTAAAATACATGCGGCTGAAAATGCTAACGATAATTGACAAGGTGTCTACAAGGACAAATTAAAGGTTTTTGTCTTATATAATCATCTTGTATCATGTGTAAATACTGTTTCAATATTGATAAAACATATTTTAGCAACATCTATACAACTTTCTTTTACCTATAAAAATCAAATCGTGTTTACACAAAACAATACGCATTTAAAATACAAAGAATGAGTATCATATGCCGTCT
This sequence comes from Gibbula magus, assembly GCA_936450465.1. NCBI lineage: Eukaryota > Metazoa > Mollusca > Gastropoda > Trochida > Trochidae > Gibbula > Gibbula magus. The sequence continues at coordinate 61,347,098 of OW388303.1, forward strand.
AAGTATTTTTTATTATTGAGCATTTAATCAATTTCAACGAAGATTTAACAGCCCGACATACCACGCTGATGTATAAACTTCATTCTGATGTATATAGTGAGATTGTGAGGAACTGACATTAATGCATGGTTACCCCGAAGAGCTAAATTGGCTGCACATAAAGTGATTTGAGAAGTTTGAGAAAAATAACAATTTATCTGGATGTATTAATAGGACTGTTTTTCACAAACTTGCGCCCCTCCTGACAACAACAACAAGAAGCAGACAGAGTCGGCCATATCCCCCGCCATGTAGGAATTTTGAATATATTTATGCATTTTGAATATATAATGCATTTACTTTCTTGAAAATTGTTATAACTCATAACTCATAAGTGATAGTTCTAACCTGAACAAGTTGATAGTCTGATTAAACTCAGTTTTACGATTTCCAGTGTGTCCTAGAATGATGGAGTTAAGGTCTGGAAACACAATTTTAATATTCTCAAATTTCTATATAGCAAAAGGCACATCTAGACTACTTGGTTGATACCTGTACAACGTTTCAGCAAAATATATTGAATAGTTTTGAAGTTTGATGCCGGAATATAGTTTTCCCTCTTCTTGGTTCTAAGTCCAGACTGTTTGCATTCGTAAAAAAAAAAATTCTCAAATTTATATATAGCAAAAGGCACATCTAGACTACTTGGTTGATACCTGTACAAAGTTTCAGCAAAATATATTGAATAGTTTTTAAGTTTGAGGCCGGAATATAGTTTTCCCTCTTCTTGGTTCTAAGTCCAGACTGTTTGCATTCGTAAAAAAAAAAATTCTCAAATTTATATATAGCAAAAGGCACATCTAGACTACTTGGTTGATATCTGAACAAAGTTTCAGCAAAATATATTGAATAGTTTTGAAGTTTGAGGCCGGAATGGAAAAGCCTGGACGCACAGACGGACAGACGGAGGGAGCTCATTTCTTTATCCCCGCCAACTTCGTTGTGGCGGGGGATAATAACAGTTTTATTCTAGTTGATACACGTCAGCAATATGAACAAACTATTCAGGTATATAAGGTTTTGTCCAAAATATAAATATGAAATGATTACGTTTTGTTTAATTAGTTTGAATTTACATGGCTCTGATCTTCAGTAACTACTACTCAAAGGAATGTATCAGAGATCACACTGAACATGTTTATGTTATAAAATACATTATCTGCAATATTTAGAAAATATGGTGACACACCTATATGATTTATGTTTTAAATGATAACTTGTTGGCACTGTTTTGCAGTGAAACACGTGATAAAAATTTGTATGTTGAATGAAAAAGTTATTAGACGTGCTTTTCTTGTAAGTGTAACAAGGAACTAAAAGTGAACGTCTTAAGGTGAAAGGTGATTACCAGACATGCGTGCAGTGACATTAAGTTGGTCACGCCGACAGCACACTGCTGTGTTGTGGCGATTGTTTATATGGTGGTACCTACGTTCCTGAATATGAAGAAAATACGATGAAATGGCCAGTACCTTCAGACCAGACATTTGCCAATCCAAGGAAGAGTGTCGTATTTGATCTTGTTCACTCGTGCATAAAGTGCTTTGTAATATACATTCATACACTCACAGACAAAAGAAAGTATACCTTAACAGTGTCAAAAACAAATATTTCTGCATTCGATTTTGAATGTTAGTGATGAGGATATATCTCATGAAGAGATATATTACATTCATGAGAGTATGATACTTTATATTTCATATCTGTTGAAACACACATGGGGTCCTAAAGTAGCTTTTTCAAAAGGTATTTTGGGAATTAATCTTTGGCATTTAAAATAAAAGTTTATGAAATAAGTATTATGTCAGTACACGATATTGTCGGCATAATGTAACTTCATGGACTTTACATCAATGAAGCATCATAAAATTGGATGCCAGAAAGTCATATTTCACTTTCCTATCTCGCCTTGTTAAGGAGATTCTACAACAACGATTTTTAAAAAGTCGTGATTTTCAGAACTATGAACTGATAGTGTTTCAGAAATTACAGGTAAAGTTAGTTTGCATTTAGAACCATGGTGTAACTATTTCATTCGTGTTCATCACTCGTTGATTAAAATACCGTTTTTGCGTTTTATACCTATACTTTCTTTTGCTCGCGAGTATATCTGTTGATCATCATCAGCACTGTATCCGAGGAGGTATTTCCTAAGACAAATTCCGGGCCGATTAGTGTACATTCACTGGACTCATTCAGTACTATAGGTACACCTATATTTACATTACAAATTGCAAAACTGGTAAACCAATCATTGTGTCTCTTTATCATGAAAAAGACACACAGAGATTTTTGTGTAACCGCCTTTAAACATTGATTCCAATGTTATAATCACTAAATTCAGTTATGTTAAATCACTACTTTAGATGATAAGCAGGTTTATCCCACTGATGTAGGAAACACACCACATTTACGTAACATTTGCAAACTGACTTTCTTTGAGAGAACCAATTCCTAGAACATTTTCTTCCAAATCTTGTCACGACCAGACAATCAATCCTGCAAAATGTCAAAACACTCTTGATGAAAATAATAATTCATCACAGTGATGATGCATTACATTGATAAGGTCACAATGGTTTTTATTCTGTCTTCGGCAAAGTCATTAGTTGTGAGGGAAAGTGAAAGAGACCCACATTACCATAATAAGGCTTAGTGTGTCACTTCCATTATGCTCGCAAATCATGTGGAATTACTTACCAGGGAAAATATGAGTAGTGCAATATCAATATAATACGAGATTTCCAAGAACCCTTGTTCAAGTATAAGCTGGAATATAATTGATGATACATATTAAACATAACACAGACACTCCTGACCTGATGTGGTTCGTGCAAACACCCGCTAAATGTATCAGGTAGAGTATAAACGAGTAAGTACATAACAAATGATACAGATGATACTGACACAAGTTCACGGTTACGAGGACCTCTGAGTCTGTAGGCACTATTTTCTTCTTTATTACTACCTGTATCTGTTCAACCTGTTTTAACATGTCTGACAGCTAGTAGGAAGTAGCTCTATCGTGATTATATTAATCTATAGCTGGGTGACACCTATACAGTGATACTATTCTGTTGTATTACAGAGATTCTTCCAAATGAGTCTTCAGTCTGATTACAAAATGAACTGTTCCATCAAATATGACAAGGGTCATAGGACCTTTTTGTTGTTTGTTGTGGAGGTGACGTATGATGGACATTTTATGTTTTCCATTGGAAATAGCAATAATGACGCATTTAATTATGATTATTTAGAAAACATGACACTTTAAAATTGTTTCGTAAGTTAATATGCCCAAGGTCCAAACATATGCATTTACATTCTTTTAAAATTGATACTTATGTTTGCACCCTCAATAAAAGTTATTTCGATCTGCCAACAATAACATAAACGCATATATAAATATATATAATTTCGGTAACAGATTTTGTCTATTCTTTTGTACGTCACTTCTTTTTCTTTATTAATGTGCTACAATTTATGTAATAATGTGTTCCACGTAAAGTCATGAATGTAATAAACCACGGTATTTTCTCTCTTTGTATTGACAATTGTTATCATAACATCGAACTGTTATTTTATCCTTTATTTAATGCCATGTCTTACCCATTTATCTATTTATTATGTTCCCCACAAAGCTTTGCGGGAGACATAATGTTTTCGCCTCCATCCGTAATTCCGTAATTCCATCCTTCCGTCCTTCGAAATGCTCTCGTTTTCAAAAACTGTTCAATATTTTTTTATGAAACTTGGTGTGTGGTTAGATCTAGTGATGAAGTGGTGTCTTTTGCTACTTACGTTATTCTGATTTTTTTTGATTTTTTCTGGTTTCCATGGAAAAAGTTGGAACTTAGTGCATATATGGGGGATAGGAACCTTTTCCTGCCTCTATCTCAAAATCTATATAATATTTTTTTTATGAAACTTGGTGTATGGTTTATACCTAGTGTTGGAGTGGTGCCTTTTGCTACTTATTTTGATTTCCATTGAATATAATTTTTCTGGTTTCCATTGAAACAATTTGAACTTGAACTGGGATAAGAAACCTTTCCCTACCTCCATCTCAAAATTTATTCAGTATTATTTAATGAGATTTGGTATGTGTTTAAACTCTGTGTTTAGACTTAATTCATTCTGAATTTTTCTTCTGGTTTCAATGGAAACAATTCTAACAAAGAGGCCAGAAAAAAGCAACAATTTGAACTAAGAGGCTACAAGTTCACAACAAGTTCATTTATTCTAATAGATTAAGCTTTTTGAATTGTCCTTTTGGGATTGTCTCTGGCATAAGTGAAAAAAAGATTAAGATGACAAGGTTGGATTCAAAGTTGGAGCGGGGGACATCACAGTGAATCACGTGCACCTATTTCTAGTTGTCATATGTGTAGATCTGAAAACTAATATACCCATAATAGCACTTCCTTTTAAACATAAACATACATGGGAATGCCCATAAGACATATTCTACAATCATTCATGTTTATGATAAATATATTGACGTTATTGGTTCAAGAAGCATTCAAATGATGATGTGTGATATGATTCAACAAAATAACCGAAGAATAGAATTATACTAGCTTTGACAAAATATTGAAAGTCAGAGGCAAATGACAAGTCGGGCTCCTAAGTTGAAATTGATTCTGACTAAGCTAAGATATCCGAGCAACTGAGGGTTATTGACACTTTCTGTAAGATCTATGATTAAAGATGGACTCCAATGATCTGTTTTTTTCAAAGATCAACTCTGACCACTTTCATCATTTTAAACAAAGAATTCATCGTGACGTTTTTTCTCATGTTGTGTCATTATTGGTTTGTCTCTTGACTTTGAAAAGAGACCAATTTACTAAATGTTTATAAACCTTTGGTTTAACAATGATAAACATCAGTATAGTTTTGGTAAAGTAGTTATTTTAAATAATCTATGTTGACGGACTGGGGACTAATGTCAGGAAATAGACTTTAGTAGCAGTAGTGAATCAGTATATAAGTTGTGCCTAAGTGGACTGATAGTTGATTAAACATGACTCTTATCTCGACTCAACATCAAAAGAGGCGATTGTTGAATTAAATCAATAAAAGTGGTACATGAAAGGCAAACCTTTCTCAACCCCAACATGTTGATTGTAAGCAAATGTGAAAATATGTCTTTGAAGTAATGAAACAATAAAAGGGAAATATGGAACACTAGGAACCATTTACTTCACAGAAGTCTGCTTAATCTTAAATGAATGGTACTAAGTTGATAACTTCACTTTTGATAAAGGTTTATATCATTAATTACATTTCGAAGACAAACACACAAAGTTTATCTGAAGAGGAAAGTGACACTTGATGTCATACGAGACGACATGTCAGAAGTTCATATACATAGATAGCTTTTGACCTTTTATATCGCTTTAATATCATTTTGACATTAACATCGTTAGAGAATGACACATAGATCCTGATTGACTCCTGAAAAGCATGATAGTAATCTGATAATGGTTTCCCGAGCTGCAAAAAGTAGCTAAAAGTTCGTTATGCAGCTATCATTGTACACTGTCTATGTTTCCCCAGACATCAGACCTAATTTATTGATCTATCTGTAACTATGATTGATCTGCAAGTGATAAAATTGTTTAGATATATGATGATTTCCAGCAAAATTATTTTCAAATGTTCCAAAATTGGATGTAGTTGTCACTTTTAACATCAAAGAACTTTAATGTAGAGAGCCGTGTTTTGCTTAAATTCTTAATGATCAATGTCTCATGTAAGTATAGTGTTAAAAAAGACGTACCTCCCACCTTTCTGAGGCTAGAAAATATATAGGATCATCCTCGTTACACGAGTAAAAAGGTTGATGTGAAGACCTAATCACTTACAAACGTTGCAGATTGAACGTAACCATATGGTGTGATTTTTGCGAAATACAGAAATAATGACGATTTTTGTTCTTTCCATAGGTTCATTAAACTGGAAAAAGGGTAGAGAAACTTCTCCACTGCTTAGATAGACTTCAATCATTTTTTTCAACTTTATTTAACAAAAATGGTAATTAATCACCAAACCGTAGGCATATTCTCGAATTTCAGCATATTTCCACAGTAAAGGGGGAATATAAACGACATACTTTTCAGGACACTCAACAACAGACATAATCAAAATTCTTCCACTAATAATTTCTTTTTTCAAACACATGGTTCCATTCTCATTTAACTCTGTAATTATACTTGTCTGATTCTTCTCTCGCTCCATTGTTTTCGTGTAATGGACTTTTGCACATTACATCAATACTTTCGCTCAAAATTTCACTTTCTAAAGTAATGTGTTCAATAAGAAATAATTATAGTGTAACGTATGTAGGGTAATACTCTAGTTATTCTCCATTACTTAAATATGAGCCTTGGCTCCATTAGTTTTAAGGAACAGAGAGTTACGAGGACATTACCCTATATTTATTGCTAAAAGGTATGTTAATGCATTCGGATTCATTGTCATCCTCTACTTAAACATACATCAGGATACCCTAACATGACAAATAAAGTCTACAAATCATTGGAACTATCCATCAACAAAACCATCATAAAAACCCTTCAACATACACTGACCTGGGATTACTGTTACAACTGAATGTAATCCATAAACAGTACTCCAGTTATTCGCGTGCATACAAGTCGTCATGGGGATAATTCATCACGGTAAGTACGTTAGTTGTGTAGTCGAAACCTTTAATAAGATGATGACCAGAGGTGTATATTATAACTAATTCATGTAGGTAGTCACAGACTAGGATAATCCTCAGTAGTTAGTTCGATATTCAGAGTGCATACAGGTCATCACAAACATTCATCAATATAGTTTGACAGCTGTAGAAATCGAGTGTTATAAACAAGTATTAGAAGAACAAGGGATAACAGTTTCAACTCATTCATGTCGGCATCTCTTGAGTTTGTCAAACTCTCCTACTTAGTTTGGGTATTCAGAATTTCAGAGTTCTTAAAAGTCAGTTGAATCATTCAGGAGAAAGAAAGACAGTTTCTACTCAATCATGCTGGTAACCCTTCTATGATATTCCTTTATAAATGGTTTATATAATCAGAGGCAGTTCAATATAGGAAACAGGACATAAAACAGTTGGGCCTAAGAGTTTGAATTTTAATTGAATTGAAGGATCCAAATGACGGGGGCTCCATAATGATGTTTAAATGCCACTGAAGAAAGAGAAACTGATCACACCAAGTGATCAAAATAGCAGAGATTACTTCCCATAACATGACATATCTTATCTGACATCTGAAAATTTGGTCACAGGACAGAAATGTACTGAAACATCGTATTTAGTGAATTTGGTTGCAGTCCCCTATAGGGATCTGCAAACAAATTTATTGAAGGAATCATTCCTACCTTGGCAAATAAATATTTGGTTGCAGAGAAAAAATAGTGTGTTGACAAGCACATAGGATTAGTTTGGTTGCAGAGATTTTCAATGGTTACTAAATTTGACAAAAAATGACATTTTCTGAATCTTTTCGGCAAGTTCTTTCTTGCTAAGTGTACGATGTATTGAAACCAATGTATGTAACGCATCCTTCCATTGGCTCATTCCATATCAACCATTTAAAAAATAAAAATTCATGTTTATTAATTCTGGTTGCTTTTATTCACGTTTCTAGATAGATACTATTCATTAAAATAACTTAATGCTGTTTATTTCCTATTTAAAAACCTAATTAAGCACTCAAAGATATCTAGGACAACCATTCGAATTCATCTCGCGGCCACGTTGTCAGCTGGTTGTAAACAAAAATATAAATTAATGCTTACATTAGGATAAAACGTGTCAAAAGTACCTACCAAGACAGGAAATGTTAGACTAAACAAGTTTAGTGGATAGTTTCTATCTATATCATTAGAAATGACAGCAACATGATAACAGGACATGCTCGAAAACCGGACTCGATAACGATCGCTAAGAAGTTTCCGCTAACTGTAAATATTGAAATAAAAGGCAAGGTAAGTTCCAATATTCGTCAGATCATGATATTTTCCTTCTGCAACCAAATTGTGTCAAGTCAAGGCTGTTCTGTTTGATGAAAACATGCATTTTGATGGTTAAAGAAGTTTGGCTTCAGTTGCCTACAAGGGACTGCAACCAAATTCAGAAATGACCCGATTTCCATGTGAAGTTATAATCTGCAACCAAATTAAAAAATATCATGTTATATATCATGCTATAGATAATTATTTCAGCTATCGGAAAAACGTCATCTGAGCAATTTTGAAGAGTTTGGTTGCTTTTTATGGCTATTTTAGACACCCCGTCATTTTATGGCTATTTCAGACACCCCGTCATTGGGACCCTTCAATTTCTCGTAGTGGCGTCGTATAAACATGCCAGAAGATGACCAGAGATGACCAGAGATGACCAGCGATGACACATATCTACTAACTGATGATGCCAGTCCTTGACTTGACAGCTCCGACTGGACTTGATGCTGTAAAGTCGTTTAGTACATTAATAGTTCACATCGAATTTGGCCTCAAGATAACATGTGAAGAGACTATAAACGTGGCAATCTATAATGTTATTTGTGATTATCATGCATTGCTATTCCAGTGCTATTAAGTAACGACCAGAGTAATTATCAATTAATCATCATCATCGTCACAGAGATATCATTGAATGACTTAGTTCATTTAACATAAGATGGGTGGGTTTTTCATTTTGAACAACAATATGTTGCGGTTCTTATAAGAGTCCATGTCTTTGAAGACCTCTTTGAATATGAATTAAACAGTAATCCTTCTTTTTAAAAGATACACACTCATAAGTTATTCAGAGACTAAATCACAGCCAATCATATGCCATTTAAAATTTATTAAAGTTGTCATTGTGGAAGATGAGTGCAGTTATGCATGTCAACACGATTCCTAATTCCGAGTCAATCAAAGCATGACGAGGACTACGACACTTAATTGCTGTAATGTTGATGAACGCTAACACAGGGGATATTCTAAATGCATGCAACATGATCATCTAGTTGACAAAGGTTAGAAATGTGCTTCATCAAAGTTACTGACCTCCTTATGTATAGCGCTTTCAAGTGAATCACATAGATTAGTGAATCCAATTAAACACGACATTGATGAATATGTATGACCCTCGGTTAGTTGGCAAACCTATGTTTATAACGCTTTATTTCACATACCAGATTGGCATTGACGAAGACTATGCCATTTGATACATTTGATGATATTGCTTATAAGCTTTGCGTGTTAAGAAAACATTTTTGATAACAGTTTTTGAACATGGATTATTTGGATCATTTATGCCATACTATTGAAACTAATAATCAAACTAAAAGGTGGACCTGATGCGTACTTAATACGCTTCTTCCTTCAATAAATTTCATCAAATGATACATGTATGTACAACTTTCAAATGCTTAAAGCAATCCTTTAGTAAGAGATAAACATTTCTTTATGTATTCTATTTTTTATACCCTAGTGTCGCCGTCCACATCACGACGGAGAAAACACCCTGGAGCAATATGAGTTAATAGACACTTATGCATCATATCACCAGCTTAGTCCTCTACTAATGAAGTATGTGGTCACTTATTGAAACCTTAGAAGGATGCCCATAGGACGACTGAACTTAAAATACTTGCGACTGAAAAACCTTTGAGATTTAGACAAGGTGTCAACAAGGACAAATTAAAGGTTTTTGTCCTCATATAATCATCATGTGTCTTGTTTTTTTGTAAATACTGTTTCAATATTTATAAATCATATTTAGCAACATCTTAAAAATTGATAGAAATAAACCTTTTAACCTATAAAAAACATATCATGGTTATACAAATAATTACGCATGTAAAGTATATAGAATGAGTATTAATAATTATCCTAGTCAACCAACATTTCTTATGCCGTCTAAGTATTTTATAACTGAGCATTTAAATAAATTTAAAACAAGATTTAACAGCCAGGCATACGGAGCTGATGTAGTAACTGTATTCTGGTGTATATACTGAGGTTGTCAGGAGTTGCCATCACTGCATGGTTATTCTCAAGAGCTAAATCAGTTGCACATGAAGTAATTTTAGAAGTTTAAGAAAAAAATAGCAATTTATCTGGATTCCATTAACAGGGCAGTTTGTCACATGTTGGCAAACGTCCGCCCCTCCTGATCATAATGACTTCAGTTTTATTTAAGTTGATACACAATCTCAACTTGTCAACAATAAGAACAAACTATTCAGGTATAGCAGGGTTTGTCCAAAATATAACAATGCAATGATTACGTTTTGTTAATAACTTTGAATTTACATGACTCTGATGTCCAGTAACTACTACTCAGAGATCACACTGAAAATTATTATCTTATAAAATACATTCTCTACAATATTTACACACCTAAAGACACACCTATATATACGGAGCGGTATTTATCCGGAGCTGAATTGATATAAGTATTTACTTGTTTACCAATCGGGTTACTTCTTTTTGGAAAAAAAATATTATTAAACCACCTGATTATTAGTTTTAAAAGATAATTGTTGGCATTGTTTTGCAGTGCTTCTTAACAATAAAAACTGGTATGTTGAATGAATAACACAAGTTATTAAACATGATTATCTTGTAAGTGAAACAATGATAAACGTGATCCTCTTAAGGTGAAAGGTGAATACCAGACACAAGTGCAGTGAAATTAAAATGGTAACGCCTCCAAAACACTGCTGTGTTGTGGCGATTGCTTATATGGTGGTAGGTTAGTGAATATGAGGAAAATTTTATGAAATGGCCAGTACCTACAGAACAGACTTTTGACAAATCCAAATCCGAGGAGGTATTTCCGAACAACATAATTCCGAGCCGAGGTTTGTACATTTACTGGATTCATTCAGTACTATCAGTACACCTATATTTACAGTAAAGTATGCAATATGAATCATCACTAAACCTTTCTTTGCACATGCACAGATTTTTCAACTGCTTTAAAACACTTCTTCCAATGTTATAATCACTCAATTGACTTAGGTTAACTCATTACTTTATGTCTTTTACTTTCATGTCTTACCTATTTATCTAATTATTATGTCCCCCGCAAAGCTTTGCGGGAGACATAATGTTTTCGCCTCGGTCCCTAATTCTGTAATTCCGTCCTTCCGTCCTTCCGAAAATGCTTTCGTTTCCGAGCCATTTGTCAAAAACCGTTCAATATATTTTTTTATGAAACTTGGTATGTGTTTAGATCTAGTGGTTGAGTGGTGCCGTTTGCTACTTTGGTTATTCTGATTTTTATATTTGTTCTGGTTTCCATGGAAACAGTTTGAACTTAGTGCATATGGGAGTAGGAACCTTTTCCGGTTCTCTCTCAAAATCTATTCAGTAGTTTCCCCTGAAACTTGGTGTGTAGTTAGACCTAGTGTTGGCGTGGTGCCTTTTGCTATTTATGTTTTTCTGACTTTTAAATTGTTAATGGTTTCCATGGAAACAGTTTGAACTTAGTGCATATATGGAGGGTGGGGACCTTTTCCGGCCTCCATCTCAAAATCTATATAATATTTTTTAATGAAACTTGGTGAGTGGTTAGACCTAGTGTTGGAGTGGTGCTTTTTGCTACTTATTCTGATTTTCATTGAACGTATTTTTTTCTGGTTTCCATTGAAACAATTTGAACTTATTGCATATAGGGATAAGAAACCTTTTCCTGCCTCCATCTCAAAATGTATTCAGTATTATTTAATGAGATTTGGTATGTGTTTAGACTTTATTATACTCAATTCATTCTTCTGGTTTCCATGGAAACAATTTTAACAAAGGTGCCAGAAGAGAGCAACAATTTGAACTGAGAGGCTACATGGAAACAAGTTCATTTATTCTAATAGACTAACCTTTTTGAATTGTCCTTTTGTGAATAATAAGTGAAAATAAGATTAAGATGACAAGGTTGGATTAAAAGTTGGAGCGGGGGACATCACAGTGCATCACATGCACATATTTCTAGTTGTCATATATGTAGATCTGAAAACTTAGATACCCATAAAAGCACTTCCTTTTAAATATAAACGTACACAGGAATGCCCATAAGACATATTCTACAATCATTCATGTTTATGATACATATATTGACGTTATTATACTAGTTTTGACAAAATATTGAAAGTCAGAGGCAAATGACAAGTAGGGGTCCGAAGTTGAAGTAGATTCTGACTAATCTAAGATATCTGAGCAACTGAGAGTTATGGACACTTTCTGTAAGATCCATGATTAAAGATGGACTCCAATGATCTATTTTTTGCACGTGTATCACAAAAACAGATAAATTACAAAGATCAACTCTGACCACTTTCATCATTTTAAAAGAGAATTCACCGTGACAGATCCACAGATCAACAACTTATATCTGCTGTTTATATAAATCATACTGCCATTTATGAGTTCCGTTTAGGAAAAGAACTTAAAAATACTTGTTCCCGAATGTTTTCTAGAAATTCGGTTTTTTTCTCATGTCGTGTCATTATTAGTTTGTCGCTTGACTTTGAAAAGAGACCAATCTAAATGTTTATAAACCTTTGGTTTAACAATGACAAATATCAGTATAGTTTGGGTAAAGTAGTTATTTTAAATAATCTATGTTGACGGACTGGGGACTAATGTCAGGAAAGAGACTTTAGTAGCTGAAACGTATCAGTGCATATAAATTGTGTATAAGTAAACTGTTAGTTGATTATACATGTAACTTGTTGGTAGATAATTAACGGTCTCATATCTCGACTCAATATCAAAAGAGGCGATTGTTGAATAAACCAAGGAAACTGGTACATGAAAGTCAAACCTTTCTCAACCCTAACATGTTGATTGTAAGCAAATGTGAAAATATGTCTTTGAAGTAATGAAACAATAAAAGGGCAATATGGAACACTAGGAACCATTTACTACACAGACGACTGATTGTGTAATCTTAAATAAATGGTACTAATTTGATAACTTTACTTTTGATAAAGGTTAAGATTATTAATTACATTTCCAAGACAAATACACAAAGTTTATCTGAAGAGGAAATTGACTCTTGACATCATACGAGACGAAATGTCAGAATTTCAGATACATAGATAGCTTTTGACCTTTAATATCGCTTTAAGATCATTTTGACATTTACATTGATAGAGAATGACACCTAGATTTACTCAACCTCGAAAAGGGTTATAGTAATCTGATAATGGTTTCCTGAGCTGCAAAAAGTAGCTTCGTTATGCAGCTACCATTGTGCACTGTCTATGTTTAAGACGTAATTTATTTATCTATCCATAACTATGATTGATCTGCAAGTGATTAATATAAATTGTTTAGATATGATGTATATATTTTCAAAAGCTGTAATAATTCATACATTCACACCAACATCAACGTCTGAACATAATCGAGTCCATGATTAATGAATTTCAGCCAAATCCGCATCATTGTATGTAGAATTCCAGCAAATTTAAATGTTCCCAAAATAGGATGTAGTTGTCACTTTTAACATCAAAGAACTATAATGTAGAGAGCCGTGTCTTGCTTAAATTCTTAATGATCGTAGTCTCATGTAAGTAAAGTGCTAAAATACACATACCTCCCACCTTTCTGGGGCTAGAAAAGATATAGGATCATCCTCGTTACAAGAGTAAAAAGGTTAAACAGTGGGGATGTCTTTTAAATAAAATAGAAGCTTGAGGATATCTTCACATCAATAGGAAACCCGACATTAATGTGAAGGCCTAATCACTTACAACCTTTGCAGATTGAACGAAACCATACAGTATGATTTTTGAGAAATACAGAAATAATGATGATTGTTATTCTTTCAATAGATTCATTAAAATGTATAAGGGTAGAGGTACTACTCCACTGCTTAGATAGACTTCAATCATTATTTTCAACTTTATTTAACAAAATTGTTAATTAATCACCCACAGTTAAGGGGGAATAAACGACATAATTTACAGGACATTAAACAACAGACATAATCAGAATTCTTCAACTAATAAATTTTTTTCAAACACATGGTTCCATTCTCATTAAACTCTTTAATTATATTTGTCTGATTCTTCTCTGCTCCATTGTTTTCGTGTAATGGACTGTTGCACAGTTTTCGCTCAAAATTTCACTTTCTAAAGTAATGTGTTAAATAAGAAATAATTATAGTGTAATGTATGTAGGGTAATACTCTCGTTATTCTCCTTTACTTAAAAATATGAGCCTTGGCTCCATTAGTTTTAAGGAACAGAGAGTGACGAGGACATTACCCTATATTTATTGCTGAAAAGTAAGTTAATGCATTCGGATTCATTGTCATCCTCTTCTTAAACATACATCAGGATACCCTAACATGACAAATAAAGTCTACAAATCATTGAAACTACCCATCAACAAAACCACTGACGTGATATTGGACTCTTACAAACCCTTCAACATACACTGACCTGAGGTCACTGTTACAACTAAATGTAGTCCATATACAGTACTCCAGATATCCGCGTGCATAGAAGTCGTCATGGGGATAATTCATCACTATAACTATGTTATTAGTGAAGTCGAAACCTTTAATTAGATGATGACCAGAGGTGTCTACTAAAACTAATTCATGTAGGTAATCACAGACTAGGATAATCCTCAGTAGTTAGTTTCGATATTCAGAGTGCATACAGGTCATCACAAACATTCATCAATATAGTTTGTAGAAATCGAGTGTTATAAACAAGTATTAGAAAAACAAGGGGTAACAGTTTCAACTCATTCATGTCGGCAGCTCTTGAGTATGACAAACCCTCCTATTTAGTTTGGGTATTCAGAATTTCAGAGTTCTTAAAAGTCAGTGGGATCATTCAGGAGAAAGAAAGACAGTTTATACTCAATCATGCTGGTAACCCTTCTATGATATTCCTTCATAGATGGTTTGTATAATCAAAGGCAGTTCAATGTAGGAAACAGGACATAAAACAGTTCCTCTACTAGTGACATCGTATAAACATGCCAAAAGATGACCAGAGTTGACCAGAGATGACCAGCAATGACACGCGATCTACTAACTCATGATGTCAGTCCTTGACTTGACAGCTCCGACTGGACTTGATGCTGTAAAGTTTTTTGGTACATTCATAGTTCACATCGAATGCTGCATTTGGCCTCAAGATAACATGTGAAGATACTATAAACGTGGCAATCTATAATGTTATTTGTGATTATCATGCAGTGTAATCTCAGTGCTATTAAGTAACGACCAGTGCATTTATCAAGTGATCGTCATCGTCTTCGACAGATATCAGTTAATGACTTAGTTCATTTAACATAAGATGTGTGAGTGATTTTCAGTGGTAAATCTACTGCATTTTGAACAACAATGTGTTGCGGTTCTTATAAGAGTCCATTTCTTTGAAGACCTCTTTGAATATGAATAAAACAGTAAAAGATCAATCATAGTTTGACGAGGACTACGACACTTAAGTGCTGTAATGTTGATAAACACTAACACAGGGGATGTTCTGAACACATGCAACATGATCATCTAGTTGACATACTCGTAGGTTAGAAATGTGCTTCATCAAAGTTACTGACCTCCTTATGTATAGCGCTTTCAATTGAATCACATAGATTAGTGAATCCAATTAGTTGAAATGAGAAACACAACTCAGGTAGATACTGACATTGATGAATATGTACGATCCTCGTTAATTGGCAAACTTATGTTTATAACGATAAATTTCTCCCATACCAGATTGGCATTGAAGAAAACTATGCCGTTTGATACATTTGATGATATTGCTTATAACCTTTGCTTGTTAAGAAACAAATTTTGATAAAAATATTTGAACATGTTTTTTCCTGAGAGGATGACAAGGATTATGTATAACATTATCATCAAACTAAAAGAGGGACTTGATACGTACTTTATGTGCTTCTTACTTCAATAAATTTCATAACAGATAGAAATGATACGAGTAGCATAACGTTCAAATGCTTAAAGCAATCCTTCAGTAACCATCTGAAGAGATCAACATAATTTCTGAGATATCTTTATGTATACATTCTATTGTTTATAACCTAGTGTCGCAGTCCACAACACTACGGAGAAATCACCCTGGAACAATATGAGTTAATCAACACTGAAAGTTCTCCACCAATGAAGTATCTGGTCATTTGTAGAAACGTTAGAAGAACGACTGAACTTAAAATACATGCGGCTGAAAATGCTAAAGATAATTGACAAGGTGTCAACAACGACAAATTAAATGTTTTTGTCTTATATAATCATCTTGTATCATGTGTAAATACTGTTTCAATATTGATAAAACATATTTTAGCAACATCTATACAACTTCCTTTTACCCAAAAAAATAAAATCATGCTTACACAAAACAATACACATTTAAAATACACAGAATGAGTATCATATGCCATCTAAGTATTTTATTATTGAGCATTGAATTAATTTCAACAAAGATTTAACAGCCCGGCATACGGCGCTGACTTATAAACTTCATTCTGATGTATATATAGTGAGATTGTGAGGAACTGACATCAATGCATGGTTACTCTGAAGAGCTAAATTAGCTGCACATAAAGTGATTTGAGAAGTATGAACAAAATAACAATTTATCTTGATATTAATAGGACTGTTATTCACAAACTCACCCCCCTCCTAACAACAACAACAACAACAACAACAGTTTTATTCAAGTTGATACACGTCAGCAATATGAACAAACTATTCAGGTATATAAGGTTTTGTCCAATGTAATGATTTTACGTTTTGTTTACATGGCTCTGATCTCCAGTAACTACTACTCAAAGGAGTGTATCAGAGATCACACTGGAAATTAATATGTTATAAAATACATTCTCTGCAATATTTAGAAAATATGTTGACACACCATTATGATTTACGTTTTAAATGATAATTTGTTGGCATTGTTTTGCAGTGATTTTTATCACTAAAAACGTGTATGTTGAATGAAAAAATTTATTAAACGTGATTATCTTGTAAGTGAAACAAAGAACTAAACGTGAACGTCTTAAGGTGAAGGTGAATACCAGACATGCGTGCAGTGACATTAAGTTGGTCACGCCTCCGAAACACTGCTGTGTTGTGGCGAATGTTTATATGGTGGTACCTACGTTCCTGAATATGAAGAAAATACGATGAAATGGCCACTACCTTCAGGCCAGACATTTGACAATCCAAGGAAGAGTGTCGTATTTGATCTTGTTCGCTCTTGCATAAAGTGCTTTGTAATAAACACTCATACACTCACAGAAAAAAGAAAGTATTCCTTACCAGTGTCAAAAACAAATATTTCTGCCGGATAAAGTCGATTTTGAATGTTAGTGATGAGGATATATCTCATAAAGAGATATATTACATTAATGAGAGTATGATACTTTATATTTCATATCTGTTCAAACACACATGGGGTCCTAAAGTAGCTTTTTCAAAATGTATTTTGGGAATTAATCTTCGGCATTGAAAATAAAAGTTTATGAAATAAGTATTATGTCAGTACAAGATATTGTCGGCATAATGTAACTTCATGGACTTTACATCAATGATTCTATAAAAACGATTTCTAAAAAGTTGTGATTTTCAGAACTATGAACTGATAGTGTTTCAGAAATTACAGGTAAAATTAGTTTGCTTTTAGAAACATGGTGTAACTATTTCGTTCGTGTTCATCACTCGTTGATTAAAATACCTTTTTTGCGTTTTTTACCTGTACTTTCTTTTGCTCGCGAGTATATCTGTTGATCATCATCAGCACTGTATCCGAGGAGGTATTGCCTAAGACAAATTCCGGGTCATTTAGTGTACATTCAATGGACTCATTCAGTACTATAGGTACACCTATATTAACAGTACAAATTGCAAAACTGGTAAACCAATAATTGTGTCTCATTATCATGAAAAAGACACACAGAGATTTTTGTGAAACCGCCTTAAACATTGATTCCAATGTTATAATCACTAACTTCAGTTATGTTAAATCACTACTTTAGATGATAAGCAGGTTTATCCCACTGATGTAGGAAACACACCACATTTACGTAACATTTGCAAACTGACTTTCTTTGAGAGAACCAAATCCTAGAACATTTTCTTCCAAATCTTGTCACGACCAGACAATCAATCCTGCAAAATGTCAAAACACTCTTGATGAAAATAATAATTCATCACAGTGATGATGCATTACATTGATAAGGTCACAATGGTTTTTATTCTGTCTTCGGCAAAGTCATTAGTTGTGAGGGAAAGTGAAAGAGACCCACATTACCATAATAAGGCTTAGTGTGTCACTTCCATTATGCTCGCAAATCATGTGGAATTACTTACCAGGGAAAATATGAGTAGTGCAATATCAATATAATACGACATTTCCAAGAACCCTTGTTCAAGTATAAGCTGGAATATAATTGATGATACATATTAAACATAACACAGACACTCCTGACCTCATGTGGCTTGTGTAAATACCCAAATAATTGTATCAGGTAGAGTATAAACGAGTAAGTACATAACAAATGATACAGATGATACTGACACAAGTTCACGGTTACGAGGACCTCTGAGTCTGTAGGCACTATTTTCTTCTTTATTACTATCTGTATTCGTTTCAACCTGTTTTAATATGTCTGACACCTGGTGGGAAGTATCTCTATCGTGATTATATCAAGCTGTAGCTGGGAGAAATCAATACGTTGATGCGCTTCTGTTTGTCAAGATTTTCTTCAAAATTAAATGTTCAATCAAATATGACGAGGGTCGTAGGACTTTTTTGTTGTTTGTTGTGAATGAAGTGATGTAGGAGCGACATATTTTACGTTTCCCATTGGAAATAGCAATAATGGCGAAGTTAATCCTAATTTTTTAGAAAACATGACACTTTAAAATTGTTCCGTAAGTTAACATGTCCAAGGTCCAAACATATTATTTACCACAAATTGGAATGCATAAACATTAAGAGGGTACACGCTGTTTTTAAAATTGATAGTAATGTTTGCACTTTGAAAGAACTTCAAAGTTATTGTGATCTGCAAACAATGGTATAAAAGCAATATTCAGTGCGATTTGTCTTTCCATATTCAGCATTTCATGCAAAAATAGGGTTTGAGTGCAAGAAGCTGTCTACATAAGATCAGGCGCAATATATTTTTCCTATTGAATTCTAATCTGCAATTGGTTAATTAGACTATTTTGTAAAAATGAGAAACAAAACAAATGTAATATGTTGTTCCTATATTAAACGAGAGCGATTCAAACATTGCATAAAAATCGTCTGCTTTCATCTACCAGCAACAAATGAAAAATGGGGCGTGGCCCAGAGGGGTGGAGGGTAACTGGAAGTGGCGTACGTGAAGGGATGGGATGTAAACATCCGCTTACTATGTATAATGGCAAATACTGGGGAATCGGGTCGTCGATCCGTTATATCTACACTTTGCGACAATGCCACACCACTGTTCTGTTGTAAATTGTTCGAGTAATCCAGGTTATCGAGTTTGACTTTACAAGTTTCCCTCTTATGTCTCGCTTAATGGCAAATGAACCAATTTTGTTCAATTGAAACGTTGTGCAAACCAATGTTCAGATCACTTCCCTGAAGATTGCTTTCTTTGCGCAGCGGCTAGGCAAGCACGCAAGGAATGTATTTTAATTAAAACAAATACTACATATAATGTGTTCGCTTTACATGGTAATGTTTTGTTATGATGAAAGAACTAGATCAGAAAACCAATCAAGGACTTATGTATCACTCTCAAAGAAAACATACACGCGACATATATCTATATCATTTTGTAAATATCGAAAGTACATATAATCAGTTTTGTACATTGTGATGATTTTGCAAGTATTTCACAAACGAATAGCAACCTGCAATGTGTCCAATGTTTGGAATAACAAACCTGTTTCCATAATGAGCTTGATAATCCATGAATATCGTCGTATATCCAGAGTTATTGCACAACAATATGTCTTTCTTCAAATGAGTTCATCGACATAGAAGAACCTACAGAATAAAACTCTATCATCTTATTCCTAACTTTCATAGGCTGACAATATCTAGACTGAATGTCGTTTTAATGTGTATTTCCTATTGATGATCAGCTTTGTGTCACCAAGACAGGACGTTTGACAATCAACATATTTGACATGCTGGTCATCGACGTGCCAGTTGTTATATAATTGAACCGGTGAAGTAAACTTGTTACATGTAAAAACATAATGACACTGGGTCTCTTTGACTCAGCTTAATTGTTGATTAATTCAGCTTAATTGCGTTAACGAATTTGCTGTAACAACACTTCTCTCCTTTGATCTGGAAGAAACATCTATATGGTACCCTAAACTGAGAATTGTTTGTTTACTATTTATTAATCCATTTCGTTTTCATTTACAGATGTTCAGTAGGATGCTACTGGTTACAAAATTATGTCATTCGTTCTGGTTCGTTGTCTATAAATTGGTATAATCATTATGTATATGTGTGATCAATGGAGCAATCTTGATATAAATTTCACTGAGCTTGTTGACCAATCCAGTTCATGTATTTATTCATGAAATAGTTTTTTTTAATCATATAGGAAGTGAAAATGTTTTGCAGACAGACAGACAGACAGACAGACAGATGTTTATTTGAGTCTCACCTCACATAAAATACATACATAAATATACATTATAAAAGACATAAAAGTGAGCCATCCTGTAAGGGTTATGAGAGACTATCTTGCTAAAAAGAATATAAAATATAAATATAAAAATATAAAGCTAATTTTATAAGTAAAGAATGTATACATATATAAAATATAATATTAACCATACAATATATGCTTCCTTTTTTGTAAAATATAAAAGCAGGTTTTGGCGGTAAAAAATACATTGTGTTAAAAAGTAAAACAAATTTATCTTCATCACCGAGCTCTTTAAAGTTGGGATAGCTAAAACAGACATTTTCATACAGCCTTTCACGCAACTCGTAATACACAGGGCAATGTAAAAGCACATGTCTTTCATCCTCAACACTCTCACTACATTCGAAACATACTCTGTCACTCACATCTTTATTTGTGTATCTGCCGGTTTCCAAATACAAAGGGGCGGTGTCAGATCTAAATTTTGAGAGGGCAGAGCGATAAGAACGGGGCATATTCATACTCACACAACTTTCACACCCATACTCATTCTTAAACATTCGATACGTTCTTAATTTATTCCGTCCCGTTCTACCGCTTGGCTTATGTAACAATTCATACCAATCACTCGTATATTTCTGCATACAAACAGCTTGCACACGTTCACATACGCGCTTAACACTGACATCATTTTCAACACTCACTTCCCATTCTTCCAACTTCGATTTCACTCGGAAACTCCAATTGTTCACACTTCTACTCGCACATCTCGCAGACCACATAAAAACATGCTTATTCAATCGAACAGGCATACGTTTAAAACGGCAATATTGTCTAACAATACACAACCATTGTCTGACAATTGGAGGAATCCAACCCATGTCTCCATTTACAGCAACATTTGGAGCCTATTTACCCAGCCCCAGAAAAAAACCTCAAAGCACGATGGTGGACAGCATTTATCGCACTAATTTCCCTATGACCCCAGATAGATGCCCCATAACTCAAAACTGACCATACCATCGTATCATATAATTTCGCGTAAGTAGAGGATTCCATTCCCCCAAGTGCCTTATATTTACAAATAAGAAGGCCTAGAGCTCTATTAGCAGACTTAGCTGCTGCCTTAGTCATTACATTATAATCAAGGTGTTCTGTGAGCAATAGGCCTAAATAATTGTAACTATCAACAATGTCTAAAACAGAATTACCAACAGTAAAAACAGCCCGAGTTATCGGTGTACTGACATGTCTGAAATGTACAATCTTAGATTTATCATTATATATTCACACACCAATTATTTAAAATACATAACAAATGGTTTAAATCCTCTGATGATTCTGCAAGCATAATAATGTCATCAGCATATGCTAAGGCTGCAATAGTGGTACCATTAACAGAAGTGCCGATACCACTATCGTCTAACTGGCAAAGTAAATCATTAATAAAGAAATTGAATAACAGTGGGGAAAGTAAGCAGCCTTGCTTTAAACCTTGCTTCACATTAAACCATGACGTTGACATACCATTAACACGAACACTACATTTTACATTATCATACAGAGACTGGAGAGCTTGAAACATTTTCCCTTTCACACCAATTCCACTTACTTTCTCCCACAACACACTTCTATCAATACAATCATACGCTTTCTTAAAATCAATAAAAGCAGCAAAAGTATCCTTATTTTTACATTTTCTATTTTCAATAAAAGAACAAACAGAGTGAATATGATCGGTGGTGGATCTCTTCTTCCGGAATCCGTTTTGTGTATCACTTAAAACACCAGCAGCTTCAGCCCATGACTGCAAGCGACTATTCAAAACATTACAATATAATTTGTACATAGAGTTGGTGAATGTTAAACCCCGTTATTACTCGCCCGTGTAAGATACTGTAGTGTAATATTTATACGGCAATATTAAACTAGTGTAATACCGCCGCACGTATGACGTCACAATAGTTCGAGGTTATGACGTCACAATGGGAGTAACGTCGTCACAGTGGTATCGAACTTGCGGGAATCATAGTTTCAGAGCTATGTCGGCTATTTCGCTGGATTATAGGTGGCGAGCAATAAACAGAATACTAAACTCCCTTCTATTGAATACCATTTTTATTAAACTCGTGAATGATTTGGTATCAAACTCGCTTTCGCTCGTTTTATACAAAATCATTAACTCGTTTAATAAAAATGGTATTAAATAGAAGGTCGTTTAGTATCCTCTATATATGACATAGGATCCATAGGATCTAAAGTTGAACATTTGGGTATGGGGCCTTTAGCCCAAGTAGCAGGGATTTTCCATGTATTAAAACAAACGTTAAAACATGAAGTAGTGTCTCAACAACATTTTGAGACTTCAGACATTCAACAGGAATGCCATCAACACCAGGAGCCTTATTGTTATGGCTTCTATCAACAGCAGATGTAACCTCAAACAGAGTAATTTTAGCGTCAAACAGCACATGCATACCATCAGAATCATCATCATCATCACGCCTCGTAGGTACATTACGTACATCTTGATTCCCATTCAGTAATCATTCTTCCACTTATCTAAAACCTCTTCACACTTCTCAGACACACTTCCATCTTCCATATACACTTTCATAGGGATCTGCTTGCTCCTTTCACTCCCTACACCAATCTTACCAATCTTCTTTGAAACGTAATTGAGAAAAGGGCATTAGGAGTTCTTTAATAAAATAGCTTGTTATTCCCCAATGCTTCAGCTGCATATACATCTAAGTTGTAGCGCTTAGATGCAAATATCTTCAAACTGGTGTAACGCTTTGTTTAAGTATATTAGTGAAATAATTATGATTCTCCCATTTAGAGTGAACCACCAGCAACTACCCGTATGGAATGTACTATTCACTCAACCAGTACAGACAAATCCATTTCGCTTACGATGTCTGACTTGGAAGCGATAGACCAACATTTTCATGAGGACACTACATCCTCACCCCACCTGCCATCGGGAACCACCCCCATCGACAATGAGTAGGCTACAAAGCAAACAAAGCTGTTGTTGTTGGATAGGAGTTTAACGTCTGCTTCCACCATTGGTGATTTCGCAGATGGGGAATTATACTTACTTACGCTGAAAGCTATAAAACAAAAAAACATATAATTTCAAAGTGTAAGTACAACTCCATAAAAAATATAAAAAGGGTGGTGAGTAAATTAAATGTTTAAGTCCAAAATACAGCAATATTTATTATTATTATTATATGATTGCAGGTGAAATACCGGGATCTATCAATGAAAATAAACCGTGCTATCATTCACTAGTGAAAATAACAATGGAACGTGTTATCAGTCACCAGTGACTGATATAACAATGACCTGACGTCATAAAACAATGCTCCGACGTCATGACACGTTCATGACGTCACATTGCTGCTGAGGCGACAGGCTCATTCTGGCGCCTACTAACGTAAATGCAAGTCTATTTCGGTGAATATGCAAAGATTTGGTCATATAAAAAAATAGAAAATTTGTCTTTTCTTGATATA
Organism: Gibbula magus; assembly: GCA_936450465.1. Taxonomy (NCBI): domain Eukaryota; kingdom Metazoa; phylum Mollusca; class Gastropoda; order Trochida; family Trochidae; genus Gibbula; species Gibbula magus. The sequence goes on from OW388303.1 coordinate 61,371,319, forward strand.
TACCATGTTTATCTCATCTCATGAGGTAGAAAAGTTATATATTTATTTATATTACATGGTATTAGTAAAAAAAAGCTAATTATCCTCTAAATATTAAATGATAGTAAAGATAAGAAGTGAAGCGACATGGCTTGGGGGGTCGGGGTGGGGACTGGGGGGTGAGGGTATACTCCAAACAGAAGCCCCCACGGCGTCAACTGAAACATGGAAAAAAATCAAAACACGGATCCAAAACCACCAATTTCACTTAATGAAAACTTTGATGTTTCGAGCCGTATTACTGACGTCACAGTTTAGCTTAACTGAAAAGGTGGGATCTGGAACGGTTTCTGAGCTTGACTTGTGACTTGGTGAATCTAAATTGACTACAGTGTAAATATCGTATGAGTGTTTTCAAAGATGTATCTCTCAGTTCGCGCGGAATAGCTTTTCATTCGAACTGGTATGATTTAGTACATAGAAGCATGTATATCTGTGGAGAAATTAGAATTTTGAAGGTTTCCGGGAGGCCACGATGAACCGGACATTGTCGATACTGTTGTCCGGTTATTCGAGTTTAAGTATGAGTCTTTTAACTTGAAAATCATCTAATTCAACTAGTGTGTAAATATCATATGAATTCCTTCCAGTATGTATATCTCAGTTCGCGTAGAATACATTTCCACTCGAACTGGCATGACTTAAAGCTTAATAGCATGTGTATCTTAGAAATAAGGATCCCTGTAAGGCCACGATGAACCAGACAGTGTTGAGACTGTTGTCCGGTTATTCGTGACTTAGCATGATTCTTTACACTTGCAAAATCTTCTAAATCGACTATTGTATAAATATTATATGAATTTCGAACAGGTTTTACCTCACATTACGCGTAGAATAGATTTTAACTCGAACTGGTATGACTTATTGCTCTGTAAATTGTATATCTTTGGAGAAATAAGAAAATTAGATTTGTTTAAAAACCTAGGTAAACATTCAAAGTTATCGTACTTTGATAGATAATTGTGAAAAAGTTAATAGGATTTCGCTAATAAGATATGAAACTTGTTGTTCCCCAATGCTTCAGCTGCTTATACATCTAAGTTTCAGCTGTCCGGTGAAACTATCTTCGGCGTGGTGTTTCCGCAAAAATGTACAGGGTTAAAACATTTGAAAACGTTAAAATTTAAATATGGCGTCCAAACCACTTGACCTACGACCCCGCAATGGTAACATATTTTGCTTGTCTAGTTATTAAGCATCTTTTAAAACAAGTTGCGAGTCTCTAGTATCTCTCTGGGGTTATTAAGAGCGAAATAACATATCAAAATCAGAAAAATTTTAAGAAAATTAAAATGGCGGCTTAACCACGTGACCTACGAATTCGTCATGATTCACTTTTTTGCTTGTATTGTTCGTGCGCATCTTTTGCAAACAGTTGCAAGTCTCTTAGTGGATATTTTAAAATTTCGCCATGTTAAAGTTTTTCTTTATTATGACCGGAAATGGCTGTACGCGAGCAATGTTATTATTGGATCATCAAGACCATTGTCCTGTCTTACTCTCCTGAAAAAATCGTTCAATTCGATAGGTAGGTTTTTGAATTATCGCCCCTGAAATTTCGCGGGTTTCAAAATTTGTCTGACTTTGAAAGGTCACTGTGAAAAAAGGATTAGGAATTCGCACAAACAAGAACAAACTTGTTATTCCCCAATGTTTCAGCTATATATAAACCAAGTTTCAGCTCTAATGTGCAAATATCTTTGGAGTGGTGTTTCCGCAAAAGTACATGGGGTCCGAACATTTGAAAAAGTTTTAAAATTCAAGATGGCGGCTAAACCACGTGACTGACGGCTTCGCCTTGGTTTACTTTATTGCTCGCAAGGTCATTGCAGATCTTTTGAAAAAGGTTTCAAGTCTCTAGGTGCATTTTGAAAAAAATTCCCATGTTAAAAATCGGAATTTGGATTCGAACTGGACCTTTAATGTCTGAAATGATTGGGCCCAAATGCTGGGAGGATCAACTTCATAGTAAGGACTATCAGCAGGTAAAGTTTGGTTGTAATAGCTGCAATCCTTCTTGCCAAAGTGCCACTCACAAAATCGGTGCAAATAATAATAAAAAACACGCCAATAGCAATAAGGATTCAGCATAAATGCTGAATCCTTAATGATGAAAACAGTATTTGTACAATTGACCCTTTATTCCTCTGTGTGTATGACAAATAGTAACCTACCCCTACGGTTGATATGTAAAATATTTAACATATCAACCTAGGGGTGATTACTATTTAGTACTTAATGTAATCCATATACAGTACTTGATATATTCAGCATGCATACAGGTTGTCATGGGAACAATTCATCACGATAGCTACGCTAGTATTGTAATTGAAATCTTTAATCAGGCGATGACCAGAGGTGTCTATTATAACTATATCATGTTGGTAGTCGCATACTAGATAATCTTCAGTATAATATTCAGAGTGCATACAGGTCATCACAAACATTCATCAATATATCATCAGTACATAGTGTTTATACAATGGACAGGCAGTGGAGAGGCCAGATTGAGAATGAGATGACTGTTGATTGAGAGCCTGTGATTGGCTGTTGATTGAGAGCTGGTGATTGATAATCACGTTGTACATCAACCCATTCAATTGTAAACACATATCCCATACAACAATGTTCAATATCATTTGTTTGTATCTACACCGAAACGTCGCATATCTTTGCAATAAAGAAGTTGTTAATCCATATATTTGTCAATTCTTCATATTACCAACTTCTTAATGCCTCTTAAATAAGATATTTTGAGATTGTGAGAAACTGAAATAAAAGCATGGTTACCCCGAAGAGCTCAATCAGCTGCACATAAAGTGATTTTAGAAGTTTAAGAAAAAATAACAATTTATCTGGCTGTATTAACAGGACAGTTTTTCACATGTTGGCAAAGTTCCACCCACCCCTCCTTACCACAACAACAACAGTTGTATTCAAGTTGATACTTATCCCAACGGGTCAATAATATGAAAACTGAAAACTGTTCAGCTGTATCATGGAAGCTAGAGATAGCATCAGCTTCTAAAATAACATCCTCTGCAAATATCCGGGAATAATTGAACATAATATTTTCCGTTTGAAATCATATCATTTGACTTCTCACTAATGAAGAGTTATTGTACAGCCTTGCTTCAAACGAAGAGGACAGTCGAAGTACGTTGTGCAACGACTATCGTTCAAACTCACACAAGCTGAGTTATACAATCTTGATTTTTTTTAATTGAAAGGGCTGCCACAATTTTAACACACAGATTATTTTTTTAGACCACAGTTAATCACAAGTAGCAAAATCAAAAGTTTGTTTGAATCAATAAGTGAATGAAGTTTTTTTCATTAATTTGATAAACACTCCTGTATTATGGTATTGAGAGTAAATATGTGATAATCGATAGTGGGCACAATTGTCTAAAAACAGCTTAAGTATAATAGATCTTATCCTACAGATTATCTCAATCTTACCGTCCGTTATTGGTCTGGCACACTGGAATATACTTAAATATTTATTATATCTCTGCAGTCATTATGATTATTTATGTTTCCTGGCTTATGACGAAGGGTGATATTGGCGTTTTGTTCCGGAAAGGATCCCGTGACGAAATGATTATTAAACACTGAACTATGTTTTAACAGCATTTCACATGTTCCAGCATAATTGTCAGGTTAGTTACAATTCTTAAACTTAAGAGCTGAGTGGATTTTTATGTCAGCAATGTGTGCACGTGATTCAAATATAATATCATCAGTGAAATAATAGTCTCCCAATCAACGGGAACACCGTCATACAACTCACTGAAGAGTTAACAAATTAATAAAATGATTGAACCAAATGTCTACGCTGCCACTTGAAACGCTTCTCTGTGCTTTCCACAACTGAATTAAAAAAGGTCGATCTCTGAGGTTCTGAAACTTAAACTAGATTATGCAATGAAAAGTCACTAGAAAAGTAGATACGTTTAATCAAAATCGGTAGAGAATGTCCACAGATATTCCACCAATTGGTCATACACATACAAGTTCTGATTATAATTTATAATACATCACCAGTATCTTGGTAAAACGGTAATTTCGTTTATATATTTTTCAGTTCCTATTGGTAGTCTTATAAAAGTTTAGAGTACTATTGTGAAACATGAAGAATATTAGTCAACAACAAACAAATGATAAAAATATTCTTATTTTAGCAAGGAAGCGAAAATAACGAAGTCAATTTCGTTCTTAAATGAGCCTAATCTTAAACACCGCTCTTACAGTTAGCCCTATAGAACCAACGTCTGACGAAAGTCGTCCACACTTATATTGTCTCTTCAAAATACACCTACGCAAGCCTACATCATTCCATTAAAGGATGGATGAAATGACATATGGTCCAAATCGGATTCATTAAAATGGGATGTCAATTTGACAATTGCTCGATTTTAAATTTCTGAAATCGGTCCATAAATTACTTATATACGGCTTTTTAAAAAACCGCCTGATTTAGCCCCGGCGACCAGAATGAAAGTCTGCGGGGGTGTGACCCGTGTAGGGATGACTTCTGTGACGTATGTGGAGGAATTTGATTTTCAGCGATAGTCACAATTCAACGTAATTTCGCAACATTTTGATTGTTAATTTCACAAAGATATCTTCAATAAACCAACTTAAATTTCCCATATATCGAATGTTTAGATATCCAACTAGGTAATTCCGCAGATGACAATTACACAATTATTACATAAACATGTCTTTTTGGCGATGTAATACACCTCATAAATTCATTTAGCGGCAGTGATAATTATCATTAATTAATTAACGAGACATCGGCGGAGAAGCTATCTAGCCGCCCCGTCTATCGCTTATCACAGTCACGCCTCAGTGAGCATTTTCAAAAGGTTTCGCCGAACAAATTGCGATAGTGTTAAAATGTGTGAATCAAAATCGTCTTAATTATCAATTGCAAGTGTATATTGTCTCGATTTTATGCTCAATTGATTCCGATATACAATAAACGTAGAGCTAATCATCTGTCATTCTTGAGAAAAATGCATTTCATCTATCCTTTAACACCTTGGAGAGAGAGATTGGTCAAACGTGTTCATATTGTCAGTTGTAATATCGGGGAATCATACTTGGCAATTTCAGTAACAGGCAGTCTCCTATTGCAGGAAGCTAATGATGCAATCACGAGAAGGGGCAATAATCAACACAGCCCCGAAGAGGTAACTCTAGTCAGTCCTCCAAACGTGAACGAAATTGATTTCAATGACATCTGTGGGGAGAAAATGTCGTAAAGTAGGTCTGTGGGTAGTTACAACGACAAATTATTGTCCAATTTATCTGCCTGTGTTGTTCGTTTAGTGTGTATGTGTATGCAATGATGTTGAAATTAAACGTTTTTCATATTAGTGACATGTTCTCAGGCAGAATCTAAGGATATTCATTGCCTTCATTTATAATTTTAAAAGTTTGACCCATGGGCTCTGAACCCAAAAAGAGTTTGTATTGTTTGATGTTGAAGGAAATACAAGTAAAGGGAATGTAGCACGTTTTTCTTACTGAAATAGAGTGATCTCACGAAAAGGTAAATAAGTGTTATCAATGACTAAATAATACTCCTGAATCATCAAAAAAAGAATGTACATTGTTCGGTTAATCTATGCGAGTTCATTTGCCTTCGAGCGGTGATTTTAATATGATTACAAAATGATGTTACACTACACAAGAGCTCTCAAAAACCTGCTGCCATTTGTCGATGAATGCAGATAAAATGTGCAACCATACCTCGTGACGTCACAATACATCCGAAGAAAGGGTCGTGTCAGCCGGTTCTTACAATTGAGCGTAACGTTTTGATGCAAAATATGAAAAACATTTGTCATTTGGTATTCACACCTACGCCGATAACTGGAATATGCATTTCTTTTCCGAATGAGACAATTAACTTCACCGGAAACACTTATTGGTTGGAGGCGCAAACCGCCTCCAACCTGATACGCAGTTGGATTTCACGCTATATTACTGTTGGAATATTCAAAATAAACTTTCGACCAATCATGCTTGGCCTCTTCATACTTTGGAAAAAGCATATGACCAACGAACACGGCTGTAACAAATTTGTAACCACGTGACCATGTGGGTTATCCGAAATAATTATTTTGTCTAAACATCTAAAATAGAAACGACCGTTGTGTTATTCTGAGTCTGAATGTTAGTAAACATAAGATTTTTCAATTCAAAGCCATTTTACACCTCCAGTAGCAGACATGTACCAATTCAAGTGCATAATGTCGCACTGCAGTTTCGGAAAATCCAAGAAACTTTACAAGCTAATGTTATACGCGCGGAGCAAGCATATACTAAACGATAATAGTGGTTGTCAATCAACACAGCAACCTTCCACTCACTTATCAATATTTTCAATGCCAATCAGACTTGCATAATGGTAGGCCTACTTAATGTACTGTTATTGAATTAATGATAGTGAAGCTTGTACATGTATAAGCACATATTGGATAGAACCATATTTATGTCCAAGCTGATAGCACCAAGCATGAGAATACCGGGCCATTATCCTTGTATTAAAAATGGTCCATATACCTTCCTTCCACAGATAAACATAATATGCTTCATAATCAATCGAATTGGTACACTTTAAATTTGCAAATGTTTAACAAATGGTTGACTGCGTGTTTCAGGGAAAATAGGCCTACATATTCTTATTGCTGGAATCTAACAATGACACAACTGTCAACAACGTTTTGATCAATATCATAATATAGGCCTACTTCAAAATTGGAGCAAAAGCACCCGGGAGTTGCGCTTTAAAATAAATCGGGGAAGTTGAATGTTCACTTTCATTTTCAAATGATAGATTATATATAATTTTATTTTTTTTATGAATAAATAATGTATGTAAATTGAAAAGCATATACACAACTTAAATGATCGAGGTAAAATTCTTTTATTTGCGACTTTTGAATTGAATAACTAATTGTGTGATTATTAATCAAAGCTTTTACCCCCCAAAATGACCATAATGCAGGCTTCATTTTGCTATATGTACATATGAAATACATATCCTTTTTATAATATATTTTAGCCTTAACAAGATGCCTCCAACCATGCCTTTTTAAAGGCTTTTCTTGTTTGGATAGATACAAGTCCTCAAGCTTGTTCACTCACAGTGCTTCACTAAGAGTAGCCATGTTTGAACGTCGCGTGATATGCTGATGAGGGTTAATCTAAAAATGCGGAATGTAGAAAAAACAACTCTGATTGGATGCATGTGAATGCTGGGGAAAACAAATTTAATCTTCTGCCGTTTTAGATAAATTATTCCTCAATTTTGATTCAACCATATATTGTATGTATAACAAGCTGCTGTTTCCCGTGATAAATTACAAATATATTAGATTTTTGTTAATATTTAAAGAAAGATGTGTTGATTTTGTGATTATAAGGATTTTTTTACATGATGTGTCTCTCCTTCTAAGTAAAACAGTAATTAAATATTGTATAAAATCGCTGCGCTACGCTACGCGATTAATACAATTTATTATGTAAAACAATCCTTAAGTGTTCACATAAAAATGGCCGCTCAAAGGTAGTTAATGAGATCTGACCACTCTAGCGACATCTAAACACTCAAAGTAGAGCTTTGAATACTGTACTATGAAAGAATGGTCAATTATCTTGTCTGTACTGTCATTCACATGAGACCTACCTCTATCTACCTCTCACGCTGAAGAGTTCCACACCACTGTCGCTTTATACATCCCACCATTTTCTTCCAAAGCCCATAACCGTTTTCTATTGATACAACTTATCGGGTCGTCCAATGAGATGTTTTACCCTCTAACATAACAATATATTGTATAACCTTTAATGATAATTAGCAAATTTGAGATAATAAAATATGCTGCAATGATTTTGAAAAAATGATCCAGGTAAAATTTAGTACTTCAGTCTGTTGTTTGTGTTTAGTTAAACTGTATTTGTTTTTTTTCTTCAAACATTAAAGTGGGGTGAGGAAGAGAGAGAGGGGAAAGAGAGTCAATCGTCACAAAATTTGATAAAGCTCTGAGTTTATTGCATCAAGTCAGAGAGTACAGATAAGTCTTAATTCCTCGTACCTCATTGGTTGCTCTCAAATTATCCTACCATCTGGCGTTGACCATCGATAACATTAAGTGTATACGTTCTGTTAAATCTCGACTCATTATCGTGATTCATCTATCGTTCTGCCTGATAATTTTATTAATTATATCTATATTTGTATCCAACCAAGTCTCTATGCTGGACCAATGAAAAGGCTTCTATCAAAAGTTACTTCCTCAACATCTTTTGCAGACCCCGCGGTTGATTGTAAAGATGTCTCATTGGCTTCTGTGGTAAGGCAGACAGACAGATAGATAAACAAACATATTTACGTCTCATCATACAACAGTACAATACTTGGGATGGTCAGGATAAAACATACTTTAGCTTCATCATTTGGTTGGTAAAAATCAGGCCAAACATCATTACATTTAACTAAAAGATGATCTTCACGAACATCATTATAAACTGGACATTTTGAAAGTTAAAACTTGCATCTCATATTCCATAGAGTTGGTACAGTTAGAAGGTTACAGGAAGGTTAGACTAGCGGTAGGCAAGGTATTTCGTAGTACAATGTAGCATCAGGGCGAGAGGTGTATGATTAATCAAGAGTACACCCTGGAGGTTATATCCAACTTCTGCAACACAACATAGCAGAACAGAACAGAATGTTTGCTCAAGAAAGTAATACGAGAAAGTAAAGATTTCATACAGAAAGACACAGATAATTTGATATTTGGAGACCTGTATATGTCAGAACCTGAAGCACGTTAATAATATCTCCTTGGAACTGTATACGTAGTAAGTAATTAATTAGGTAGTGCTTTTGGATATATCCAATTTAATTTCGTTTTCCATGGCAACATTTCGGACATACAATCAGCCCAGACTGGCAATCTTGCCCATGCTAGACAACCGTTTCATTATGCTTGTATACCATGTCATATTCGCAGAAAGGTCGTATGTCTTGTTATTGTAGATGCTTTGGTTTGCCATCATCACTTAGCTATGACCTTTATAAGGCAGCTATGACCTTCCCTTGCCGTGGACAAGAATCTTCCTGCGAATGTCGAAAAGTCGTTTGTTTTTCGAAAATTTATCACAAATGGGATTTAAGAAAAAAATAAGGTCAAATAAAATATCATGTTTCAAAATTAAAATCTAAATATCAATTAATAGGCAAAAGACAATTACATGTACTGTACTGACTGTACTTGAAAACGAATATGCAAAAATGATCAAAAAAACTTCCTGTCATAAAAACCAAGTGAAAGTTAAAAACTTATGTATGGGATAATCTAACTTGTTCTCTTTCTTAAGCTCACATGTTCATTTGTGAAAGTTATTGTTTATGTCAATGAATTATTCATGAATCAATGATCATAAACTCAAATCAATCTAAGGACATTGTCATCTCCGATTTCCACTGTGTTTCAAAATAAGATACATTTCACATCTCCTAAACTTAGTTAAAATGATTAACAGATGCATTCATGATTTTCCCCAGTAAATTTCAAAGATGTAGGGAATATAACAAATTAAACAGATATCATATAAAGAGCCAACTTTGATAAATACAATGTCCATGCTCCATGTGGTTCAAGTGTTCAGTTTTGATATATTTTACTTTTCTTTGTTCTATATCTACCTTAATAATAATAATAAATGCATATTTATATTTTGTAACAAACAAAATCGCGTGTCTCTGTCTACAATAAATAAAGGAAAACGGCCCTCTGGAGAGAAGCGCTAATTAATAAGCACTGGATTCTACTCAGCACATCACAGCCGTAGGTTTGTTTGATGCAACTCATCACCTAACAAAAACCTAAAAATGCATCAAGTTCAAAGCTTTATCCAGCAGAAACATACTTTGCATTGTGAAGACATGTTTTTCAAAAAGGGGTAATGTACTTATTAGTTTGTTAATCTAGGTTGACTGCACAGGATACAAGATTTTATATTTTTCTCAACAGCGATGGTTGTACATGGATAGCTTTTATGCAAATAACTGTAATGATCGATACCAAGTACCGTTGCTATTGGAACATGAATTGATAATCCATTGTATGCTTTCTATACTATCTACACTACTAGAATACCTCAGTTCGTTAGTTGTTCCCAACTTTGATTTTGACAGGACTAGCATTTAAGAAGTTTGGGCCAGATTGTCCAAAAAAGTCACATTCTCTTCCCACAGAAGTAACACCCTCCAGATATCCGAGTTCCTAACATAAGGGCTATATCTGGTTTTAGGTGGGGTTTCCACCTATTTCTTTTAGGCAAACCGGAACATACTAAAACACGCTGGTTTCATATAAATTTTGGGTGAATACAAAACTAGGATTGGTAATGGTGGTGGAAACGGATTCCTAATTACATTTCACACTACACCTGGTGTGCTAATTACATTTGTTATAGCGTCTGGACATGGACAAAATGCAAAGAAAATCCAAGGAGAAATGTCGTATTCTACATACACTGTAGGATACTAATGGGAAATGGAAGAAATGCACCTAATACACATAGCATAGTAGACATGGGTATAACAGTGTAAATTTCATGAAATGAATAGGTGGGAAATGGCCGTTTTTCATGAGGGGGCTATTATAAAGCAAGAAGGGGCTTGGTATGTTTTTGTTTTTTTCGCCATTTTCCACCTATAACAAGAGTATATAGGCAACGGCATGTGTCACTAATTACGGTATATCCTATACATGGTGTGCTAATTATCTTCTATCATATACCTCGTGTATTAGGATGCTAATGGGACATAGCAGAAATGCACCTACTGCACATAGAATAATAGACATGGGTATAATATCAAATACATTTTATGAAATCCTTTGGAAATGAATAGGTGGGAAATGGCTGGTTTTCATGACCGCCGTAAGGGACAAATCATCATTCCCCACCTAGAACAAGAGTATATATAGGTAACCGAATCCCGTCTGCAGATACTGAAATAACATGCCTGGGAAAGAGATTTCCTTTTGGGACTATTATAAAGCAAAAAGGGGCTTGGTATGTTTTTTGGGGAAAGATACTCAAAATGGGCGAAATCGAGGGTCAAATTCGTTGGCAATGAATAGGAGGGAAATGCCCATTTTCTATGGTCGTCGTAATTGAGAAATCGCCATTTCCCATCTAAAACAAGAGTATATAGGCACCGGCATGTGTCACTATATCATAAACATGGTTTGCTATTTACCTTCATGTCCGGACGCTATAAGAAATGTAATTAACAGACCAGGTGTAGGATGAAATGTAATTGTTGAGGCATGGCTTGCTTATATACTCTGGTTTTAGAAGGGGAATGACGAGTTATTTAATTAGTCATGATAGCACCAACCATGCACTTAATGTATTGGCTTATGGATAAGGGCCTTCTCGTGAACCACTTGCTGTGCACTCACTGCAATGTAACAGGTGGGTCTCACACCTAAAAACGGGTATTGCCAACATAACCTCTGTTCTATTACGAGCATTTTTCTCGTTTCTAGCAAGAGCCCAGAGCAGGAAAACGGCTTAGCTCATACCGTTTTCCAGCTTCTTATCCAGGGAAACACATGTTTCATCGGTTGAGTCGCCCGAGTGACTTCAAAGATCTTAGCGTTTGACTGAAAAGGGTCTTGGTAATATCCTTCGAAAATATCTGATATAAATAAATTATTTTCAGTTTTTGTCTCCGATTTTATCTTCTTTAATTATCAGCATATTTAAGGTAAATTGTATAAATATTATACAACGAGAAACACACATTTTATATATCCGAGATTCCAAGATTAGCATTATTACTCGTCATCGGAAAATGTCACCTTTACAACGGCGTCGCTGATTGCACAACTAATTTCTGATGCAACCCACCAGGGTTCACTAGTTGTAGCCGAGAAACTGCTCGTATTAAAACAGGGGAGGCTTTCTCCCTGCATTATAAACCTCTGGTGACGTCACCCCTTTCTTTAGCACAGTTACGTTACCTGAAGGTAGGGCCTTGGATACATCAAGTTAGGTCTATCTGTAACTTAGGGACCTCGTTTGAGGCATCATCTGTGATTTAGAGACTTCATATGAGGTATTTAAGCCACAGATAGACAGCAAACATTAGTAATTGATTTTTAAACTAATTTCTTTTCAATCAGTCTTTATTCCAGTACTGAAGAGGCCACAGGCCTAAAGCACAGTTCATACAACATTCTTAACATCATTGCTTGGTGAAGAAACACTACAACATTTTGAATTTCAAACAATTCAATAAAAAATAAAAGTTATACATTGATGGATGGACAAAGTAGAATTCTTTATATATTTTTACGTATAATATCATATGCTGGACACACAAATAGAAAATGATATTCGTCTTCTATAGCAATTTCCTTACAACATTTACAAGTTCTATCTTCTCTTTTGATATTCATAAATCTACCCCTTTCAATTAAGAGATCATGGAAAGAACAACGAAAACGGGCTTAATTCTATTCTAAATTTCTTAACATTTGCACATGATAAGTAGCGCTCAGTATAAATGTGAGCTTTTACGATTGAGTGATGATTACATTTTGAAGATGTAGATATTGTTTCCAACCAGTTTTGTTGGTAAAGATCCTTCAGTCTTTGGGCAAATGTATTATGAAATGATGACGAAAACTCACCCTTTTGTTGCGCCATATATAGTTAAATCCGGTGAAAAAAGTATAACGTCTGATGTCAACTCTTTTTCCCCTGTTTGTCATATAGTAACATAATATTATAGTACATTTTTGGCAATCGGTAGGATGGCATACCTAATCGAATATTTAATCACTCTGATTTGTGACGTTATTATTAGTGGGTATCTGCCACATTCCCCAAATACCATTACATATAACTATGAATGAACAAACGTAATTGACCTTTTCTTTGTTTGCTATTATTTTCACTTCTATGGCTTGGGAAAAAACAACAACAACATGGAGGCGAAAAAAAAATCTCCAATACATAAACAACGGACAAATAATGACGGAGGACTTGGTCTATCATCACTAATAAAACTGATCAGTTTGTAACGTGAACAACACTGCCTGATGAAGTTATTTAACCTACCAAGAACCGTTGTCACATGAGATGGGAATAGAGACATCATTAACTGAATTCCTCCATGACTACGTGAGCTTCATTACATCTAAACTTGACATTCTTACTGGTGATGTCAACTCATCAACTTTCACTTCCATGAGACATGCAGGGATTTTCTAACAGTCCCAATTGTAATTATATCTCCGACATCAGCATCAACTGTTATAAATAGAGAAGTCACCATGGGCCCTCTTGTTGGTAATTAAACTTTTTTTGGTAGATACAATCATAATAAGCAAGCGACTAGTTCAGTTGAATTTGTAAAAGAGTGTAAAAGCATGGCGAAGCATGGGGTCATTAGTTTCGATGATCTGATTTAAACATGTTTATTTCCGTAAAAGGAACCGGAATGGTAAACAAGTTTACAGCTTATGTTAGTACCGCTCCGGGATACACAAATACATAACATGTCATGTTGAACGTATACTATATAAAATTTACATCTTATGTCTGAAAAGAAGAAAAAAAACCCACCAATCATTAATAGTCATCATATGTCATTGAAATATTATTTTGAATCAAATCTGTCACTTAAATTATAAACGAGTGAACTGAATTAAAAAGTTCTTTGTTGTTTTTTTTTTTGGGTTAGTTTTGATTTTTGAAACTTGACAGGGACTGTTTCTCTCTGTGTTCAGTGGACAATGAATTCCATAATTTAAAGGGACACTGGGTGTTTTTCATGAAATTTTATTTAGATTTGATACATAATAAAAACATCAACTGTCCTGATATACGTCCAAATGATCTCACTCGACTTGCATATGTCTCCCCTAAGGCCAAATATTTGACAATAACTTGCTTTCAATGAAACTCGAGCAGCGGCTTAATACACGATGATAAGCCGAATTCATGCGCCCCATTTACAAGTATACCATATATATGTTCCATTGAACAATGCCAACCAATATCTGTTTCTTTGTCGGCTGCTTATAAGTTTTCAAAATTACGTTAGAACAGCCAGCCGCGGAACATTGTTCGGTTTTTCAATCATAACCACGACTAAACATCTTAATAATGTAACTATAATGACGAGTTTTGCACTAAAAGAGTATTTTTCGACAACATTCATTACTTCTCGATAACATAACACCCTTGTTAACTTTTGACCTATGTAAATACAATGACGGAGTGTCCCTTTAATAGTATCGGGAAGAAGAAAAAAATTCTTAACAAAATGACATACTGAAGATTTAACTTTCATATAAATTCATTTCCGACCGGTTTCCAAACAAAGTGTTCTTCAAGAAAGCATTGTATAAGTATAAGTGTCCCTGATGAACACTTTGTTGTGACACCGGTCGGAAATGAACTTATATGAAAGTTAATCTTCAGTATGTCATTTTAAGAATATCTAAAACATAAACCACGTGCTATTAACGTTTACATCTATATACAAAACTCATATTCGTATATCTCAGTTCTGAGAATACATTTCCACAACCCAATGTGCGATTCAATGATTAACCCCCTCCGTCTATGCCATATATGGTCTGTTTGGAGTGAAACAGGGTGAATTTGAAGTTTAGCAGAAAAGTTAATTAAATATTGTGAAATGAAACTTGTGATTTCCTCTCACTTTAAAGGGACAGTAACACGCTTTTTTTGCAAATTTTATATTTTTACATTTCCCATTTAAAATGATAGTTTATGTCATTTACATTTACTTTAGAGGGTACAACATTTAATTACACAAAACCAATTAGACATAGTAGTAATAATGGTGTTTTGCTTATAAAAGATTGCATGGCGTCCATTTTATTGTGAATACATTTTATTATTTCGAATGACAAAAACGATTCCCATGGCTTTACGGAACCATGTAACCTAATTTTTTAACTTGATTTTATGAAGAGAGAATGGTATTATTTTTCAAATACATTTCATCGACTTATTTCAGCGAAAAAATGTGTTACTGCCCATTTAACCGTGTCATCAAGATAATGATTGAAAAGGTCAAGTGGAATACGAGACCCACTTTGTTTTATAGTGTTCGTTTTATAACGATATAATTTTTTGTTTCAAACATGTTTCGCCATACATCTGGTATAACCACTTTAAACAGTCATTGTGATATGCGATGTGTTCGAATAATGTGCTTCACTGTTGGATAGACAATTGTTTTATATATAATTTAGCAATTAATAATGCATATCTTAATAGTATGTATCTTATCATCGACACTTTTAAACTTGTATTCTTAGTTTGTGGGTAACTATGCTTATAATATGTTTACCTTTAGTGTATTATACATTTTACATATGATACACATTTCAAGCTTTTAGCTTTGGAAATATATTTGACTTATCATCCGTTGGGGGCATGTGTATGTTTACGTTTTAGATATACAATACAATGTAAATCCTAAATGTAAATGTGGTGATACCTCAACACAATTTATTGTTTTGCATTGTACAAACATTGCATTCAATAATGATTCTGTATTTATAGCAAAGAAAGAAAATTGCCCTTATTTGCTCTAATCTCTCAATCAATTCTGTAAAATCGTTTATTGGCCCGAATAGTTAAAAAGCCATATGTCAAAAATCAAAGAGGCTGAAAAAGGTCGATTTAACGATAGTTTGATTGATGTATAACAATATTTTTTTCAAACCTGCTTTGCAGTGTTTGAAGTTGCAAACTTAAATAAATAATTCGTCAGATAAATTACAACTCTTTGCCATATCCTTGAAAAAACTCAGTAATTTGACACAAGAAACAGGTTCACATTGTTGTCGTATTATCAACATTCCCCCAAGTTGCATTTTTTTACAACTGGGTGTGAAAGATATTTTAAAGATCGTGAAACAATATAGGGTTGACATAAGACTCGAATGATAACGTCCATTTGGAAAACACCACAAACAGTAATAATTCGGTTGGTAGTGTTTAATTAGGTCATAATGACGGAGATGACAGAAAAATGAGCCTTTCCTATCCTTAGATACTCAAAGATTATATTTTTTCAGTTGCGTATTAAGTAATATGGCTCTGTCCTACATGCAAGCTTATGTTGATCAATAATTAATTCTTTTGATATCAACATTTAGAAACCATTGTTGTGATTGTACATCTGATAGGTTCTGTTTTCTCTTTCCTTTTATCTCCCCAATTTCAATAGATAGAAGAACAGCGTTATCTTGCCCGCGAAGAGTTATCGAAAATGTTCATTACACCCCTGGCCAAAAGATACGCCTACTTTATGCTCATTAAAATGCAATAATTTCTTAAATATAATTAATGGCGGTCTCCATGTTATGCTGAAGCAATAACTAATATCGAAAGTCCATTGAAATCGTGGAAAACTGTGATTCGAGTCAATAACATTCATGAAAACCACGCCCAATGAAGACTGCTATGCTCGGTTGACCACGTACGGTAGCACCCTCACCACCTTAACGCTAATGCGTGCCTGTATTATTGCTCGTGGTTGTATGGAAATCTTTTTAAAATGTTTTTCTGATCAAGCACTGATCGAAATCTGAACAATTATTGTTTTCTCATTTCAACAATCGCCCTTCTTTCGTGACATGAACCACTGAAATTCAAATAAATAATGCAGAAATGGTGCAACTTCATTATGTTATAATATTGCTTAACTGTTCATAACAGTTTTTACAATATCTGATAAGATATCTAGTAGGCGTTTCTTTTGGCCGGGGGTGTAGTTTTTAGATACAAAAAAAAAACATTTGTAAGATAATGAATGACTAGTTGACCAATTTTGAAGTATTTGTTTTACTGAGCAGACAAAATGAGATTGATAATCTATAGATTTTTCATGCCATAGGGTGGGTCATATGAGTACGAGTTTTCATTATAAAAATACCCAGTGAAGTGAGGACTAAGGGACCATTTGACCCTGGGTCACCGAGGACGAAAGAAATATGATCGAACCTGACAGAGTGGTAGCGGTAACTCTATTCTCAAGGAGGAACACTGAATAACAGCTTAGCATTACTGAAGTAAATAGAGAATGTCAACTCTGAGTCCTATATCAGAATATATAAGGCATGAACAACATGCACTCGACAACACCATATTATCGGATGTCATAACGCCTTTATAATTAAATAGTCATATAAATAATATATGGTACTGTGTTCTCTCAACAGTGAGTGAAATCAGGTGTAATGATTATGACAGGGTAATTAGCAAACTGCTAATGAACCACCTTCTTGTAAAAAGTGTGGTCCTGATAACCAATACAGATTCGAAGTGATGAAGGATATATATACAAGTATTTATGTTTAAGTATAATAAGTTTCCCTGATGAACACTTTGTTGTGAAACCGGTCGGTGATGAACTAATATGAAAGTTAATCTTCAGTGTGTCATGTGTTGAGAATATCTAAAACATAAACAATGATCTATTAACTTGTACATATTTAAATACAAAATACATAGAGTTAATCAGTTAAGACAGTAACAACATCCAGGTACGTCTTGGCAGACTGAGTTCATTAGTGACTAATCAGCTGTTTAAGTTATTCAGCACAAAGGCATATTAGACCTGGAAATAATAAGATTCGGAAACAAAAGAACCAGTGTTCCTTGCAGGCAGTTAATCTACATGTATGTGGCTGTTAATAAGTGATTCATCGTGCATCCTCCAACTGCAGTGTCAAATCAGACTCACTCGTGTTTTGTTCAAAGGCGGACCTCCCTCCCCCTTTCAAATGTGTTTGCATAGGCGGGTATGGGGAAAACACATGCAGCTTGTCAACCCGCTAATTATCTGTGTATTTAACAAAGGCAATACAAACATTAAAGTAATGTTTATTTCTGAATTAAGCAACATAATACAAGAATCCATGAACATACATAAAAGAAAATCGATATAGCAGCTAATTCGAGTTCAAAGTCGTATACTCATGTCACACTGATTGACGCGGGAAGGCCGCCACGTTATGATAGCAATAGTTCGTTTATATAGCGCATTGATCCGTGGACGTTGCATGCTCAATTAGGTGGCTGACCAGAGCCATGCATATAACACTTCCTGATCGCGTATTAGGCCTTCCGGGTTAAAATTCATACCCGGTATACCCACTTTACTTCTGGATGGAGATGCATATTTTGAACCAAGCACCTGCTCAGGATGGCACCGCACGTCATTGAACTCACACGTCAGTATGAATCACTATTGCGTCACTAGCGCATGCGTTCATTGAAGTTCGGGATTCCTCAAATCTAAGTCGGACATCGGCACATATCAACTTTGTCGAGTTGTACATGTACATCAAGCTATAAAGTATATCACCTATGATGCTGCGTTTTTTAATTGTCGTTTAACCAAGGATTCTTTCCAAATCCTTTATTTAACTGATAGCGGTCAACTAAGTAATGCTCAGATAAATACGGACTTTAGCGCCACATCACATGAGACGTAGTAGTACCAGTGTACAACAGGTACTGGCGTCATGCCTTCTTCTGATATTTTGACAGTGATTAGACAGTGATATTCCACAGCAGTAAACATATAATGCTTCTTCGATTGACTTTGATGAACACTAATATATGTTATGGTGATACCTTATACACAAAATGTTTCAGTTTAGTTCTTAATTTGTGAGTGTTTGATGGTGACTGTTCCATTGCAAACACACAAAGTGACAATCAATTCTTATAATTTCGAATTGTGTTAATAATTTTCGAAAATGTCCACATCTTGAAAACTATTGACGTTGATTATCGTTGGGAATAGAATAATTAGCCAATTAAGGCAATGCAAAAGCGGAATAAGTTACACAGTCTTTACACATACTTTCCAGAACTACGAACATTTAGCAATACAATTTATAATATTATACAGAGGATTATGTCGATGCAATATATGTATAGACTACATATTTTGCAACGACATATATATACATATATTAATCTACATAATACCAACAAGGAGCTATCGGACAAAGAGAAGTTTACCGAACACGACAACGTGCACCTGAACGATTTGAAGGAGTTTAAACAATTTAGATCTCGTGACCGTTCTTTCGACCAATCAGCGTTCTCGAATATATCTAAACTTCAAAACGAGAAATAATTCCTTCTTAAACGCCTTAACACTTTATTTTGAGCTGTCAGTAAGTTATTTGCGGTATAACTCTAAGAGTAACTACAGACTCCCTCGAAAGGTCTGTCTTTGAAGTAAATACAATTATGTTCATGTATATCTTTTATCTATGATACGGATACCTTGATTTCGTTCTAATTCAATCATTAAAACAGAGTGTCTGATAAGGCAGCAAGATAACAAATAGCAAAATTGCACCGCTACATGCTAATTCAGTATTATTGTACATTACTGCACTTCTACATGAGAGCATTATACTGCATAAACTTCTACTTTTCGGTAACAAAATAATACGATCATACTTTATACCATAATACTACATACGTACAAGATAATATAAAGCAACACTTCGTTTTGCAGATTCTACACCAGTCTAAATTTACACAACAACATCAATTCAGAAAACATCTAGACAAGACTTAACGATTGCTAGGTGCTGCCCAAATACTAAAATAATATACAGTTGCAATATATATAGTATCATGAAATAAGCAAACATTGGAGAACAATTAAGTACGATTTTTGTTTCATTAAACACAACAAATGAACAGCCGATAACCTTGGTTCAAACTCGTAGACATATGAATATAAATACATGTAAAGCAATCAGTTGTAAACAGAATAGTAGTAGTATCATTGACACATGTTTCTTATGACACAGATGTCGATTCCCGGGTAACAAAGAGGTGGCAAATCCATATAATTTGTCCTGCTTCCATTATATCTGGAAATGATAAGCTGTCATAGATATCCGTTGTTATGCTTTTCACTTCTCCATTGTAGTTTTACATGGCCGTCAAATGTTGATGTACTTTTGAGAAGATACATACAAAATAATCATGAAATTTCGACGTCTTTCTTTGCTCTGAGAAACAAACTGTCAAATACGTAACAATGAATTCTTTCGTTCACATATTGTCACAGACGAGACACATAATAAAACACCGGTTCATGTCTTCTTGGTTGCAATTTCGAACCAATCCGTCAAGTGTTAATGTCTAGATCCATTATCACAACTAAAAAACAAACTCCTTATTCATCAACACGTAATTCGCAACAATCTCCGGTCTTTAACAAAAACTTTAATGACAAGAAGACATCGTTAACGATTGGCCTAAGGTGGTTGAAAGTCGCATATTTAGCTCATGGCTTTCTGTACGTCCGTCCATCTATCGATGAACATGAATGAAGGACCAAATCTCAAGCATTTCCCACATGGGGTTAGAAACACTGCTCCCAATATCAATCACCTAAATGACCGTCACAACAGTTCAGATATCGTCTGGGTATGGATTAAAAACTAATCTGCCACGTGGCCTGCATCCTCCAGAATACCCCCCACAGTTCAGCGTTACCAAAGTCCCATTCCGTTCACGTTTCACAGGATGCATGTAAGAAGCATAACCAAACTGTTCCCATTTCTGGACCTCACTAATTCTCCATCCGGTTCCTCTGAGGTCGATGATAAATCTGCCTTTAACATCGCAGCTTAGAGGATAGACTGTGTAACAATCTTGCGCAGTGGCATAGGCCATTTCGTAGCTATGCTTCATGTTTGATGAATTTGCAAATGTATGGTCAGTGGTGATCACTTCCAATACGTTTTCATCACTGATATCGACTTTCACTTTGCTAAACCAAATCCCCCCACCTTTCCCGACACAGCCATCAATAAGTTCACCTTCGCCTAAACAAAACACATTTGCAACATTTGGGTAACTGCCATAATTTAAATGTTTTAGACTCAAGAACTCTTCTGGATCTTCTGATGACATATTGTGACAGTAAATCCTGGACATATATGTCTTGTTAACGAGGAGAAGCCCAAACTCGCCATCTGTACTTCCCGGCTGTAGTTGCTTTACAACATGACAGGAGGTCAAGGCCACACAGACACCCTGTGACCAGGTGCCATTGCTCCGACAGACCACCTCGGTTTCCAGAAGATAACCCTGTGTACAGGTAACATTGAGACTCGCTCCAACTTGACTCACTTGGCTAGTGGAGAGGATGACACCATTTGCAAGCACAGGGGCATCAAGACATTCAGTGATTATACAGTTGTAGACACCGCCATCAACAGGGTGACAGCGTGAGTTGAGAGGACATGCGTGACCTTCACATGCTCCTGCAATTCTTGCTGGCCAGGTGGAAATGCTGGAGAAGATGAACTCGCTGTTCGCCTGCAGAGAGGACCTCTCGGTGGTTGATTCGTTGTTAAGCTGACATTCTCCTGTCATAGTGTTGAAGTTGAAGGATCTGCATCTTTTACGGAACAAACAAAACTTTGAGCACTGCATGACGCCTTCTGATGTTAGATAGAGCATCTGTGAGCCTGCCAATATCTTCCCTTGTTCAACATTACCAAGGAGACGTTCATTGGTGCACATGTTACCGTTTCCTATGTGATAACAACAGAAGGATACTAAACCGTATAATAGAAGCATCTCTAGTTCTATATCAACTGTCTGGGGTGTTTAAAGTATCCGGTCTTATGTTCGCTTCTCTCTATACTTCACAGTTAAGTTAACTATTCAATCAATAAAACTTGGGAATGGCTTAAGAACTTTTTGAACCCTGTTTTTGACGTCGGGCAACCAATTACATATATCCGTTTAACAATGCGGAAAGACATATAAAGTCAAACAGATTGTTTGAATAGGTTTCTCATAGACTAGACATATCGACGGAGGGCACTGGGTGTGTGTGAAAACAGTCGGTGTCATGATCCACTAAACAGTCTTAATAGGTATTATTGATAAAATAACACTCCTTTCCTTAATTTCGCTTGTTATGTAATTTCTCTGTATGGGTCATGCCTTTAATAGGAAATCAATAACACTCTAGCGATGTATATCGATACTAGAAATACCACCATATGAAGCGTCTGTAAATGAGCTCATTAGCAGCCCCGTTGCTTTCAATAAATTATATTTTATTCTGTTACGAAGAACTGCTTGCTTGAACAACATTTTCTTATCTATCAAATTGATTTGCTGGTTTATTTTGTTCAATATATTATGTCAATTGGAAAGTCTTTAATGATTATGTTCGTCTGATTATAATAGCAGCACTCGATCGTCGACGAGTTTCCATTGTCAATACTTGTTCATTACAAAGAGTAAACAGGATCAGTTGCAACGCTTACATCATTATCAAACAAGTAACAGAAACATGTGAGAATTGCGAATATATGTTGAATTTTTGAACAAGATTTGAAACATTAACAATACACCATTACAGTGTACTGTCCCACGTAAATGCACTACACAGAAGAGGTTGTGTCGACTGTATAAAGTTCTGGTTAATCGAGGACCGTCATCATATCAGAGTTTCGGCCTCATTCCAGCCGTATTAAAATCGACCCTATATCCTAGGAATAAAAGTTGCAAAACATTGAATCTAACTCTGCGTTTCCTCTCAGCGCAGTCTCACGATGCAACGTGTAGGCGAATGTGTGCTCGGTCAAATACAGACAAAACCTATAGTCATTAGAGGACATTCACTCCATAGCTTGTTATTGTTAACACCATTTGGAATACGTTCAGAATAATTCGTTAACATCTATCTTACGGAAACAAACGGATGGATGGCTATCTTGAATTACTTCCCTCACCGAAAGCATGTGTTTGAACCCGTGCTTTTGCTAATTGAACTGACTGACGATACTCCGGGCGATATCAGTTCGTAATCCGGAAGATGCATATATTTGTAAACAATTGTTGTCTTTAGAATAACACTACCTTCAATAGTACACATTCTTGTACTCTTTCGGGCCGAGTCACATGCGGAATTCGAACCCACACCATCAAGGGAAGGCACCTATCGCCAGCACTGACCGTACCAACAGCTCACCACACGACCATGTCGCCTCGACAGTAATCGAGGTCCAACAATCGATAGTTCAGCTAATTTAACATTCAGTACCCCTCTGATAGACGAAAATTGACGTAGCTCCCAAGGCTGAATGCATAAAAAACACATGTCACTTTGCATGCTTTCTCCCTGCCATAACACTAGCAGCCGTGATAAAAGTGAAATATACTTGACTCGTTGACCCCAAATCACCTCACCTCATATCAGAATGAATCAGTGACGGATCAGAGCTGTACTCTCGACCCATTTGTGGTTATCATTCGTTCGACACTGAATATTGAAAAACAAATCACTCGCACAAGAAGAAATGTCATGTAAAATTCAAAGCTTTAACTGTCAATAAATTGGCATATCATCATGTATAGCTGAAAGCTTGTTAAAAAACATTAAACTGACAACAATTGCCATACACATGTAATCATGTTCCGCTTAAATAACTGTGCAGACATGTTGGAATCAGTATTTGTTAAGATTTTGAAAGAGCATTACTCGCAATCACAGTCTATAGTTTGTTAGTTCTAAAATGTCACTAGTCCAGAGAATGTCACGCTATTATTTCTCGGTAAGGGACATAACAAGCGGTATTGTATTAAGCTCAACATCTAATTACCTCACACAGACTTTGATCTATAATGAACAAGATGCAACACTGAGTCTTTCGAAAGGTTGTTCCCTCTAGCAACAAGATATAGTAACTGACGTTAACGACCAATCACGTACCTTTCTCTAAAGGCTCTTAGCCAGGTTGAAAGAGTTCCTGATTAAAAAGAAAATAGAGCTCTGGTTATATATAGTGTTCATTACTTGCCGTGGCATTGTAAGTAATTAAGAGCGAAAGGACAACCTGAGAATAAACTTCCAACAGCTAAGATAACGAATCTTATTTTTACTTCATCGTAAATCGTTAATTAACCGTGAGTATGTTCACTGAATAGCAACGGAAACGTCACCTCTCATTACTAATTCCAGATATGTTATATATGTGAAGGTGATATTCGGACATTATTGTAATGATACAGAGTATATAAATCATAAATCATAAATCATAAGGGCATACATTAAGGAAACTTCATTCCAACGCTTGTGTGAAACCGAGAGCTGTTGGGTTGATAGAATAATTACAATTTAGGGTGCAATTGCCTTTAGTCAGGACGTTAGGTTTGTAGTGTTTAAGTCCCGGAGGAGCAAGTGTTGTTACTATTGACCGCCATGTTTACAAATACGTCACACCTCATTTTTAACCCAATTTGGGACAGAAATAACCATTTACAGAATATAAATGGAAGCTCATTTCCTTTCATAATTCAGTAGAGTTCCAGTGTCAAGCATAGACATCCAAACTGTTGACATGCACTCATCCTCGATTTAAAGCCAATCAAAGGATTGTTGAATGAGGATAAACGAAAATTGAATTAATACCAACCAAGGTCGACAACTCTCGATCAACTTTGCAATACATTTCTTAGAGTGTTTGGCTGACTTGTATGCTTTCAGATGCGTTCACATCTACGATCTACATACAATACAATACAAAGTTCTTTAAAATCACAAGGTGATCATACATGGCACTGACTTAAAACATCTCTTGACCAATGTTGACGCTTTTACTATTTTTGTGTAAAATCCCCCCGTGTCGAATGCAGTTGCCATATCAGCAATCTGCCTCGTTTTGCATGTTCAGAATGTATTGGTATTTTCCATTTACTAAGAGCTGTCTGCATGCTTGATAACAATTACGCACGCAGCACATAAACATATAAATTTTCGACTGAAGTAAGGGATATTCTGGGCCAAAACTGGGTTGCTGATTGGTGACTTCTTCCAGGAAAGTAATACGAATATATACTGACAAATCAAACACGAAAAGTCACATTGGAGGCGATACCAGAATGCAAGATCATAGGATTGCATTTGACAATCATTTACCTAATCATAAGCTCTGAATATACTAAACTCATCGGCAAAAGAAACGTATTACTTTTAAAATAAGATTTGACGATTTATAGAGACGGCTATAAGTTTTCAAATACACAGAAAACATTCAACGAAACGCAATCTGTGGATAAGTAACAATCAGTATTCCATTATTTTCGGTAAATATCGTGCAATCATTAAAATACGAAAAACAGAATAATTGGGATTTCTCACACTGCATAAATACCGACGTCTATGAGAACAATGATGCAGTATAAAAAAGAACACAAAACAAATGCGGAAACCTTCACAACGAGACTGCGACAGCCATTGGTATGACAGAAATGGGGGCCACACAACTTCACATTGCACGACTCGTCACTAGTTGAATTGTTGTCTGCGGACAGACAAGAGACAAGATCGAGTCGACTAAGCCTCGGTCCCAACCCACCCTGCGTTTTTTTGTCCGTACGTTTTTTTGGGGAAGCCACGTTTCTGAAAACGTGGGGAGGAAGTGAGAAACGCAGGGAGGTATCAAAATCAACGCACGTCGCATGCAAGGTGTAAGTACGTTTCCCGCACGAAATGCCTTGCCGTGATCTGCTACGTGCATCGTACGTTGCGCACGTGGTAAGTGCGTTGTAAGTGCTTACAACGTACTTACACCTGGCGTGTGACCTACGTTTGCCACGTTATCGTACGGGTGCCGTACTTACATGTGCTGCACACGCACGATGTCCTTACTTACACGCACGGTGTAAGTGCGTGCAAGTGCAATGAACTTAAGTTTTTCAACCCGATTTCAGGCACCCAGGGGGTAGGGGTATAGGGCGACCTTCAGAGGTTCTCTCTCAGTGCTGCTGCCTCAAGATGCCGCCCATTTAAATCAGAGACTCCCGCTTCTCTTGCAGCTTCAAATGGTAGCGCATAATAACTGCAGAAAAAAATGCGCGCAACGTACGTCGTACTTGCGGAGCAAGTGCTTACTCGGCACTGGCAACGTGAGTGTTGCATGCTTATTTGTCAGTTGAACTGGGGATGTGCCGAGTAAGCACGGACGACGCACTGACAACGCACTTGCAACGTGCGGAGCACGCACGTGCTAAGTGTGTCGTCCGTGGAGTGTGTGTCCATGTGAAAAACTTAAAACACGCACATAGTCCGTGCGTTGTGTGCACAGTGTTCGTAGAGTGCAAACATGGAAGTCGTACTTGTGAAAAATACGCAGTCGCACGCAGCTGGCACGCAGCGAAAGTTCTGCATGCACTGAAACCGCTACGGCGTGTCTGCGTGCTCCCAAATCCGTACGGTGTCGGTACTTACAACGTACTGCTACCACTATTTTACCCACGTTTTTGCACGTAGACAGCACGTACGTGCAAGTACGGCGGGTTGTGACCGCCGCTTATGGGTTTCGTTGCAGCTTGAATTGGTCTTGTTTGATTTGTGGCGAAAAATACTTGCTGACGTCATCCAACGACTGACGACATCCATGCGGGGACGTGTTCTAGCGTGCATTGATGCAGAGAGTAGTCACACACGCTACTGAGAACATGTTTGACCATTTGTAGATTGTGCGGCCTTTTTGTAAACAATATCTGTTACTTTGTATTAGTTTATTTTGACCCCGTGTCACTTTCTCTCAAAGTTATAATAAATGTACTATTAATAGAACAATGGTGACTTTATACAGTGGTTAGAAAATGATTCGTGTCATTAAATTGATAATAATGCATATCATATCTGTATTATTGCATTTTTATAAACAACAGAAAGTGGTGTCAAGTTTCTTTTGCCGATGAGTTTATACGACTATAGATGAGTGTTATGTATTTATTGTGCTGACAGGTTCTAATGAAAGATAAGTAGCATGAAAAATTGAAACATAACTGTCCCCCCTCCTCAAGTATCATATAACCGTAAGCACATTGATTTCCTTCTATAAGTGCATTGAACAAAACCTCAACTTAACATTTGGAAAAATGACTCAATTATTCGTTTTATGAACGACCAATAATTTTATATGCAGTTATCTATCACATTCGAATACAACTCTATTTATATCCTAAAATTATATATGGTTCGCAGACGCGCCAACAATCAACCATAGTACTGAAGTCATATTACTATGTTCACTGAATTAATGCGGGAAATAAAAGCAAGCAATGAAATAAGAAGAACTACAGTGTTAGGAGAGACTGCATCCGTATCGCAGAATGAATTTTTGTTCTGATTTAATAGTTTTCCCATCAAGTTACCATCAATTCACTACTGACATATCAAATTATTGAGATAATCAGGTACTTGTTATGTATGACATATGATGGTCAGTCTCTCTGTGCTTCAGGACACAGGAAGTTCTTCTGATATGAATGATGTATATAAGACTGGCCCAGACTATCAACGCTAAGATATTTTACAATAGGCACGGTCATAGTAAAGAAGAGCTAATGAGTGCAACCTTCTTGTGGATAACTGATTTAGTACTTTCTCTGATCTGGGATCAATAGGCTACCTTATATTGAGTGCTTGAGTTCATTTGGAACACATGTAAGTTAAGATCAGTGGTGTTAGATCTTTCATTTGTTTTAAAATAGATAGATTGTTAGTAATTTGTAACTACTATAAGTAAAATGTTGTCCATGTCATATTCTAAAGTATAACATTGTTAATATACTTTTAATTTCATAATGATAAGCTATAGTATCAAACACAATTGGGGATTGAGAATCATGTTTTACATTTTCATATTGGCCATTGATATAAAGACTATGTTTATTTTGGAATGGTATGATATATGTATGCTATGGCATATGTGACGTCAAAGAAGGGTGACGTCACATTCAGTGTACTGTTGAAATGTCACAGAAAAAAATAAATTAACCATTGACCAAGTGACAACCATCGAATCTTCACATAGGCTTTACAACTAATTTACTGTGACTGTGAAATTCTAACATTCATAACATCACTGATATGAAAACATTATTGTCCATTCACAACAACCATGTCATAGATATACCTATTTAACAATAACCTTTCAGATAAAAATGGTAAATATTCGTCAAATAATGGATGCAGTCCTCTCCGAAGCATTTTCTCATCCTGTAATCTAAAAACATCCAATTCACCTACAATAGACTTACAGTTGATTACAGAACAGTCAGGTTTGCTTTTTCTGTCATTCTGTAAAGAGAGGAGCAACTACTACCACGAGGTATGCATCTGAATGATATTAGCATTGTTCTCGAAATTCGTAATTCACAACCTGTGCTCTAGTTCTGTAATCTGAAAACGACCGTATTTCTTCAGGTTTATTGAAAACACATGTCAAATTGAACACATGATTAAAATTGATTCCATAAGACCGAATGGCAATGTTTTTTGTCTCGGCATTCGCAAATTTCATAAAAAGTTTCGATAAGGTAAATGTACGACGTCGACCCCATTTTACGTAGTTAACGGACAAAGAAAACCCTGGAGAAATATGTAACAATTGGTGTACTTAAAATACGTTGGACACAGATAACAAGGAGCACAATTTTATAAGAGATTTTAACGGTTACTTGTAAAACTGTCATAGTTTTAAGTACATCATGAGATGGCATTGCGAGAACTGTCAATAGACAGTCTGAGTAGAGTATGTGAATTGATAACTTGAACATCCGAGGTATACAAAAGCAATAGTTGGTAAGAAAGACCAAAGGGTTCACACATTTCCCTAGTGGCAAACTCTGATACAGAGAGTAGGGATTCGAATTATTGTGCATACAAGAACCCTAATTCAGGTTCCTATTAACAAACTTAGAGACAGCAATATCCAGTGCATGTTGCTAATGATTCATATATTATGTTAAGGAGAAAACATGACTCCGAGGTCTTATGCTCTGAGAATAACCTGAAGGGAGGGATAAAGCCCCGAGGGCGTTAGCCCGAGGGGCTATCCGGACCTTGAGGTTATTCTCAGAGCAGAAGACCGAGGAGGACTGTTTTCTCCAGCTTATAAACCGTCAACTATCAAAATTTACGAGTTATAGTTTCGGACGCTGAAAGGGCTTAATTCCTACGCTTAGACCATTTTAAAAGCAGAAGACGAAGGAGGAATGTTTTCTTCCTATTTATAAACGTCAAATGTAAAAATTTACATTTTATAATTTTTGATTCCCAAATCGTGTTTTCATAAAGGGTATGTCGCCCTCGGTTGCGTTATATCGAGGCAAAGAAGGTATGACTATAAATGGAGTAATTCAACTCCACTCATCATCTCGGTCTGCATAGCCGAGCGGTCTAAGGCACCAGTTTAGAGAGCGAAGGGTGCCAGGTTCGAATCCAGCTATTTCAACTTGGAAATGTTTAACTTTGTATACTTTTCGATAATATTTGCTGCTTGTTGGCTATTGCGTTGCAAGTCTGAAAAATTATTCTAAGTGCATTTCCAGGTCTTACTTTAAAAAAAACCTTAGGTTCAGGTCTTACTTTCAAAAGTAAAACCTCATACCGGGTTATTCTCGGAAGTAAGACCTCATTAGAGGTTATTCCAAGAAAAGAAGATACCTACAAAACAACAGACAGAATCCGATCTAGGTTTGTAACTTCATATACAATTCTTGCAAATTATACCTACCTGGAATTCCTTGATAACTACTTCGTAAGGGTCATTCAACTTATATTTCACTCTAGGTCAGCCAATCAGCGATCAGTATAGGAAATGTGATTCTATATGACTGTTGGCCTGCGTTTTGGTGAATTTATGTAAGGTATGGTCGATGAAAAGGCCACGAGATATGTCCCTGCGGGGCGCTACTTGTAGACTGGCTGCATATTGGGAACACATACGGACCACAATATGATAATAAAAAATAAAAACCAACATTGTCTTAAGAACAAGTGACATGAATGAAGGATAACTATACCATATGACAAATCCATGTGCCATTTGTAGCTCTATTCGTATTCATTCAAAAGAAGTTTTGGGAAAAGGGAGACAAAGCTTGATATGACAAGAAAGGACAATAATCAAGCCTATCATTTGCCAAATTGAATTGAATTGAATGATAATAATGTGGCACACGATTCATATACATGAGAATACTTATAATTCCCTAGACTTCACACAAGTTTGCTTAAAGTATGAATACCATTTCCTGAAATGTTATTTACAAGTGATTAGCGATATGGTTTTTACATACATTTAGTCTGTTATAATAGATACTACGTTATTCTAAATATTCAATTAACACATTTCTAGGAAAAATGTCACTGTATGGGGTACCCAACTGATAAGAGATAAAATGATACTGATAAAATAAATGATATACTGTTATGGATTGTTATGAGAAAAGGGTATGATATCTAAATATTGTTAGGATATTTTTCTGACAATACAACCATTTTACATTAGGCATGTATCATGTTTCTTTAAGAGGAAAGACAAAATGTGATCAACAGATAAACATAAAGTAGTCACATCCAGTATCTGGGAAAATGTTTAGACAGGTGACCTTTTGTCCTGTCACAAACATTATCAACCAATATCCTTAAGTAGGAACATCCTGTCTTTTGGTTAAAATATTTCAGGCAGGCAGCTTGACTTGTGACCTGTCACAAAAATGACATAAATAGATAACCTAAAAGTGGGCACATCCTGTATGTGGTAAAAATATGACAGTCTGTTGGAGAAAATCAAGAACCCTTACTAAGATGTCTATCTTTCAACAATGAACTCATACCAATATGGTACTATTATGTTACTATGAAAGTACGATATCTCACCATAACGGATATTACTATCGCAGACAAAGGAGGACTACCTGCTACGTTTATTACTGGACCAGTCACAGTAAGCCTGCACTTGAAACCCCTCCCCTTATGGTTTTAAGAATGGCTCGTTATGTATTGAGACACTATGATTTTCTCCAGAGTCTTATTTTATTTTCATGACTATGAATACATAATACAAGAAGTTATAGATATGAACCGTGAGCAAATGTTAGGCTTGATTTCAATCGTTCGCAGATTATTAGATGCCCGCATTGTAATAAAAAAATATCTGCCTGAAGTTATACATGAAGCTTTGACCATGAGTGAACAATGGATCTGAGCTAAAGGTTAAAACAAACTATATATAAGATGTACATAATGCTTAGCTCATTCAACATTCAAACAGAACGCATCACCATGAGTCAATATAAACTATTTGTCCTGGACACTGAGAAATGGACTCGCTATTATATGTTTCAAGTCCAAGGTAAACTGAAACCATATAGTCTTGTCATGAGAGCTGGGGAACAGCTGGGTACAATATCTGTGGACAGAACATTGGAGCTCTACGATCCAGAATGGCTTAAACCTTTGGAAGAAAGGAAACGAAAAGAACAGGCACTGACCATGCCTTATTCTGAGCAAACCAAAATCAACGTTGTCTCGCCTACACAAGTCGTAGAGCAAGCCCAAGCTCAGGAAAAAAGAGTACAGGCAAATTTAAAACGGTCAAAGGAAATCAAAGTGAGAGGAGGTCCAAGAAAACGAATGAAAACAATATTTTAACTACTATTTATTAAGTGCAAAACAAAATAATAAAGTTAGTTTGAAATAGACAATTGAACTGTATATGTTGTATATGAACAATACGTTGAGACACAGGAGATCTAAACACAAACCTGCTTTTGAAAATCCACAGCCACAGACAAATACACAGCCAACGAAAGAAAGCCACTGCAACTATAACTGCCGCCGTCCCCTCATGGCCCTCCTACTCCTCCGCCTTCTCCTCCTCCTCCTCATGGCTTCCCTCCTCCTCAAGATGCCACTCATGGCCCTCCTCCTCCACATGATGCTAGTCATCATTCGATTGAAGAATTTAGGCTATTGCATCCCTTTACATTGGTAGTTTTTGGGCCCACTTCGAGTTGGTAAAAGTTTATTAGTGAAGCAGTTTCTAGAGAGGATAAAGATTAAACCATATCCAGAACGAATTATATGGTTATACAAGAGATGGCAGCCTTTATACATCACAATTCTTACAGACATTTATCCAAATGTTGAGTATTCCTTCTGGCCTTGAACACTTTCTTGATCCTACTATGGTGAATGTCATTGTGTTGGATGATCTTATGTCGATAGCGAGTAAGGATTCTAAAATAACAGATCTATTTACAGAGGGAAGTCATCACCGCAACCTCTCTATCATCGCCATCAATCAAAGCTTGTACCATAAAAAGGACGCTACGCAACGGCGAAATTGTTACTGATGACGACAGTGATGATGATAGTGTAACAAACCATGCTGATAAACCACAGAAAGCAGATGATCTTGAGGAGCAAGGAATAAGACAAATGTATAAAAGTGTACGTGAGGTAAATAAAGACTTTTTTTAAGAGAAAAGACAACTTTATTTGAAAAGATAAATATAAATGATGAACTGAAGAAGTTGACATGGAGAGCTTTTAAAGAAATGTATGCACAAATTATTATGTATCTGCACCATTTGCAATGGGGACCCAAGACACAAGGACTATATATAATGTGCCTGAATCCAGTGAAAAGGAGACCTACACAGAAAGTAAGGTAAAAGTCCTCGAAATTCTCAATAAAGCGAGGGTTACAAAGGATCTCCCATCGAGCGAGCCCGTAGGATTGGCACCAACAGGAATGGCAAGGCAAGACACGTTATCGCCCGTATGGACCACTGGGAGGATAAGTGGCATTCTGTAAAACTTAGAAGTGTTATCAGAGAACAGGAAATTGGTATAGCCAATGATCTCACTACACATCAAAGGAAAGAACTGAACTGTTTGAGAGAAGAACACCCTGACTGACGCTTCTACTACAACGGGAACAAACTGGTACAGGACCCCAAGGAGGACCACGCTAGACCGGGGAGACACGAGATGGACTTTGAGATCGTCTTCACGCCCAGGCGGCAGTAGAGATCACCCACGATAGGAAAGTGGCCAGGGCCAGGAATATGTGGAACATTCTTATCGCACCATACCTAGAACTTAATTTCAACGTTATACTAGAAAATGGCACTTTTCCTCATTCATGGACGGTTGGTATCATTGTTCCAATTCATAAGCAGGGTGATATCAATGATCCTAACAATTTTAGAGGAATAACATTGCTTAGTAATTTTAGCAAAATTTTCACGTATATTATTAATAAGAGACTTGTAAAATTGGGAGATACAATGAATAAAATAGGTGAATCACGATCACAAGCGGGTTTTAGACATGGTTACACCACTGTTGACAACATGTTTATTTTACAAAGTTTAGTCCAACGATACTTGAATTCAAAAGGAGGAAAGTTTTATGCCGTATTTGTAGATTTTGCGAAAGCCTTCGACTCTGTAAAACGAAACAAACTTTGGTCTGTCTTCCATTATCATAGTCTTAGTACCAAAATGAGTAAACTTTTATCTAATATGTATGAAAACGTGAAAGCATGTGTTAAAAATAATTACGAATTCTCGGAACATTTCGATTTACAACTTGGTGTAAGACAAGGGTGTATTTTAAGTCCGTTCTTGTTTTCATTCTTCATCAATGAACTTGCCACCCAAATCGAAACGAACTGTTCAAGCAGTATCCAACTCCATCCCGAATTAGTCCAAATTTTCCTTCTTTTATGACGTTGTCCTGTTTTCGAGCACTATTATTGCCCTCCAAAACCAATTAAATGAACTTGAACAATACTGCGATATATGGAAATTAGCAGTCAATAGAGAAAAAACAAAAATAGTAGTCTTTAAAAATGGCGGCAAACTATCTAAATCAGAAAAATGGTCATTCAAGGGTATAAATCGGGATTGCGTTAGTTTTTACAAATATTTGGGCTTGTATTTTACAAATGGACTGTCATGGACTAAACATGTCAAATATGCATCGCTCCAGGCACAAAAGGCGCTATTCGGCATCCTTAAAACAGTTAGCCAACTAGGAGATATTAATTTTACGACTTATTTTAAGATATTTGACGCCAAAATAAACCCAATTTTAATCTATGGGGCAGAAATATCGGTATTAACAGATTTTCATCAGTTAGAAAGAATACATTTATATGCATGAAAGAAATATCTTGGTGTCAAAGTGAATACAGCAAATGTAATGGTATATGGTGAATGTGGAAGATATCCGATGCACTTGTTTACAAGTATTAAAGTAATTAAGTACTGGTTAAAATTGTTAAATATGCCCCGTGATAGAATGCCCAAAATGTGTTATAATATGACGTTATTGTACGAGAAAAATGGACAAAGAAATTGGGTTTCTAACGTCAACCATTTTTTATTTTCTATTGGCTTCGGAAACGTTTGGAATGCTCAGTTTGTTGAGTCACACGCAGATTTTATTCAGTCAATAACAACAAGACTAAAAGATATATACCTGCAAACATGGTGTGAAAAAATGTCATCGTCAAGTAAATGTTTTTATTGTTCCAAGTTCAAATGTGATATATTTAGTGAGGATTACCTATTATTTGTAAACATAAAGAAAGTTAAGCGATCATTAGCACGGTTCCGATGCTCATCACATGATCTATTGATTGAGAGCGGTCGATATAAAAATATTAATAAAGAAGATAGAATATGTAAACTTTGTGATTTAAATCAAATTGAAGACGAATATCATTTTCTACTCATCTGTCCATGTTATCTTTCACTACGATGTAAATATATCAAAAGATACTATTATGCCCATCCATGTTTCATAAAATTTTCAACTCTTATGAGCAGTAAAAATCAAACATTGTTACAAAATCTTGCCATGTTCATCCATCATGCAATGCTGTATAGAAATCATGTATTATCTCTGTAATATGTATTTATGTTTACATTTATGTAAACACTATAGTTAATTTGTGTACTATAGGCCTGTGGCCTTTTCAGTATGAATAAAGATTGATTGATGTGTTAAGTAGAAGACAAAAATGATATATATCACACTGTGTTTTCTAAATTGTACAAATATAAATCGTTGATAGAAGATTTAATTGATGATGATGATGATGATGATGGCGACATGATATCTGATGAAGAGAGTGACATTTCAGAGAATGAAGAAGGTCAATAGACATTTACACTTGTAAAGGTGGCCTAAGGATGGATCCCCGACCTGTAGTCACCTAAATAAACGAGGACAATAAAAAATGTTTATTTACAATACAATTTTGTTTTTATATGTTACTTAGAAATTATACTATCAGGTTTACCCTGGAAATGTTGTTTTACACCAAATCAAATGTTATATTAGATAGCAAATCCTCTATTGGAAAATGACAGTTTTAAGGTAGAAAGAAACAACAAGAAAACAACAAAAACAATATAATCTTCATACATTTTATTGACTTCATTTCATGTAGGTTAGGAGCAACCCTCTAGTCTACTTTACAATTAGATAAGTTTACAATGATATCCATTTGTAAGTCATCTTTGGCTTCTTCTTCTAAGAAATGCCTAGTGGTTAAAGTTTATACCCAAATGGATACATCTCCTTTCTCCTTACTACCCCTACCATACGTAAATAGTCAGTCTGGCGACCACTTTTCGTGTTCCACCAAGGGTCACCAGAAGACATCAATCCAGTAAGATGAATACCACAATTGAAACATATACACGAGTCTCCTTGGTGGTGATAAACAAGATTTTGCTTCATTTGAATTGGCCAGTCCTATAACGATTCAAGTCTCCTCTCAAACGAAGTCCAGTAGATCCAGTACAATCAGCAACAACAGTGTTGTCAAGATAACCACATACATCCATCATTTACTGGAGAGAGAGAAATGTAAAAACACGTCTGTACAGTTCAAGGTTTAGAACTATACTGAACTTCACCAGTTCACTAGGATTACATTTCGAACATTGCAACTGCTCCATTTGACCCTGGTGAAAATGTTCTTCATCTACACCAAGGTCACCACCATCAGCTGCATCATAATCATCAGCATCATCATTAGCATTACCATTGTCATCATCATCAAATGGAGGTGACCTTAAATTGAGGTACATTGGAGGTGAATCAATTGATGTATTAAACTCAGTAGCAACCTCCCATTGTACTGCTCCACTATCTGCGATCGTTTCAACATGTCCTATTGGATGACGCTCAGGCTTCTTCCCCTGGACCAAGCTACCGTATCCTGGAATCAGACATTCAATCTGTTGGTCAAACTTCTTGTAGTCACGCTCAATGTCTTCACGGATAAATCATAAATCTATCTCCCACTCCGCCTCTTCTTTCTTTTCTTCCATTGGTGAGACTACTGCAGATAACACCTGCTGCTTTTCATGTTCACCTTCATTGTTGTTGTTAGACGGGGTCTCCTGCTTCTTCCTGACTGGTTGAACGGATATTGACTCATTGTCCAATAACTTTCTCTTTAATGAGCCTGACTTATTTGATTTCATGTCTTTAAGTTCGGGCACAAAGTCTGGTATTACATAATAACAGTCTCTTAGATCTTGAGAGAGAAGAATACCTTTTGAGAAAGGAACTTGTTTATCGCCATTATACTCCCAGTGTCTAAGATCAACACCATGGTATTCTGATGTTGCATACAGACAGACAGACAGACAGACAGACATATTTATTCAGTATAAGGCCTTTGGCCCAAAATACAAACAATTCAGGGTGTACAATGCTGCACATTTTGCTTATTTACATAGTTAAACACATGATATACAAACATATTATATATTTGTGTGCCTTAATTGATGAGCTTTAAATACAAATATTGAAACTTTATGTAACACATCATAATTTTGAGGTGAAATAAGGGAAACACAATTTTGTTGACAGTTAGATTTAATGTATTTACTAATTAGTTTATTACGGAACAAACTGTAGGCTTCACATATTAAAAGAACATGATATTCATTTTCAATAAATTGCTTGTTGTTTTATGTTGCATACACATTTGCTCCAACATGTGTATAATCACCTCTCTTACTGAACTCCAAGTAATAGAAAACTCCAGGAAACTCAAGCCAGTGTCTTAGAGTGAGCATAATACCACGTTTAGTAGGGTAAGACTTGCCACTTACAAACACAGTATACTTTCTGATGTCAATGTACATGACACCGTTCCATGTCTTTGCTGTCGCAAAGTTCCAAAGTCGCAAAGGCATTGTCATCATTGATCAAGATGACAATGATGGTCTTGAAGGGTAGTCAAGGTTTATCCTAGGGATTTCATGTCTGAAGTATTCATCCGTGTAGTGTAAGTTGACAACTGTTGAAATGATTTAAAAAAAATTTAACGGATAACGTGACCTAGAATTCTTCAAAGGTGCCCTAAAGGTCACCCGAACCCCCTAATTAAAGGTCACTTACAGGTCATATCAAAGACTACTTGAAAAAACAAACGGAAAAAATAACCCATACATGAAAACGACTCCGGTGAGGCGTAATTAGAAGGATACTAATTTATGATAATTAGAATATTTGACAATTCTTGACAAAAACATGTTTGTCTCATCTATAGATATAAACTTCCTAAATCACTCGACGAGATAAACATGGTATTATTCAAGAAAAGACAGAGCGCCTCTATAGATTCCACCAGTTACTTAAATGATCGTTAAAACAAAATCCAAATACTGAGGATATCAAAAGGATGTTTCCAACATGAATTCTGCACACTTCAAAGAAAAAGGATAAATAATTCGTATCTTGAATATTAACCTACTTGTTACATCTTATAGAATAGGTTATGATCATACATAGAAATCACTAATATTCACTGACCTATAAAACCCAGACACGCGAGCATACACTCTTTGATGAAAAATAGACATTTTCATTGCTCTCTTATTACAATTTTATTGATAACTGGTGAAGTTGATTGAATCATTTCAGCTCGAAATCAGAAAATCAAAATCACAGGGATCTTAGGAAGCCCATACAATTTGCATTGTCGACAATACCGTGGACATAAAAAATATCAAAATCAATCTCATAATGTGATGACACTATGTGTTTGCAACGAATGTAGAATCTATAACGGCTCATTCCAGGGACTGCATTAGACCCAGTTGTTACAATGGACCATAACGCCCGATCTTCGACTTTTTGGATTTTGATAAAGTAACCTTATATTAAATATATCCGTTAAGGGTTTAAGGTTTAACCTTTGGATCGTATGACAATAACAAATTATGACATTGTGGTTTAGGGTAAGTATGTAATTACTTATAAATCCTGATCCTTTAGTTACCATTTGAAGCTGGGGTTGAAGTGTATATTCCTGATAAAAAAGGTAATCTTTACATTTGTTATAATAAGAGGGAATTTGGACCCCACCTCCTTTACTAAGAGTCACAAGTCTTCGTTTCATAGAAAGTACTCATTGAGATTTGATTGGTTTGGGGGCATACAGACCTTTGAACAGTTGATTGAGCAGAAGACACAATTCAATTTGAAACTATTTTGATATAAGTCATCAACCAGGAGTTATACCTCTATCAGGAGGAGCAACCAATGTTACACGCTTGTCCCTGAATCTAATCTATATCAGAGGTTCTCTTGAGTCGGATTGGTAAAAGTCACGTCC
Organism: Gibbula magus; assembly: GCA_936450465.1. Taxonomy (NCBI): domain Eukaryota; kingdom Metazoa; phylum Mollusca; class Gastropoda; order Trochida; family Trochidae; genus Gibbula; species Gibbula magus. Next base: position 61,409,973 of record OW388303.1, read on the forward strand.
GTGTGAAATATACATGTAGTTATAGGAAAGGCGAATCTGTCAATTCCAGGGAAGTTATATTATACTACAAAAACCATATTGAGCAATGACTTATCCTCCCGGTCCCACATAAGTTGAATAATCAGTTTTATCAGTATGTGAGTAAACTATACGATGATGTCTCCTTCTTCCCTCAATTCAATTTGAGTTATTATCTTTCTAAAAGACAAAGTTCGAATCTTACCATGGAAACATAAAAAAGAAGTTCAAATAGTTCAATCCCTCAAAACACACATCAACGTGATATAGAAAGGTAGTATATAAACTTTGGTTAGGATTGATGGAGTTATTTTATAAATCTGCCCCGGACAGAAACTCTACCCTTCAAATAAATAAAGTCCAAATTGTTGCAAAAAGGTTTATACCCCAAAAAAGCATATCTACATGATATGGGGAGGCTGTATACCAAATTTGGTGAGGATTGGTCAAGTAGTAATAGAGATTTGCTCCGGAAACAACCCCTACTCTTCAAATTGACTAAGTCAAAATTGTAACCATGGGAACAAAAACTACCCTAATATATCTACATATCTACATGATATGGCGAGGCTGAAAACCAAATTTGGTGAAGATGGGTCAAGTAGTTTGAAGTTCTGCTCCGGAAACGATGTGATAACAGACAAACAGACTGACAATCAGACGGACCAACGGAGAAACGGACTAACGGAACCAACGACCGAGATTATCGGCATATGAGGTACACCATGACAGTATAACACATAATAATTGCGGAAAGGGGATTAGCCGAAGGATTTTATAAGTTTTATTATAAGTTTACCAAATGTAAAAACTAGTTTAATATGTTTGTTAATGCCGACACCATTTCACACATAAACATGTTCTTACATGTTGGGACGTTTTGACAAAACAGTTGGTATGAACAAATAAACGTGTAATGGGACAACATCATCAATACATCTTACACGCTGTCCATGTTCTTTCTGATATTGATATCCTATTCCATCTTTCTTAAATAGGTAAATAGTGTCATGATATACGAAATAAAAGTAAGGGGATAGTTTTGCTTCGGGTAAGGGACGTTAGGTAATTTTCTAGTTCATTTTACCACTTCGGAGCTCCATACTTGTTCATCATTATCAATTACATTAGAGTGAGCATTGACGTAGACTACCGATAGCACGTGTTCCTCTTATTAGCATATAAACGATTCTAAAAACTACAATAATACAAAACGTAGGCATACATACAATTGCTAGTTCAGAACCATAACCGAGATAAGTATCCGATATTAATGGCGCCCACGTTTGCAATACAAGTTTTAGCAAGAAAATGTCAATTCATCTGCCATATCTTTGATTTCGAAAGAGAAAGAATTCTGACCTTCTGCAGTACGCATAATAAAGAAATGAACACACTCGCACAGATATCACTCGTGCAACTAAAATGATCGTTCTCAAACTCTGGAAAATCTGACCGACAGTCACACGTGTTGTAAACTCCACATAGCACCACCATTGGGTATTAATCTCTATGTAATTCATGTTTGTATAGAGGTTAATACCATGCCACCACAGCTCATTATCATCTCATTATCATCTCATTGACATAACTCACCATTAATCCCGTGTAGTCCATAGGACTTCCATTATCCATTTAACTCAACTTATCAAACATAATCTGCCATCATTTATTGTATGAACCAATATGTCATGTACATATCTTTATTAAATGAACATCATGTGCATCCAACCAATTAATTGTATAAACATCAACTCATTTCGGTATATATTTAAATTTCGGTTTTCAACAAATGTGTGAATCGTTTGCTTAAAAATAGAGCCATGGGCTCTGTAGCTCATCAGTATTTCATTGATTTATTATCTAAGGTTGAATATCTAAGTTATCTCAAGTAATACATTGTTAACAAGCAAAATAATATGGGTTTTAGATCATGACCCACATTTGGAGTCACAGGGTCACCAATCCTACAATCAAGAATCACCTTTGACCAAAGAATCTCTACACCACATTTCTCCTTTCTAGAGCTTTACATATAAACTGGAGAAGAAGATGAAAATAGGTTTTTGGGTCATGACCCCGTGACCTAGATTGGGGACGAAATCTACAATTTAGAATACTCATTGGCCAAGGAGTCTGCACACAACTTTTCAGCTCTCTAGACCTTTTGGAACTGGAGAAGAAGATGAAAATAGGTTTTTAAACATGTGACGCCTGTGACCCCATTTGGGGTCATGGGGTCACGAAATCTACAATTTAGAATACTCATTGGCCAAGGAGTCTGCACACAACTTTTCAGCTCTATAGACCTTTTGGAACTGGAGAAGAAGATGAAAATAGGTTTTTAAGGATGTGACCCCTGTGACCCCATTTGGGGTCATGGGGTCACGAAATCAACAATTTAGAATACTCATTGGCCAACGAGTCTGCACACAACTATTCAGCTCTCTAGACCTTTTGGAACTGGAGAAGAAGATGAAAATAGGTTTTTAAGGATGCGACCCCTGTGACCCCATGTGGGGTCATTGGGTCACGAAATCTACAATTTAGAATACTCATTGGCCAAGGAGTCTGCACACAACTTTTCAGCTCTCTAGACCTTTTGGAACTGGAGAAGAAGATGAAAATAGGTTTTTAAGGATGTGACCCCTGTGACCCCATTTGGGGTCATGGGGTCACGAAATCTACAATTTAGAATCCCCATTGGCCAAGGAGTCTGCACATAAAATTTCAGCTCTGTGGAGTTATTGGTTCTGGAGGAGAAGTCGAAAAAAGCGAAAAGTTTACGGACGGATGGACGGACGGACGGATGGACGGACCGACATTTGGAGCTTATGGGGAAACGTTTTACGAGTTTTAATTTTATGAGGTCAGCAGTTTTAGGAGTTATTTTTGTCCAATGTTAAGTGGTTTTGGACTCTATTCTAACATTCATACCTTATGAGATAAATTTTTGTCCATGTATAATTAGTGTATTCTATTTTTAGTAACTGCCCCTTGAAGTTGGACTGTCCAAAAATTTCTTTACCTTGGACATTTTCTCTCATTGAATAAAAAAAGTCAATAGAAATGAATTTTTCAGTGAAGATTTATCCCTCTTCTTCACAAATAGTGAAACTCGAGATCAACATCAACTAACTCCGAAAAACGCTCTGCAAGATATATATTATTGTTCGTCAATATGTTTTTGCATTGTTCATCATGTTTGAATTCTTTTTCATTGGATTTTTTAACAGGACATTTGAAGTTATTTCTGCTCCATTGTTGATATGTTCCAATATAATAATAGCATTCCATTTATGAAAGAAGAAAAAAAAAATTCTGGATGATTATATTTTGATGATATATATGATGATGATTTATATGATATATTTTGTAAAGTTACTTTAGCAAAAGCTTTTAATATTTTTCCCTTTTCGAGGTTAAAACCCCCAAAAAGTTAATTTTGCAAGAAAAAGAGGTTCGTTTTAGAATGATGGAATATGTATCTATTGCTGCAATAAAATAATTGTATAACAATTGACCTGTATTGGATTATCAAACAAGTTAAATGTAACAATGCTCAAAATAACGCTTTTGGTAGATACCAAGTACCGATGATCGTTACAAATATCTATACATATCCAATATCTGTGCATTAGTTATATTTTTGCAATATGGGTGCCGAATAGAACCTTTAAAGTTGTAAAGTTAAATATTTGTTTATCTTGGACGATCTCACTGCCCCTTAAATATGGACAATCTTTATCTATCTCAACCTTTGACTTTCCAAATGCCTTAAAATTGAATAATTCTTTAAGGTTAAACCTTTTTAAACTTTAATGACTTAGACTGCCCTTCAAATCTGACAGTATAATTACTTCATGACATTGGACTGACTAAATACCCCTTAAAGTTGGATGGTATAATACTTCACGATATTGGACTGACTAAATGCCCCTTAAAGTCGGACGGTATAAATACTTCATGACATTGGACTGACTAAATACCCCTTAAAGTCGGATGGTATAAATACTTCATGACATTGGACTGACTAAATGCCCCTCAAAGTTGGACGGTATAAATACTTCATGACATTGGACTGACTAAATACCCCTTAAAGTTGGACAGTATAAATACTCCATGACATTGGACTGTCTAAATACTCCTTAAAGTTGGACAGTATAAATACCTCACGACATTGGACTGACTAAATGCCCCTTAAAGTCGGACAGAATAAATACTTCAAGTCATTGGACTGACTTAATGCCCCTTAAAGTTGGACAGTATAAATACTTCAAGTCATTGGACTGTCTAAATACTCCTTAAAGTTGGACAGTATAAATACCTCACGACATTGGACTGACTAAATGCCCCTTAAAGTCGGACAGAATAAATACTTCAAGTCATTGGACTGACTTAATGCCCCTTAAAGTTGGATGTACAAATAATTTACGACATTGGACTGACTAAATGCCCCTTAAACGTTGGATGGTATAAATACTTCATGACATTGGACTGACTAAATACCCCTTAAAGTCGGACGTTATAAATACTTCATGACATTGGACTGACTAAATGCCACTTAAACGTTGGATGGTATAAATACTTCACGACATTGGACAAACTGAATGCCCCTTAAAGTTGGATGTACAAATAATTTGCGACATTGGACTGACTAAATGCCCCTTAAACGTTGGATGGTATAAATACTTCATGACATTGGACTGACTAAATACCCCTTAAAGTCGGACGTTATAAATACTTCATGACATTGGACTGACTAAATGCCACTTAAACGTTGGATGGTATAAATACTTCATGACATTGGACTGACTAAATGCCACTTAACAGTATATATACTTCACGACATTGTCTTCATCATATATTTCGTAAAATAGCCCAGATTCAAAGGTCGAGATCTCGTTGACGAGAATGAGACTAAATTACCCACAAGCCATTCTTCATTATGCCGAAAAGCTAAAACAACAACAAGAGAAAAGATCAATTGAAATTTAATCATGATTAAACTCAGAACCTGCATAACATGCAGTAGTTACAAATAAATGCGAAGCGAGATTACAGAACTGTCCTGAACCCTGGTCCTGGTAAACTCAGCATAAGGTCATCCACAGTCATATTTCCTGGATCTCTCAAAAAAGTCAGACCATCCTTCCTGGTCAGCCTAACCTCTAAAACTGAACAAGTAGTCCCAGGTTATCCTTCCTGGTCCAGTCGTTTCAGGTAAACCTTCCTGGTCCACCGGCCATCCTGTCTGGTCTGGTCAACCTCACTGTTACGTCATCTCAGGTCTTTCATCCTGGTCAGACTTTCCCCTTCATCAGGATCCCCCCATGAGACTTTGGGTGTCCTCTGCAAGATATAGATAAAATCAGTCAAACAAGACATTTCATACTTGGATGGGTTTGATAATGCAAGGGGCTATCACATCTACTTCGTTTTATTACTGAAATTCCAATTTAGTTCACACATTACATGTGCTTCTGAATTAACCAATTTCACTACATAAACTCCGTAGATGTGATAGCGGTGATTTTAAAGCCTTGCTAATGATGTATTTTTGACTGAACACCCAACGTTTGAGCCTCTCTAAGGTAAAACTGTTTGAAAGTAGAAGCTCTGGACCATTTACTAAGTTCCAAAATCTCAGTCAAAGATGCATCTTTGGTGAAGTAGAAGCCCCTCTAACAGAATGTGCTTTATACACTGTTACATATTCCTGCATCTTTCATCACATTGGTTACCCACCTTGCTACTGTAGCTCTGGTTACTGATTTATGGGGTTTGACATAACTGAGTAAGAGACTATCTCTATCCCCATCCTTCCGCCATACTGCTGTACTGTCAAGATAAACCCTCAAACAGTTATCGGGATATGTATCGTATCACGACCCATGTATCATGATAATAATAGTCTTACATGTTACATATCAACACTTTGTCAATATATCGTATCACTAGGTAAAACTGATATCGTGATAAAAATATGAGTTTAAATTGTGTTTCTGCAGAAATGATGTAAAATAAACTAGTGTCCAAAAGAAACGATACCATCTATTTTTTTTATATATCTTTTACAAAGTGATTTTTTTTCGTATGAACACATGGTTTTGCGTATCCCACATCCCAAATGCAGTGTATTCAATCGAAAATACCGAGAACATTTTATCACATCCGGAGAAATGGTGCACTTTGTGAAAATGACATTATTTTAGGTAGCATAGTTTTCAACTGCAGATAAAGTTATAAAACGGCTGACCATACACGTTGGTATCATAGCAACAAAAAGCACACAAGAAAATATCGGATTTGACAACCATTGAGAGTGAGAGGGCCGTTGGAATTGTCACATAGCGAGTCTCACACGCCAACGACGACAGAAGGTTCGGTTGCGCGCGCATAACAGTCATCAGGTTAACGCAATGGTCACGTGATAGAGATCGGACAACATGCAGTTCGAGAAGAAGGTGATTATGCTTATTGAAGACCGCCACATCCGGGTATTTCATCTCCGAAACCCATTCATCATTACGACGTTAACGTCAAAGACGTCACTGAGACACATGATTAGCAGACAAACTTGGTAAAAGAGATTGAAGACTCATGATATCTGAACACGTCGTCCATACCACAAAACGTTCCTGAGGCCTCAACAACGAGTAAACAAACAGACGAATTCAACGTTGGAAACAGAGAGATTGAGCACTGGTCATGCTCTCATATGGGAGCCGAGTTTGCATCTTCAAGAGCAATGGTAGACAGCGTGTTTACCGAAGAATTAGTGACCTTTACTCTCTGAATTGCGTCCATCAAGTCAGCCCATTGCCTCCTTGATGAATGACATAGCTTATCTTCTGACGTCATCCGACGTCTGACGTCATCAACCCATAGACGTGTACTTGCCCGTTCTGACGCTCGGGATCGACATACCGAATACAAATGTGACTTAGTGACGCCTCTTTTGACATTTTCAACATTTGTCATTTGTGTGAATGAAATTTCCATTTTCAGACCCCTCACGTCAATACAGACCTGCACAAATGAATGCAAAGTACTGATTGAAATGAATTTTGTACACATGTTAAATGAACGAAATCTCAAAAGAATAATACCAACTATAAATTTCCGTGTCGTTAAGTTTTCCTGTAATGGCCGCTCAAAGACGTGGTATCGTTTCTTTTGGACACTAGTTTAGATCATCTCATTTTCCGATCATGTCAGTAAGAATCGCCCTGCTTTTTCGAGTTAAATATGTTGTCCAACAATATGAGTTAAGATGACGTCCAATAATAATAAGTCTCTGCAGAAATGGTTCAAAATATACAATCTCATTTTCTGATCATGTCAGTATAAGATTGGACTTGTTTACGAGTTTAACATGTTGTCTAAAAATATGAGTTTACATTGCGTCCAATAATAAAGAGTTCCTGGAGAAATGGTGTAAAATATACAATCTCATTTTCCGATCATGTCAGTATAAGATTGGACTTGTTTTTTAGTTTAATATGTTGTGTAAAAATATGAGCTCAAATTGTGTCCAATAATTAAGAGTTTCTGGAGAACTGGTGTAAAATATACAATCTCATTTTCCGATCATGTCAGTATAAGATTGGACTTGTTTACGAGTTTAATATGTTGTCTAAAAATATGAGTTCAAATTGTGTCCAATAATAGGAGTTTCTGGAGCAATGGTTCAAAATAGACAATCTCATTTTCCGATACTATGTATACTATGCCGTACTATGCATCCTGATCCATAACCTTACATTTAACTTGGTATTTATACATGTACTTCTTGCCAAAAATAGTTTTACATGAAAGTTGAATTTTTATATTTGTGATTAGTAATGATTATATTTTGACCTACTTTACTCATATCAGCTCACATGAGAAACTGAATAGGTGAGGTACCCAAAGCAACCACTAATTAAAATATCCATATGATAAACAACAATAGGTAATATAGGTTTATCAAATGCTTTCATACACCTTCATGACATTTAGAACATTGTTTTTTCGATAAAATGATATTTGTTTACACTTACCTGGTTTCATGGTGCCACTTCAGCCTCCATCTTTAGTCACTTCCTGTCATGCTCAGATGATGTTTTGTCCAAAATTAAGGGGTCACGTAAAACTGGGTTCCGTCTTAGAGCAAAAACTGGTTTTCTTCTTTTACCCCTGAATGTGTTTGCTCTTATAGTCAAAGGGAAGCAACTCCAATTAGAGTCCAAACTCATTGGACAGAGTCCATGTCCATGTTTTAGGGGGTAAAACTAAACTCAATCTAAAAACAGTTCTTAGCTCATAAACAACCTGTAGACAAATTTCTGGACATTGCTTATGAGCTTAAGCTCCTAAAAAATTTACCCCCTAAGACATTGATAGGCCAACAATTGAGCTCCTAAGCAACTAATGTTAGCACGGATGGACGGACGGATGGACGGACGCCGGACGCCATCCCATGCCATAAGCCCATCGGGCCTTTCAGGCCTGATGAGCTAAAAATGGAACATGTGTTAATATCTTCACCAAAATGTCGCATTCGTAGCAATAAAGAAGTTGAACATAGAATTAGGTTTCTTTTAAAATGCCAGCTTGTAAAATGCCCCTCAAAGAAGAATAACATATTATGTATTGTGAATATTATAAATCATAATTGGTTCTTCCATCAAAATAAAAAGTATGTATTGTAGTAGATAACGCATTTTCTTTTACTTCATTCATTGCTCACACAAGCCACAGAGAGTGTGATATATGCACTATAATTGTACACTAACAGTACAATATAACAACTGCATCTATGACGCTATGACTCAGTTTGATGCAAGAACGTATTAGAATCTCGACTGTGAGATCTTGTTGATTAATAAAGAAAATACTAAAAATTAATTTCCATGATATACCGTTTTTCTAACATCGAGTTTTTCAAAACCAATTTTCAGTTTTATACGTTAACTTCGTTTGATAAAAACACAGAAGTTTAGTATCGTTCGTATTCATAAAGTGCAATTTGATGCTAAACATGATTTACAACTGAGCATCTTGTTTCTGTCTTTGACTTTTCAAAGGGAGCAGGGCGTTGCCAATGGAAATGCCTTCCTTAATGTTTCTGTGTCTTGCATCAAATATGCCTTTGAGGAGAACAAAGACTTTGAAACGCATTACAGCGTGTATTCTATATAATATCCTCTCAGCATGGTGTATCGTTCATCATATAACTTATTCATATCGCAATAAAGGTTACCAAGCTTCAAATTCCAATTTTCACAACATTCGTAACACGGCATGATAGAGTGGGTGACATTATAGACGGTTTGCTGATATCAATGATATGATGCTTTTAAGCTAAAGAAATAGATATCTAATGTGCAATGCATTTTCAATTGGCATTACATTTGTGAATTCAAAGCTATGTTATTAAAAAAAAATGTGTGTGGTTATATAGCATTGTTTTACCTTTATATCACCCGTATACTGAGTCTACTAAGATCAAAAGGGCATTTTTCGGCAATAGTCAGTACTCGATAACATTACACAATTTATAACGTTCAGCATATGTGAACCCAAACAACACAATGGATGTACCTTTAATGTTTCTGTGACTTGCATCAAATATGCCTTTGAGGAGAACAAAGACTTTGAAACGCATTACAGCATGTATTCTATATAATATCCTCTCAGCATGGTGTATCGTTCATCATATAACTTATTCATATCGCAATAAAGGTTACCAAGCTTCAAATTCCAATTTTCACAACATTCGTAACACGGCATGATAGAGTGGTTGACATTATAGACGGTTTGCTGATATCAATGATATGATGCTTTTAAGCTAAAGAAATATATATCTAATGCGCAATGCATTTTCAATTGGCATTACATTTGTGAACTCAAAGCTATGTTATTGAAAACAATATTTGTTTTATTTTGGTTATATAGCATTGTCTCTACGGACCTATTGTTATGATCGTGATCCTATAGTGTTTATGTCCATGTTCATCAACATTATTGTCAGGACAGAGACATTTTGCAAATTCAAACAAATATTTGTTACTTATAAAGAGAAGTAAAAGTTTATATTGTGTGATTTATTTGTTGATTTGTCATTATCAAATTTGATGTTGCTCTATAACCTCTGTAGAGCAATAAGGAGGTTCCTTATCATTGTTACTGAGCATCCTCAGTTGTCAGATTCAGATAGGCCTTGTAGCCACATACATGTAGCCTTGTAGCCTTAGTGTACACTTTCAAAAACAGTGTTCGATAAACATATACGACACTTTAATAACTGTCTAGAAATATGATAATAAAATAATTCTATTATAATTGTGAAATATAGTATTTATTTTATGTTAAAGACTGAGATATATTTTGTTATTTTTGCTTGATAATGGGGAAACGGTCGTGCATATTGAGTAAGAATTATCTCCCTTGCAACTGAAAATTTACAATTTCTCAAAGGATTTTCAAATTATTATTCAAGTTAACCTGGATACATATGAATTTTTGGGATTAATTTTGTTGTTGAATTGTATTTCTTCTATCAAACAGTGATTTTTCCCAGCAAATCTTGATATCAACTGACATCAATATTAATGTTTGACAGAAAAGAATAATGTGCAAAAATTCAAATTGGGTTAAAACTCAAAATAACAAAAAAGTTGCATGTTCGTCTTTCATAAACGTGTAACCATAACCCGTTTATTTTTATAAGGCCATAATTATGAAATATGTTTATTGTTTTACCATGATGACAGTGTGAAATGATAGTGAAAAATTTGTACGCCCACGACCTACATTTGGAGCTCATATTTAAAAAAACAAATACGGCGACCCTACTTTTATAACAGAATTGAATTTCCCTATTTTCATAACAGAATTGAATTTCCCTATTTTTATAAGATAAATGAATTTCCCTATTTTTATAACAGAAATGAATTTCCTTATTTTTATAACAGAAATGAATTTCCCTATTTTTATAACAGACGGTTGCATCTTTACCGGTACCTACCGCGATCAGACTGCAGTCAGAGTGCGGTTGACCGTGATCAGAATGCAATCAGATTGCGGTTTTCAGGTAACTAATTCTGCAAGGGTCTGTATATTGAAATATTACCTATTTCTTTAGAGTTTTTTTAATTGTTAAGGAACCTCCTTAATAAATAGGACACAAGAAAATGATTTACCAGTGAAGAGTTATATCTCATGTATATAAAAGTTCATGCGAATGCTGTGTTGAATGAGAATATCTCTGCTATCTTATGTCATCTGTGTCAGACATAAAACAAGTGATAGATTTATAAACATAGTGAGTATTTTGAATTTTGCAGTTATTATTGGAAGGTTTTACTCCACCGCGTACAATTAAATTAGAGAGAGAGAGAGAGAGAGAGAGAGAGAGAGAGAGAGAGAGAGAGAGAGAGAGAGAGAGAGAGAGAGAGAGAGAGAGCTACAACAAATATATTTACCTCATTAAAGATTGAAAGTGTTTCCAGGAATAGGATATCGTCTATTTTCAGATTTCAGTTTGTATTGTGGATGTCATCAAAGTCTGTTGATTCTGATTAATGGCATATTGTATTTAAGCTGCTTTATTTTGATTTTTAGTTCATAGTAATTGTGCAGCTGCTCGTGCTGAGAGCACGTGGTTGCTTCACTTATGATTTTAGCTAGATTTGACGTCTAACTTAAAGGGACAGTAAGACTATAAAATGAAATTGAAAAGTAACGCCACCAATAGTAAAACACCCTTCTCTCTTCGGAACATTAAGTTAAAAAATGAGTCTACATTGTTCCGTAAAGCTAGGGAATCGTTTTTGTCATTTGAAATTCGAAGTGTGTTCACATTAAAATGGCCGCCATGCAATTTTGCTTTATACGCAACACCGTTATTACCACTACGGATAATTTTTTTTCGTAATAATATGTTTACCCTCTAAAGTAAATAAACAACATAAGACATAAACTATCATTATAAATGGGAAATTTGAAAAAAATTGAAAACAGAATTTGTTATGTTGCAAACATAAGGTTGTTTGTAACTTGGACATTTTAAGAAGAAATTAAATTAAATCGTATATGTTAATGTCACCGAATATTTCGTAATTATTCACTTAAATAACATATTTGAAACATTCACACAATCGGTGTCTCTGGTTGACACACATACTCGTAACTTTGTTGGGTCATACTCGGACTTTGGTATCACCATGAATGAACTCTTGGACTTTCTATGTACATAGCTTATACATGTTTGGATTATTAACTTTCTACTAAATATATTTTCGTAATAAAATAATTGATTTGACAGAAAATGCTCTGTTGTTCCTTACCGTTTTTCAGAGCAGGCTTCCATTTCTTTTCACTAACTGACAAGTTTACGGTATTCCAAGAGTGGTTCAACAGTTGATCAAACAGAATTACAAGAAGCATTTTCGATTATAATATTCACTTGATCGTTAATATTACAAAATCTGTCACAAAATAAGTGCCTATCCCCAGTGAAATGAAATAGAACTAGCTTTATTTCTTCATAGTAAACCTATGTGGTTAGTTCATGTAGTGAATTAGACAAACTTCTAAAATAAAAATAACCATAATGCAAAGTAGATGCTCATCAGAAAAGTCAACTGAAATATAACAGATCATATATCGACCAGAAGCAGTGTGATAATGTCAGAAGAGACGTATACCCGTCAACTGTTTCCAAATGCCATACAACTGTCAGATTGAAATTAGATGTCAATGCTTTAAACTTTTTCACTTGAAGTATGTTTTCTTGATTTTTACTTTCTTTTATGTCAAAATTGTCAGACTTTCATAAAGTCATTGCACTTTGACTGTTATTCTGACTCACATTATTTTGCTAAAAAATTCACGTTCTTTTAACATTATAATTACATGTCAAAGATTCGCATTCTGTTTCTTGTAGGCTTTCATTTTGTATTCAAATCTGCCAGGATTTTAAGACTTCGTACATGTTATATTTGTGGTTGTTATAAGACTGGAATGAAAGTATAAATATTATCAGATTACTTTTATTCGACAAAAAATAAAGTCCATAATATGTTGGTTAAGATCCGCTACATAATATAATTATAAGTACATTTAATGTACATTAGTTACATTAGTCCAAATTTAAACATTTAATTGAAGGGAAACTTAAAAATCGTCCACAATACGTAGTTTGTTTAATGTTCATTCATAACGGCTCCACAATATTCACCCTTTGGTATTTTCCCAATCTCATGGAAATCACTTTGAACGTAACATTCTTACCTTACTGCGTGACTGATCTGAACACTGCACCATAGAGGTCATGCATATGTCAGGTGACCTTCAACCCCAACTTCACTCCAGCCAATCAGCGACGAGGCTAGAAAAGATTCAAACCGATTTGAGTTGACATACGAAACACCACATTCAATGTCGTATCTAGTCGGCCTCTGATTGGCAGAACATATTGAAGGTGAAAGTTCACAGTGAATGTCACCTGGCATGACCTTTGAGGGGTTGTGCTCACATCATCAAACGAGTTAGGCGTGTAACGTTTGATCCGTTTTAAATGAGATTGGCGCGCATTGTGTTTATTGCCGCTTTCAAACTTTAAGACGTCTAAACATATTATTGGATTTGATTTGTCATCTCCTAAATAAATATAACTCTTTTTTTCTATTGTGAAACATGGAGTAGCAAGCCTTTAATGACATGTTCACCATGACAACAAGATTGCTCTGAGAGCACAAAAACCCCCGGGTTCCTTCTCCTTCAAATAAGTAGTTTAAATGTAAGGGTAATTTAATGACCTATTAATATAAATATATAAGCATGTCAAATATCGAAGGCCTTTCACCAATCAATCAAATAACGAAATAGATCCTACATCAAAGTCAAGGTCACAAGGTCAAGGGTTATAACCTCATTTTGTGACATTGGAAACATAACATTTTACTAACTAATTAAAAGTTACTGTCAGTCTGAAATCGGAAAGCTGAGCACTCTATGTCAAGGGCCATAACTCTGAAAATATTATTCCGATCGGTCTTCCCCAAAAAGCACATGCGTATCACCGACGTATAGGCAAAGAATCTGTAAAGTTCCAGAAAGATTGATCAAAAACTGTGGGAGGAGTTGATTTCAGAACACGGGTACTGTCAGTCTGAAATCAGAAAGCCGATTGCTCTTAGTCAAAGGCCATAACTCTGAAAAACAATAATCTGATCGGTCACAAAAAAGCACATGCGTATCACCGATGTATTAGCAAAGGATGTGTGAAGTTTCAGAAAGATAAGTCCAAAACTATGAGAGAGGTTGATTTCAGAACACAAGTTTCGGGACGGACGGACAGACTGGCTTCGCAACGACATAAACCCCTTTAGGTTTCATCCGGGGGTTAAAAAGTACCTATCCCTCTCTTTCTTAATGTTTTTACCCTGTTGCCTCTCTTCTTTCGTATTTCACTAAATACCACAGCAAGATTAAAAACACGTAAAATGAGAGACAGAGCCAGTCCCTGACACGATAACCCTTCAGCTGGGGAAACTGTCACAACATGTATCTCTCTCAATGTGAGCTAATTGAAATAGCTGACACATATCCATTCATGAAACTTACAGTTTTCGTTCTGAATCCGGTAGAATGCAACCTTTCCCTTGCTGTTCTTCAAAGCGGCTAAGTGTTAACTCCAGCACCAAAACAGAGACGTGTTGGCTATTAGAGACAACATAGTCCATAGTTGAGATTATGTGGAAGCACGTGGTGCAACCCATCTTCGATCATCACCATTGTGAACTACCTTGTCTTTCTGTGGCGTCTCTGTGAAGAGCAAACCATATTTTTTAAAAGCACGTTTGTCTTTTTTTATTGGTATGCTCAACCTCCCAACGCCAACACTTGCGTAGACAACAAATACCTCGGAGGTGAACAATGATGCGTGACACATTTCATGTTCATGAAAGGCCGCATGGGAAATGAACTCCTTGGCCAATGTGGGTGTAAATTGTACATTTGGTGACTCTCTGGCCCTCGTTAAAACCCTATGTTGTCTTCTTCTCCAGAACGAAAAGACCAAAGGTCATCAGCATTTCTAGATTGTGAATGGTAGATGTGGTGCATTAGGGGTCGTGTCTACGTATATAGATTTGTTGATCAATCAGATAATTAAAGTGAAAATTTGGTGATTCAGTAGTCACAAGGGCCACAGGTGCCATGTCTTAAAAAGTGTGTTGTCTTCCAAAAACTAATGCAGTACTTTGATAGCTTGTTATTATTATTCATTAATTTGTTCAACTGTTCAACTGTTCACCTGTTCAGTGGAACCCAATAAGACCACAGAGGCTACACCCTTGAACTATGTGTTCTTTGTTCTTCAGAAGAACTAAAACCTTAAAAAGCTTAAATAGTGTCAACCTCCAAACGCAAGGCATTACTCTTGCCAGTCTCCATTAGTGGCTGATTTAAGCCTCGCAGTATTTCCTTCGCTTTGTCGTGTCAATATAGTGGATCGCTGAACCTGAAAAGCATAGTGTGTTCCGATTTCATAGCAGAGAAATCTTAAGAAAATACTGCAAGGCCTAACTCAGCCAGTAATGGAGACTGGCAAAAGTTATGCCTTGCATTGGGAAGTTGAAATAGTATTTGCAGACACCTTTGCCAATGTTGAATATAATTGTAGATTTGCTAACCTCTGAGGATTTCTTCTGGAACATTACCAACTCTATATGATGTGTGTTGCAAACCTACAGAAACACTGACTGTAATTTAGTCATAAAAACATTTGTACTCATCGTCCTATCTGTGTGTCAAAATGTGAACTTCAAAAGTGAACATATTTGGAACATTTAGAAATGTATAGTTAATAATACCACAACAACGAAACAGAAAATGAGTCGTTTTCCTCGTATGTCACTCTGACTCATCTTTAAACAATTAGTACAACAACAAATAAAGTGAATGGATAATGTATATCTATGGATCATTTATGGATCCATATCAACATTGTTATATTTGATTCAATAAGTCAGTCAATGCATGTGTCTTAATTGTGAAACAGAGTCATTATATCAGCGTCATTAGGATAACGTGGGCTGAAATATGACGCAAACATTTATTATGGTACCGCAGATGTATTAGGTCTAGAGTACATGCTACATTGCATACATTTAAGATCAATGTTTTTGTTATTTAAACATGCATAGCATTATGTACATGGGCATACTTTGGATGTTTGATTGTTTAGTGAAATTGTAAATTCAAATTCATTCTGATGGCAATATTGTTTTCGATATATTTAGAAGAAGAAGAAAGAAGAAGAAATGGCATTCACCTTTTGCATTTAAATTTTTATCACTAGGTATGTTTACGTATCTGATCGTGCATAAATATAATAAACATAATAAATAAGGAATGGCAAGTTGAACTTAATCTCATATACCAAAGCGTTTTCCTTGAACATCTATGCACACGATTGCATGCATCCTTCTTTGGTGTTTCATTACTTGTTAGCTCATCAGGCCTGAACAGGCACTTGCTAAAGAGATCTAAAATCTTGCAAAGACTCCTAAGTCAATGGGAATTTGAAATAGTAAATCTGACCCTGTAACCCCAAATAATTGTCACATGGGCGACGACTTCAAACCATACTTTCAAGAACGAAAAGGCCGAGAAAGCTAAAATCAGACCTTGTCGTCTTTTTCTTTCGGTCCATGAGTTTTATACATGGTAAAACTAGTGACCTTGTGGTCCAACACCACACCCTAAAACCTATAAGTGTTTTCTCCCTACCAAAAAACGTCATAGACGAAGCTTGACCTATATGGCATCATTTATGACGTCACGTCACCATGGCAATGTGATATTCCCCCCTAGGGCATGGTATGAAACATACTAACCGCGATATGATTGCCTTCGTGGGTAATAAACGTAGTTTATTTACTTTGTGGTCCAAATTAACGGTTACAAAGGCGACACCCTTCATCCTATTTTCTATAAATTGTGTATTGTAGTTATAAGTGTTTCTTTATGTGCTGTTTATGGGTTAATTGTTCCCACAACGAGCTCAAGTGACTGTCTTGAAGTTCTATATCTCATGTGTCACAATGGCCTACTGAAACAGGCGATGGAATCAAAGCCTCAAACAGCGGCCCCGTGAGATACAGCAGAATAAAATGGTACCCAATAGTGTGCTAAATCAGTTAAATCGGACTTGGAAACAGTGTTAGTAGAATCGTAATACAATACAAACTAAACTTCAGACCGCAGAAACAAGATTTAACTATGCACACGAGGAACTTAAAGAAAGGATCAAGTGAGAATGGAAACAGCAGTTCTCCAAAACGTAGTTAAATCATTGAGCAAAGGCTGTATGTGTAACAATTCTAGAAAACAACTTCAAATAGTAAACAACTCTTAAATCTGATGTGGAGCATTTTCACAAGACCGACATATGCTGATGAGCTTAAAGAGCCATCAAGGTTGCTGATGAACATATCGAAAATTTTCCAAAAATCTATCTCCGTGAAATAAATACACTAAATTTTTCCAAAAAATGTTCAATCTAAAATATGCTGAGAAATTGCATTAATTAGTAAAGGTGTTTTCTAGTCTAAATATAGATCCAGTCTATTATTTTCAAGCGCAAAGCATTATGGTCTAGCTCACACACAGTAAACAAAGACACGAAAGAATAACACAAATTATGAGCAATGAACGAAATCGAAATATATAATGTTTTGGCGGTTATTTATTTACCCTTTCATTTAATTATCCATTTGCTACAGATATTGGAATAATTGTTTTACCCAACTTGGTATATTTCTTGAATTTTATAATTAATGAGAGTAAAATTTTTTAATAATTTGCTGGTCTTATCTCAATAAGAAGTACATTAAACAGGCAATAATTTGTATATTCTCATGACATTTAGAAACATTGTTTGTAAAGCAATCGTCACATTCAGTAATGTGTGACAAGAGTAACTTGCAATAGAGACACGTGCAGCACGTGCAGCACATGGTTTGTTATGGCGACTTGCGCTAGAGACGAGCCTTCACGCTTCGGAAGCGCTAACTGTTTGTGTAGTACGTTTTACGCAAAAAAGGGGATTCTGTTTATATGACGTCAGATACCCTTAGCGCGCTACTCGAAGTGGTACTTCTCTTTGAAACCAAATTGAATTACATTGTCGTGATATGAAAATAATTTAACATATGCCATGTTGTAGATAAAAGATTTCTCTGGCGATTGACGTTATAAGTATATTTTCCAAAAATTATTTTAAATTTGAAACACTAACATCCTTAATGGCTCTTTAACATGCAGGTTACCGTGCTGAAAATGTCACTGTTTTGCATTTAACATACGGTTGCCAAATTCTACTGTGCACTGCATTTTTCCAAGGAGATGCCTTTTGTAAAGGTCACCAACGGGAACCTCTCTTCAGATATTGGACATACAAGCGTACCATGCGGGCTACCATTCTGAAGGAGTTTAACTGTGACCTGTGAGTAATGTCAAAGTCACTAACATCGACTAGGCCATATTTTCCCCCTAGAAACACATTGATGTAAGATATGAGATAAGAGGAACTATTAGATACAAAGATATTCAACTGACACGTTAACATGCAATAATTAACACCACTATTGTAATTTCTTCCTTAAGACGTATGTTGTAGAACAAAACCGTAATATTGTAAAGGATCGGAACCAAACATATCGTTAGCGAATCTTTAAAAAATATGCATGGAAGCGTGACAGATATAAACTATCAATTTGAAATAAAAATTGTCAAATCATGTAACACTATATGAAATAGTGACAAATTATAAATAACCGAAAACCATAAACAAAACGTACCATTATCATTCACTGTCACAGTTGAGAAAAGTCTTACATCGTTTTCCAAACTTTCTTTTTACTGTTCATTTATTTCAAAACGTGAATGACTCACTCAAAATGAAATATCCATTTCTCCATTTAGAGTCGCGAAATAACGCCTATGCTCGTGATCTGAACTATCTCTAAACGGAAACCGAAAATCTCGATGAGATGCTCTCTGTCACTTCTTGTTTTCAAAGTTCTTTTTCAAAATACGTTATTGACAGATTGGGTTAGTGCAGAAGTCAAGTACTGTACCTTATTTTCAAATTTCCTGCTCAGAATAACTGATTGATTGATTGACATGTCCTCATGGTCAGTAATTCCAGTGAGTGGAGATTCAGATATCCAATCTTAGTAACTTCACGTGTCGAATAATAGTACCTGCCCAAAATAAGTGATTGCCTGATTGATTGCCAAGTCCCTTATATTTTCTTTCTCCAAATTATCTGTTCAGAAGCAGCTGGACAAGTGCAAGATTGACATTTCTCAGAGAAATTGCTCTGACTTTTTAAATTAGCCAGAGCTTCCTTGGGTGGCATATACTCAGAATAATAAATTAAGCGCCACACACTGTAGATTGTGAATGTTGGTGGTATATTCACAATTTCGAGCTTCTCGGCTCATATCTCCGTGCAACAGTGTTAACAGTAGTTATATGCACAGCCTAGTGATACGAAACTATGGTTAAGGTTTCGTATCCAGTTGGATACGAAACTAAAATAATTACTCCTGCTTTAACAAACGGTTTAAAAGGTTAGTGTGTATTGTACTTGTATTACAATTATTCAGTAAACCACGATCAAGGCATCTTCCTACGTATACAATGTGCTTTGGACTCACTCACCTAGAACATCTATTGCTTGAAGGAGGTAAATCTGAGGAGCACCCCAAAACAATTATTCAAACACTGTTTCGAGGACCGAAATTGTTAAACAATCCTCTGTCGATGATAATTCCTATACAAATAGTCGTTTTACGTTCGTTAGCGAAATTGTGTAATTAAAAGGTGAAACAAAAATATGGTAACAAACAAAGTATATGTGGTTTAATTCACATAACGTCATTAGCACGAGACCTAATGATTTATTGCGCACTATCAACCTTTTTAAGAACAGTTGTCACATTTTTAAAACTAGATTTTATTTTGAGTCTTGATGTTGACATAATTACCAACAACTTGGTAGGTCATACCAGCTTGTAACATTTTGTACTGTATAATGACGATGTCCTTAAAATGGGTAAAAATCAGTTTTTTTAGACGAAAACATATAACAGTTTATTTATTAGATTTGAAATTTTATGAAAATTATTTTGTTAATATATACTGATAGATAAATGATGCTGCTATAATATTAAAAAATGATTTTCGTTTTAAAAGTAAAACAAACAGAAGAAATGAATGGTTAAAGTTGATCTTTCCCACATGGGAAGATTGGGAGGAAGATCACAAAAGTTATTAAAATGGGTAATTTTAACTAAATGAATAGAAACATGACAAAATATCGGTCTAAGGCCCAGAGAATAAAAACAAATGTTTCTGGTCTTTACAGACTGACAATAATGATGCGATGACGCGATTTTAAAAATCTATTTGTGACTTTTTTCTTTCCGATCGAAGAGACAGTTTCCATTTTATACATACTTCTCATCGTTTAATTTTTTTTTTTACACAATTATACATTAAATATGTGTTACTATGCCAAATGGTCACTAATCTCTACACTCCATCTCAACGTTAACAGAAACGAGTGACATTTTCATTGTCCAATGTTTTCTGAGGCTAAAACAATAGAGTTATCTACCCCTTTCTTTTGTTAACCTAGAAAAAAGGCTTGAGGCGTGGGTTTGAAACTGACGCAGGCAGAAACCAGAATCAAATTATTCTTTTTTTTGGCCTAATGATTTATTTCAAGGTTATTTGGGTTGGTAGGGTTTGCTGCTTGGTTCCTTGCTGACTTTAGCATTTGTTCCACCTTGTGGCTTACACTGGCAACATGACTTTGGTTCCTGGTTCTTCGATGCCGCAATTTCTGTCTATATTATGTGCCAACTCTAAAGGAAAAGAAAATTATAATATATTTGCAGATATTTTCATTGTATTGAAGCTAAATGATTAAATGTAACATTCTGTTATTGTTTTTTATATAAAGTGTAGATATGTACTGGTTGTCAAAGCGTCCAGTATCTTTGCTGAGGAATCGTTCTCTCACACTATTCTTATCTCCTCTGTGTAGATGAGAGTTAGACCCGAGTGCAGCCAACCTTTTCCCATACCGAAAACAGACATGAACAGATTATGCGAAGATATTGAAAATAGACACATTGTTAATACAAGTGTAATTTGTTCTTTTTAAATATCAAGAACCCTGTACAGGTTTTTATACACATCTTTTTGTTCTGGTTCTGTGTGAATCAGCGAATGCTTAAACAAGACATAACATACGCAATATAATTTTTTGAAAATAGTTTGCCAGATGTTTGCATGTATATGTCTAAATATAAGAAATATTACCAGTAAAAAAAGTGATTAGAATATTCAAAACATTTACTTACCCAGTTCTGTCAAATGCTGAGCGCAAAGTGTCAATTTCTCCTGTCGATAACTTTTAATGAATAATTAAGATGCGAATATGGTGTTTTCTTTTAATTTAGACATTCTAAAACTTCTCATTTTTAATCATTGAGAAATGTAAGACAAAGTATACATTATACACATTAACCCTCAGATGTAAACATATTAATTAACTCAAATGTGATAAAAAGTCTTATTACGTTGAACTATACTTTGATGGGAAAACTGATACATGTTTGAACTTTATTATGATGCACTCTTATAAATTCAACATGCATATATTTGCCTATGCATACAGTTTACGCAGTCGCACTGTCACTGTCACTTCCACTGTCACCGGCAAGCTATTGATGTTGCCGAAGAAGATGGCGGGTGTGTTGTATGAAAGGTTGTACTTCCTCCAAATGCTGGTTATAGTCATCAGGATAGCGATTTGGAGTGCAGGCCTCTTTGCACAAAGCACTAAGGTGATTTGTTAGTCACTAAGATAACCTCAGTGCAACGTTAATTCATAAGAGTTAATCTTAGTAATGGTTGCTTTCACTAGAAAATACAACATCAATGTTGACGTTGTTCTTGATCATCTTGGCGATCATGTGGCTGAGGGAGCCGATTTAGGCAAGAGGCAGAGGACACGGCACTGCTAGCCCGAAACCATGAGGATGTATCAATACAATTATATGTAATTGTGAACAGGAGAACACAATGCTACGGCCTATCAACACAAGGATCAAGGAACGCCAAGTGTGAACAAACTTCATCAGAAATTCGCCCTATCTGAGCACACTCTGAAAACCAAGGATCACAACATCATGGGAAGGTACCAACATCTTGTGAACCAACAAAAACAACTGGCATCAAATAAATGATGCGATTGGTAATCGAAGGGGACAACCTTAGATCTAAGGATCACCCCAAAGCAATTCGAGAAGCACCAACCAAACCATCAATTCAATCTTGTCGCATCTTATCCGAGAGGCCGCTGCATGCCAATTAACACGTTTCATCATAATCACCGTCCAACCACTTCACATCAGCTTGCCTCAACAATTGGCTTATCCTCCCAATCAACGGTAATTCTTATATTTACAATTTCAATAAATCCTATTAGTCTTTCTCATTTTACAAATTTGTATTACTTATTCTTTTCTTCAAGTACATTTGTAAAGCGCCAAATTGCAGGCAATCAGTGCCTGCTCATAGCGCTACATAAACAACACACACTGCAGTTGAGATGCTAGGAGTAGAAGATGCTGCAGTAGGATGACTGTCAGTAGAATTTGTGAAACAGATACGTTTTCAAGCAACTTTTAACAGCTGTCAAGGATTTCGAGTTCTTAATTACTAATGGTAATAGTAAATCATAGGTAATCAATTAAGCCTACATACCATTTTATATTTAGCAATCATGTTTGGTAAACAATGAAGAACGGATTTGCAATATTATAGTATGCAGTTTTCATATCTCTAATTTAGTTTCCTCATCATTATTTTCATTGGTATAAAAATGTATAACTTTGTGATTTTTCTTACATTACATCTGATGAAGGAGTTAGCATTTACCCTAAATGTTTTGTATTTCACACTGAAAAAGTTGTTATCTAGAAAATATTCGTGTTCGTTAGTACTTAATTGTAAATTTTCTGTGTTTCGGACATTTTACACAATATGTGGATAAAATGTCGACAACATGTATCATTATGCATCATCAGTGAGACTCGTCTGTGCCATTTTGGTTGTGAATTGTTATGTTTGCATACCTTTTGACCAAATTAAGTTCATATTTCAAACATTATTCAATTTAATGTATTTTTACTATTACTGTCCCAATGTTCTTACATGGGAACATAGCAATATCTAAAAAAAATATGAGTCGTATCAGTATAAAATTTTTGATTTCCCTTTTCTACATCATCACGAGGCACTAGTATGAACATGAAACGATTCTGACAATTGGATCTAGTGGTGGGATAATTAAGATTAATAAGGTCTTACCTTTATTGGTTCCTTTCAATTCAATGACTACATTCGTTCAATATAATTCGTGCATCAGGGAATTGGGTATAGTTAACTGTGGATTAATGTAGGAGTATTGACGCAATTATATGCTTAGAAAACGTGTCTTAGCTTCTTAGTTCTGTTGGAATATTGACAAAGACGTACATGAACATGATTAACACAAACTTCAGAGAAATAACATAGGTAAAGGTAATCATAGTATCTAAATTTTGCACCTTGAAATGAGGAAGCTTAACGAGCGTATCCGCTTTTCAGACAAAACATGTTTACTTCTAGGCATGTTGATTTACATGTAACCAGTCTACAAAAATAGTAATACTACAATCTGTCCTGCAGAGATGTGATCATTAAAACATGGCGGAGAACACGACTCCGTACAAAAACAAAATAAGTGTACGTCACATAATGGACTTTCTGAAATGATGATAGTTATTCAGTTACTTTTACGTATCCGATAACCCGATATATGTGTGACCCTCGCCGTGGCATACACTGTTTAACGAGCTACCACATCTTGCTCCACGTCACTATCTGGTAATGTACAAGTGTGCATAATGTATTTATGAAATGAAAAATCGCATTAACGAACCATAACAAACCTCGATTTACCGAAACATAGCACGTTGAAGATATTTGTGGTTCTAGCAAAATTGAAAATATTGTTTTTCGCAAACAATATAATCATTATTGATGTAATATGAATAAAACAAATCGTTTTAATTCTATAGACAGTGAATATGTACCTCATCGTGTTTACTGTGGTGTTGTTTTACATGTTTTGTGCCTTTATCGAAGTATAGCAGCAATAAATTATATAAAATTTGCCGTTATACTTCGATAGCGACACAAAACATGAAAAACAATCCTTATAATTACCAAATCAACAATGTTTTCTTTAAATATTTACACAAGACTAATATATTTGTCATAATCACGGGAGGCAGCAGCTTTTTACACGCAACAATACATGGCTGAATCAAAATTGAGGAATACTTGATTTTAAACGGCAGCAGTCTAATTGAAATCGACCTTATTTCGAGGAATAAACTTTGCAAAATTATGCAGTTCCCGAGATAGAATAAGGTTCTGTACCAGTTTAGTTTAGACAAAACGCAATCAGATAGCTGACCAATCACATCATGATTTTTAACGTTCAGCGTTTGGAAAGCATTCGGGCATTCGTTAACAAATTCCTCATGTTACGGAAACCGACGAAAGTATGGCTGTTAGGAGTTACGTGCCCGTATCGCTTCTCGTACCGAAAGCTTTTGTTGGACGGTCTGTGATTTTACCTTAATAGCACCAGAACATGCGAGCCTACGGGCTGTTATCAGACGGTTTGGCGACGAACCATTTGAACGATAAGAGTTCGTATCCAAGTAGATGCATTTCTTTGCAACTTTTATTTTTCGGAAAACGGTCGATTTCAATCCGACTGAAAACGGCAGAAGATTTAATTTCCCCAGAATTCACATGCATACCATCAGGGTTCGTTTGCTTCTGGATTCCGCTTTTTGGATTACCCATCATCCAACGACGTTCAAACATGGGAGGTGAAGTTAATTGTCTCATTCGGAAAATAAATGTATATTCCAGTAATTGACGTTGGTGTGAAGACGATATGACATATTTAGTTCTCATTTTCAATAAAAACATTTCGCTCAGTTGTAAGAACCGGCTGACCCGACCGTTTGTCCGAATGGATTATGACGTCACAAGGTACTAATTTACGAGGTATGGTTGCACAATCATGTGCATTCATCGAGAAATGGTTTCACGGTTTTGAGAGCTCTTTATCAGAATCGCGGAAATAAATGTACCAAAATCATTTTGTAATTATAATTCAATGTTGAAACTTTTTCCAAGGTTAGCAGGTCCACAGTTTACAATCAGCATTGACCAAGAAAACTGTATTCGAATTTCACCGTACTCTTCTAACTTTTCTTACAGAGAGCTGAAATATTGTCTGCAGGCACCTTGGCCGACATTCTCTTCTCACAGAGGTTACTCCCTTCAGATCTCCGATGTTCTTGATGGCCTGAATCGTTAAATTTTACAGAATGTTGTTTGAAATCTCTGCAGGGGAAACATCTTTGTAATCTAAATGGTTTATATCTCAAGATAAGTTATTGATGGCCTTGGTAGAGAATGGGAAATGCATTATCGATTAACCTAATGTGTTGTTTGATCTTCAAATTACCATTGTAAATGCATCGAACATAAAAAACCCGCAAAGATTACTTCCTTATTCAATATGTCAGCTATGCAAATGCAAAAGCCATCTTCTCATTTCTTGTTTAGCTTTTGCATTAAACATGCATTTTCAACTTCATGTTGATTCTAAGTAAGAACAATTTTGCTCTTTACTGCGTATAATTCTGTTGTGCCCGTTCTTCTACATATATCTTTTCCAGATAATTATTTCACAGGTGTACTATAATTTTTAAAATATACTTTTGTACATTAATTCAATTCTATTACTGAAGTGTAGAATATCGGCTCATATACATAGGTTGGTACATATTACATGACCAGACACGTATGTACAGTGACAATGAACTCATTTGATACATTGCAGGAGCTGTACAACTTGCTAAATTCTTACAATATGATGTTGACATGATACTTTTAAATGTAGCTCTACTTGCGGCTGTACAATATGCATGGCGTAAACAGTTTTAGCGGAGCTGTTAAAATTTGCAATACACCTCTCATACTCACCTTCAATAAAACTTTCATGGCATCGTATAGAAAGTCGTATAATGTCTATCTTTATTGTACAATCTACCAACGGCATTACTGAACAAGTGCTTTTCTAGATCACCCACACTGAATATGATTCCTCAGACAAGGAAAGTGAGAGAAGGATATACGGATATACCTTTGGTGCCCTTTTGAAGTGAATTATATTCAAGAATACAATTGAGCCGACTCACAAGCTCGGAGGAAAACAAATTATTGTTCCGAAAAAAAGACTTAACCTAACTCCTAGATCCAGACACTCTGAAGCCCAAACAACTTTATTTTTAATTGAATCCTTACGATCACGTAGTAATATGTTTTTGGATGAAGATCATCAGACCTACCTATTGATTTTTATTATATGACGAGCAATGAAATACTGGGATTTAACAGTGAAATAAACTGTCTATCAAGCTACAGTGAAAATAACTTCTGTTTTCACTGAGAACAGTGACTGATATAATTTGACGTCATAAAACAATGGTCTCACGCGGCGAATTGGCTTATGTCGTCAAAGTGTTTCTGTGGTGACGGGCTGTTCCCAGCGGACGTTCGGCGAGAAAACGACCCTTTTCAGACGTAATTACAAGGAAAACCTCATAAAGTAAATAGAATATCCGTCAATTCTTGACAAATATCATGTTTATCTCATCTCGTTAGGTAGAAAAGTTATATATGTTCACTCGTTGCTGCGTCAAGAAAATACAGATATCCTCTATATATCAACTAGCCTACCGGAGAACCAGAAGTAGCTAGTGATTTACATGCAACCCATCTTCCCACATCAGTTTGTTAGGAAAAGCATATTCTATCATACATGTAAATTGCATATTTTCCATGCCAAGACAACTCTGTTGCCTTCTGTGAGTTACTGTACAACGAGACGGCGATGAGGTAAAGTAATTGTACAGGTCTGAGTTTAATTCAGATAGTATATACTGTATATCAGTGAATATATAGTATCCTGTTTCTGTATTCCAGTAAGTATATTTAAGAGTCCTGTTCATGTAACCTGCAGCACTGAGTGTTTTCTTCATGTCAACCAGGTCAAGGATAAATGTGAGCAGTTGGAAACATCTTGTTAATTAATACCTTAAGATCCGTGATAAGTTGTGTTGACAGCACTTATTGAATAGTCTGCAACTCTCGAGGGAATCAATTATCTTCTGTTCATCATAAATATCTTAACTGGCGTGACATCCTACGTCAATACCAATAATAACCCCCTGAACTATAATTGAAAGTTGGTTGTTGAAATTTTAGTCATGTTTCTGAACAACACACGAAGACCACGAATTGGAATACAAGACACATTTTAGAATAATAGATACACGACCCTCAATATACACCTACGTATATCTACCTACCTATATAACAT
This sequence comes from Gibbula magus, assembly GCA_936450465.1. Lineage (NCBI taxonomy): Eukaryota > Metazoa > Mollusca > Gastropoda > Trochida > Trochidae > Gibbula > Gibbula magus. Next base: position 61,437,583 of record OW388303.1, read on the forward strand.
ATACAGAAAGTAAGACAATGTTCCTCATCTTGAATTGTGCAATTGGACTGGAAATGTAAACTTGGATCAGTATCCTTTCTAAATATCATGCCAAGTCACACACGTTATCTGGAGGAGGTGGAGGCTGACGTAGATGGTGCTGTATTGACTCATTCACACTCGAGTCCCACAAACGGATTCATGAGTTAGAGTTGTTGTTTATAATAATGTCCAATGACAATAATGTCGAAAATAATGCTTTCCAAAGGGGCACCACTTTCTGAGGTTAACGGTTGCAATTGGGTGCACAGACTAGAATGTAATAATTAGAAATGGTATATTTTTTCAGCAAAAACAGCGGATATTCATTTAAACTGATTTCGTGTACTCCAATACATGTTACACAGGAAAATTATTTTGATTTTGATTTCGGACAAGGCGTTTCGAAAATCAAATGACAATCTATATGAATATAATGTGACCGATATCGTGGTTTGTCTGAATGGTATATCAATAAATTCGTCTTTTCCAGGATCAGAAGAGTCGTCAAATTTTGCAGAAGAGAGGTCTTAGTAGAACTGGGGAAATCATCAACGATAATATAATTATACGGGTGTGGATATATCGCACATATACACTCCGAATGCATGGTCAAGACGCATCTGTTCTAGCCCAAGCTGCCAAGTATAGTTCGCCAGGTACCCACTAGTGCTGCTGGGTGAACGGATGCAAATGCTGAATAAAGTCCATTGTCTAATTTGATAATACAAGCCTCTCAACTCGTATTTCATTATGGGACTGGGAATCATACTTCAAACTCTCACATTTACCAGCTGTGAATCGGGTCACCCATACGACGAGCCGCGCTTGTTGTTGCTGAACTTCACTGATGATTTATACCGAAGCAGCTCTCATGTCATTTGATATGGACAACGTTTCAGAATGTGCATCAAATTATCAGGAAATGGGTTTGTTGACGTCAATGCAATGGAACATTTTCTCATATAAACTTTTTTCAATGTAGATAAAATTACTTTAATATTTTCTAAATAAATCAACCGATGTCGCAACAGGACTGTCATGAAGAAATTAAGCAAGATTGTCCTAACTAGAGGATATTCCAATTCGTAAACGGAGATCATGTAAACATGTGAACATGTAGTGTTGTTATTAGGGCAGCGCCATAGATCAATAGACAGTCTTCCTTCTCTTATCTGTGTCCAGATTAACAGGGCAACAAGGATCTATCTAAGGGTATTGAAGAGGCATGTTTATACACACTTAATTCATTGTTTGCGTGGAAATCAGGGAACCGTAGGCCATTGCCATTTATGTGGTAGTTATTCACGAGGTAGGTAATTAAGTTGATTTATCGTTCAGATGAATGGGTGTTTATATGTGAAGCATACGTCATTTCCATGTTAATCAAAATTAATGAAATTCATCGGATATGTGACAGTCGTATATAAGCGATCAATGCATTGCATACATGTATGTACAGTTGTCACATGGGTAACACTCGTACACTAAAAGCTGACGTAGATCTATTGTTTATGGCATTAACACTCCGTGTAACAGACCGAAAACTGGTATTATCATGTTGGGTTTTTTGTTCCAAATAAGTAATTATTATGTATTTTCATTTAACGAGATGTATTCGAACACACATGAGGCAGCAGTTTGGTAAATCACAATTTTTCAATGATTTAAATTCCAAAATATTTGAATTTCATTGCGATGAATGAAAACAGGTTTGGATAGTTTAGGAACATTTTTTGCGTTGATATCTTCCATATGTTGCATCAAATAAATAGAGAATACTAAACGACGTTCCGTTTAATAACATATTTATGAAACGAGTGAATGGTTTGTATTTAACGAGAGAAAGCGAGTTAACAACAAATACCATCTCACGAGTTTCATAAATATGTTATGAAACGGAAACGAGTTTAGTATTTTATTTCTACTCACTGATTTAAATGCCACTTAATTCCACAAACTTATCCATAAATGGGACACTCTCCATTGCGACCGCGGCGATGACATTGTGACGTCAGATTCTGGCCATTATGACGTCACGTCAATCGGCAGCACGCGATGTTATTACACTAAGTGTAATAACACGGTACAATTATTAAACTGCGATATCTTCAACGAGAGAGTAATAAACATTTATTATATTCCTACTTTATTGAAAATTGAGATATACTTTTAATTATCTATCTAATACTGATAGACCAAACGTGTTAACTGGTGTTCAGATATATCTGTCTGTCGCTCTTGACAAGTGAATAATAGCGTTTAGTTTTTTATTCATTATAATGTCAGTATTCTTTTTTAAACAATGTATCTAAAGAGCCATCAAGGATGTTAGTGTTTCAAATAAAAACAATGTTGTGGAAAATATACTTATATCGTCAATCGCCAGAGAAATCTTTTATCTACAACATGACATGTGATAAATATTTTTCATATCACGACAATGTAATGCAATTTGGTTTAAAAAAGAAGTACTCCTTCGAGTAACGCGCGTTAAGGGTATCTGACGTCGTATAAACAGAATCCCCTAATAGCATAAAACGTACTACACAACAGTAAGCGTTTCCGAAGCGTGAAAGCTCGTCTCTAGCGCAAGTCGCCATAACAACCCATGTGCTGCACGTGCTTCTCTTGCAAATTACCCTTGTCACACATTACTGAATGTGACGATTGCTTTATAAACAGTGCTTCTAAATGTCTTGAGAATATAACAATTATTGCCTATTTGAGCAAATTATGATAGATTTTAACTCTCATTAATTATTAAATTCAAGCATAATACCTAGTTGGGTAAAACAATTATTTTAATATCTGTAGCAAGTACATAATTAAATTAAATGGTAAATAAATAACCGCCAAAATTATATATTTCCATTTCTCTCATTGCGCATAGACTTTGTTATTCTTTCGTGTCTTTGTATACAGTGTGTGAGTTAGACCACAATGCTTTGCGCTTGAAAATAATAGACTGGATCTATATTAAGCCTGGAAAGCATCTTTACTAATTAGTGCAATTTCTCGGCTTATTTTGGGTCGAAAACAGTGTCTATCTTTCACGGAGATAGATTTTTGCATCTCCTTGATGGCTCCTTAACATATTTAAAAGCTAACAAAGTAACACCAGCTGATGGCGATTTAATTTTGTTGACTTTCTTGATTTAACCTTTTCAAGCTTATCCTCAATCCTACCCGTCATCCTACCAGCTGGGCAACGTGCAGATGGTGTCTCTTTCCTCTTTGTACACACTCATTACACATTGCCATCATCAGATTACACACGTGAATACATCCGTGTGATGGTAGCTCCCATCTCACTAATGTCATTTCTTGGTCTCTACAAGGCAATGAACTTCGCTTAGGTTGAAACAAGTAAAACCCTCATAGCACTACTGACGTCAGAAATACGCTGTAAGACCATTGTAGATATATTTTCTTATGACGAATCAAGAAATTCAGCCAAGAGAAATCGCCATCAGCTGATGTTAGATGGTTAGCTTTAATATACGTTTAAGCCTAGAGAGAATAAAGTTTGACTCTAACGTACATATAGGTGTCATAACCATACGAGGGTGTGTCTTAGTGATGGAGTTTTCATGAACAAGTCTGGCGTCGACGTTGGTAAAGGCAGAAGCCTTTTATATACAGACATATTAGAAAGATTCAGGGAAGTAAAACTTTCGGTCTTACTTCCCTCTCAGCTTTTTAGTTGGGGTTTTACAATCCCAAACATAACCTCTGTGTAGTGTTTTATCCTACACAAACAGGTCGTGAATGATGGACGAGGTTCATTATTTTATACATGGTTCACGTGTAATGTTTCTCATCTTACCTTCAGGGTCATGTAGGCCAATCATATGACCCTTTGCGATAGCGAAAGAAGCCAACGTATACAAAATAAAGGGACATAAAGTTTACAAGGTGTGATCATTTCCAGGTAAATACAATGGGTGAAGTGATGCAATTTAATGGGGTAAACATAATCACGAAGTTACTTAACGATTAGGCCTTATTTACCTCTACAGCACACGGAGATTATAACCGCGGATTCTTATTTACATTAGACTCTGATGTTACAATGGTCTTTCTCTTCGGCAGGAAAAAAACACAGCATGAAAAGTTAATCTCCAAATGTAAAACAATAGTTTTAGGGCCACACAAGTTTCGGACTATGATTATACAAAACAAGTTATCCTGGTCATGAACAGAGCAATAGGTACATTGATCATGCAAACATCGTTTTGTGCTAGATGCAGTTTCATCTTGTGGTTTGATTCGACTTCTTTCGAACAGTGGCACAAAGGAGATTGACGTTGAGATGGCAGATTACTGTCCTACAAAGAACGTGGAACTTGATATTACTGCAGTGTAGTCAGTCCTCTAGTGATTAAACATGTCCAAACATCCATAAAATAGACCGTCCAGGTTCCGGTAGACTCCGAGTACCTACACCTCAATATGATAGGGCTTTATTGCATTCTGTTCGGCGTCAACATTTTGCCTCTAGTAAGACCCAAGGAACATCACGCCATCCGTACCATTTGGTGGAGAAGTAGTTATGTTCAGGAGTGTTCCTCTTTTGAATGTAAGCTGGTCACTTACAGGTGCTCGGTTGGATCCAGAAGGTGTTTATCGATCGTTATATACCTCAAGGCCCATTAAACACCATTTGAACTAAGTCTTTCCGGGAGAACATCCCTGAGAAAGGGAGAAGGGCCTTACAAATCCTATCGATAGATATATTACCCCGCTGGGAGGGCCTTGTACCTGTATAATACCCTTCCGGCAGGGTGAGAAATTGTTGTTTTGATAAATTATACCAATTTGTCTCTGATCAGCACTCCTGAAGACAAATCTGTCATTAGAAGAACCAGAGTTGACAAAGCACCATTGCCAACCTGGAGATCAAAAAGCTGTCGAAATAAACTTCTATACTCTGTTATTTTTTCAACTTGGGGGTTTTGTCCTTCCCTGTTGGGGATTCTGTCCGCTGGGGATTTTGACTTAGGGAATTATGTCCTTGGGGATTGTGGTCACTGGGGATTTTGTCCTACGACCCCACAGATAAACATCGCCTATTCAACGAAAATAACCTTCAAAGATCTTTATTTTACACTTTCGTCTGGAGAGTTCACAGTATACATGAGGGTTTATCATAATTGTTGTTTGTTTTCTTGTGTTGTTGTATCAGTTTGAGACATATTACACCTTATGGAACTGATTGCCTATTGCGCAATAACTAATAATATCCGTAATCAGTCACATATGTTTTATTTTAAGCTGTTAATATAACAAAAAAGTCATCTTCGACTTTACAAGCCAGCTAACTGTTACCGAAATAGTGTAAGAGACTTTATTACTGGGAGTAAATCGTGTTTACTGTCTCTTACTCAGTAATATAACCCTTAGTTGGTCTCCTACTCATTAAACATATCATTGGAAAGGTCATCTGTAGGACCGAAATGTTAATTGACAATCAGAGGTTTATTTGTCACTAGAAGCAATCAATCAAACACACAAATACGCCAACGATAGAACATGATGCGTATCTACGTCAGTACACCTTATTATATGGCGAGCAATGAAATGCTGGGATTTATCAGTCTAATAAACTGTCTATCAAACTACAGTGAAAATAACTTATATTTGATGTAATATACATTTGTATATGTAAAAAGTTCAAATTAGCAAACAAACGACAACATGAGCATGTGGAGAACTCTTAAAAGTGAAATAATAATAATAAACCAAATACTGAGAAGCAGAATGTGATCAAATTCAATGCTTGAGTGTGAATGGCAGTAATTTCCAAGGAACTGATGAAATCTCCGGGAAAACGCAGTAATGTAGGCTACCTGCACTTCAACCTCATGTGTAATACACAGAATTATGCATTACAAAACAACTCCTTTGATTTCATATTGCAATTGCTCTGATCTTTGTGTCATTTACCAACATTGTTTAAGAAGACCCTGTGATACATCTAACAATTTCCCTTTTATTGTCTTCTTTCCAAATCTCGATGCATTGTTTTGATAATTGTTTTCAATTGGTACGTCTTTGTTGATAATTCTACATGGATTGTAGCAATGCAACGTGTTTATGTTGTTGACATATTGATTTTCAAAAAAATGATTGATGATATCTTAAAGAATGATTAACGTATTTCTAAGTCTCTGTCAATGTACGAAATATAATCATGTGGCGAAATTTTCCGAAATAAGCTATGCAACATCAAAATGTTTTAAAGTTACAGTTGTTTGACTTGAATCCACACTGACCTGAATAATATTGAAGTGCACAGATGTCCAGTCAAGGTCAGTGTGAAGAACACTTTTCTCTGAAGATTATCTTGATCCTCGATTATGTTGAATAAACCATCATTTATACACCATATTTACATAATAGCAATACTTTGAAATGTTATACAAGAAATTCATTTGATCATGTATACTGTACATATACTGAAAAAAACACTTGCATTAATGTATTTATATGTAATACAGCATAGCTAAGGACTATCGTATGGTAAATTGCAAAATATGCACAGCAACTGTTGAGGTATTACAAATCTCTTTAGTCTCTTTCATTTTTTAGAATTTGTTATCGTGACGAATTCTACTTCAATTTTAACAACCGTAGCTATATATTGTTTGGTTTGATAACTTTGCTGAAAAATATGCAGAACATTTTAATAAGTAATACAAGAGCAAATCTATGGCTTAAAGTGAGACTGTATGTGTTGTGTTGGTGTCCTTTACCCATTAGATCGCTTTTCATTAAGAATGAGATGACAACATGCTAATATGTGTAATATTGTAGAAGATACATAAGGTAACCTTGTTTTCATCACACGGGTTATTCCAAATTCTTTGGCGTTTTACATGTTTAAAATTGTTCGCATAAATTACACACAACCGCAAGAGAAACGATACTACGTGTTCAACAGTCTAAAATTCAAAATACTGCAGCCAGAGAAAGTCTATTTTAATGCATTTTATAGGGACATGATTTATAAAGAGGTATCCTCATTTTCATGCATCAGAATATAATACTTTTATTTTCATATCTGTTTAAGTACACTTGCGGTGCTGAAATCGTTTTTTTCAAAATGTTTTTTTTGCCTGAATGTTTGGAATTTAATTAAAAAATTCATAAAATGCAGAATATGAATTAATAAATGATTAGTTCGATATAAATAACCTTCTTGGACTTAAATTTGTTGACGCGTCTTTACTGTAGGACGCGATAAAACAAGCAAAAAAGCCCTTTTTGAGTCTCAAATCTCGACTAGTTAAGAAGATTCGAAAACGACGATTTTTAAAACATGTGTTTCTCAGATATTTGAACCGCAAAAGAAACGTCATCACACACAATACAAGATAATTCAATCCAAGAATGATACACACGACAGAAACAGAGAGGCATCATGTCTCCAGAAGCCAACTAAACTAAATTTGAAAGTATTTAATTTAGTTGGCTTCTGGAGACATGATGCCTCTCTGTTTCTGTCGTGTGTATCATTCTTGGATTGAATTATCTTGTATTGTGTGGATGACGTTTCTTTTGCGGTTGAGTGTATGTATACCGTATAACATTTGTGTACTTTATCATTTAATAATTTATTACCGTCTCTGCATTCGGATCGATGTGTTATGATCCTACCAATGTAACTAAATCATATTATCGTTGGCACTCCAGTTGACATCAATGACTCAAAGTTTATCCTACACAACTTACATTGATCAATGTGCTCTGTTTAAAACACTGGAATGTATACTGCATTTGTAAAGTAAAGATTGACTTCTATTACCTGTGTTTGTTCATGAATCAACCCACATGTAAATAACTTTTAAAACAGCATGCAGCCTGAAGATATATAGAGTTGCATCGCCTTTGATAAACGTTAAATACACATTATCCATTTCTCAAAAAGACTAATGTAGTATACTTTGGAGATATCAAGATCTTCTCATGGATATCCAAAATTATTTTTTCAAGGACTCCGTATGTCACATAAGCGTGATGAGTAGGGTAAATACTGTGTTTACATCGTCATTATTATCACATCATTTGCCCGTCACAGATGAGGTATTTATACGTTTGTAAACAATCATTTCATATGCTATTAACCAACTAATTACCTAATATATAAATAGATTATTGAGATAGGCTTTATATGTGATCTCTATTTCACAACATGGCCACTTTTAGCAACACTTTTGACGTGTTATGAAATACGCCATTCGTGTTCTTGCTGTGGATACCAATAGATATACTACTGGCTCTGCTTCCCTGTATTCTCATCTCTTACAAGTTTCTGAATGAAACGACTTTGCTATGTTCTCAGACGTACTAGGATACGTTCTGCCCAAAAGCTATGAAACTGTAGGAAATATAGAATCTCCTTCTCTATGCGTATTTGTTAAACATCTGCGATATTTTAAAATGAAACTTAGTTTGTTGCCCCGTCATTCTCTCAATTCGGTAACTATCTAACATCTTCTGTTTGAAATCAGTTTCTAAGACTTCTTTGTGGAATTTACAACGTGCATGCTGTAGCCGCGAACGACATTACTTCATGAACGAGGTTGTAAAAGTCACATACTTCATTATTTGCAAGTTATATCGAACATGTATTACATGTATGTCAGTTTCATTAACCCACTCATTCCCAAATCCACAACAAAATCCGCGATATTCAACCTGAAGTCGTACTTAAATAACAAAGATAGTTTGGGAACACTTAACACTTAAAATTAAGCAACTGTTGATATTCGCGCTTGTACGTGTACAATGAAAGTTATTACACTGATAAAAACCATCTTGTTTAAGTATCATTGTTGGACCAACTTAGAGCATTAAGCGACTGAAGAAATCAGAAAGTGGGATACTATTAATCGCACATCTTGGAAACTTGCAGTTGATGATAATTATGCAAAGGCTTCATTTTACAAATAAAACAGCGTGACGACTCTGTTATTACAGACTTTGTAAATGTTCAGAATTCCATGTAAGCAGGAAGACTTTATTAAATACATGTAAGTACGTGGATGTACTATTTTAGCATCGTGTGCATATCATAAAGAATGTGGAATACATACAACATTTGTGAACATCGGCATTAACCAAGTTATTACCCAACCAACAATCAGATCGTTAAGCTGCGGTCTCATAACTTCGATAATTTTAGCTACACTTATCACGTCTTATGAAAGACGCCATTCGTGTCCTTGCTATGGACGTTATCTCATCATTAGATCATATTATAATCGTGTGGTACATGTGTACTTTGTACATTTTTCTCGATGAAAACCATGAACTGTGCTCTTATATGCACCGCCACATAATACATTATGTAAATTAATCGAGAATAACCTTCATTGTGTCAATTTGTAAAACTTCTGAATGATAATTGCTGTTTTTTGTACCACTTGGTTATATATGTTTAATTTTGTAATAATCCGTTCAAGGTTTATTTTGTTTTGCAAAGTATAGATGTGAATAATTGTGTTAAATGGAATTATTGACTTTATATAACCTAATTAGTGACAACACCTCTGAATGTGTTTATTAAACTTCACTCCAACTTATTATGTTTATCAACACCAATGGATGACCTTAAGGGAATCGCAGCGCCATACTCCAATCTACACTTCAAATAATTATTGGCTGTGAATCAAATATGTGACTATTACATTCAAACAATAGCTTACCATGCCCAGGGAAGTAATTGGTACATACATGTACAGTGATGCCAGAAGGACAGGAAGTAAAGGTCTGTATAATTAGCAGCAGGTGCACTCATCCTCACTGGAGATAAGGATCATTTACAGAACTGTATTCCTGTTAAGATCCGCTATAATGGATCATTTTATGCTAATTAACTGCGCGTGCTCTGACTGACCTTGATCAAAATGACCTCCTGAATATCACTCTACATGACTTTGATACATTCCTCAAGAATAATTATTATTCATAGTATACATGACTTTTTTTAAATATAATATTGATAATCATAGATTGTCGTACCTTGCATTATTAACTTAAATAATCTAAAATTATGTCTTCTGTCAGGCCATAATGTACCATTTGAACGTACGTCAACATGTACTTTGTTATATTCGTGATGTAACATGAGTTATGCGGCATTATTGTGGGCCGGAATAAGGTCCTGTTCAAAGGAAAATATACAGTTGTATCGCTTGGACATTATAAACTGACAGGCAAAAGAAAGTATACACTTTTTAAAATGAAATTATGGAAACTGGATATTATTGATGTTCACAGTAAGCATCGGATACACAGAGCCTAAACATTAACTTTTGTTTTTTAAAGTTGAACTTAACCAGATTAACACATTTTGGAGAAAATTGGAAAATATTGATAACCACGTGACCTCCATACTGGTGTAAAGTCACGTGACACATAGGTAAAATTGCTACACATTATTAATGTTGGCCATCCAATCTGTGAAAAACACACCTAAAAACCGTCAAAAGTAACATTAGAAACACTCGAATAACTTCTGAAATTTGACAAAAGTTGGCCAATGGATACCAAAGTTACAAGAATCGCCGTTGTTCCTGCACTTCTAATGTAAATGTGTTGTCAAATTACAGTCGAGTTCGGGAGACATTTGACAATCCCATAACACACAAAACAATCGTCATTTTGCCCCCTGAAGGCTGATATCTGCCTGCGTTAGACCGCCGTCAACGCTATCTCTGAATGACGTCATTGACGACGACCACCATAGATCGGCGTGTCACTATGCACACGTGCACCAGGAGTCATTGAACTGATAGAATTGAAGTTTGTCGACTGCTCAATAGACAGGTACTGACCGCTGAACTTTGGTGTATGGATAATGTCATTATGGCTGTGACAACATCGGTTTGACTTGCAACGTTACAGCTTTACAATAATTTCCTTTTTCTCAAGACTTGTCGCTGATTGGACAATTGTCAGACAGTTCACAATGGCGTGTTAGAATCAAACCACACCCTCCAGTTAATGAACAAGCGTCGATACAGGTTGTGCAGAAACAGTTGTCAGGTGACGTCATAAGACATTTTTATTTCTCGATCAGACAGTGCATTTCATAATGCCTGACGCACGAATCGACCACATTTGGCACCCGTTTGGCACATTTTACAAATGGAACGACAAACGAAGGGAATAGAAAGAATAAAAATTAACGTGTTTTGGTTGTGTTATTTTACCCCTACATCTTTTGGATTTCTTGTGTGCCAAACTGGCTAATTAAACATTAAAGTTTAGGATTTTGACCTTTCCCGAAATGAATGAATATCCAATGTACCTTATCTCAAACTTCTACCATATTTAGTTTTTTAATTATAGTGATTTAAAAAGCGGTGTTCACTTTTGTTTTGCCTGCCAGTTTATATTTTGTAGATGAGATATTTACCAAGAGAGCGGTTCGAGAAATCGTCAATCTTTGAAATCATCATTCTAACAAACGGATAACATGCACCCTCTATTAACTGCCTGTTGGTCAACTACATGTATACATGTATGGTGTGATGGAGGGCTAATGAGATTGGTTCCAACCAGGGTATACTTACATTTCCTAACAAAATCATTTACAAGCATTGCCTTGATTGGATTAGTATTCTGAATCTCAAACTTCAATGTTCTGATTAAAAATATATCATTAAAGTAATGAAGAACATAGAGTATAACTTATACCGACTTTATATTTGAAATTTTGATAAAGCCGAATACAGTCATTCTTTCAAATATAAAAACAATGAAAATTGAAGTCATTCATCGGCACTACGTTTGTGGAAAGATTTCCCACGGTACAACACGACATTGTTGATTAGTTTAATGATGCAGTATGTGTTACTTTGTGAATATTCCATCAACGAATATGTTTTAATTTTTTGAAAAAAGAAAAGATTTCAGAAATTACAGCGTTTTCCTTTCACTTTTTGAAAAAAAGCAAGATTGCGGACAAAAGGTCCTCTTTTAAAGTGCTAGAAGTCATTTTTCTGACGTTAATATAACAACTTGAGTTAATCGAATGACAACGCATAACTACGATTTGTCATTTTTATTTATCGTAATGTGTATCTTTTGCATTAATTCATATTGAATATTGCATATGTTGAAAGTTAGCAACACTGTCCCTGTGACAAAATGAATAAACAATAAATGCATATAATAACCTATGATGACATTGTTTTTGGTTGTTTACGTTGAAATATAAAAGTGAATTTCTATAGTGATAACACAGGAGCCGCACAAAAATAAGATTTATATATACATCTACAAATGTAGGTATAGCATATAAAGAACACGTTGCTACATAAACAGTATTATGTTGCCTCGAGTGTGGTGGAGCTAGCATGTATAATTGGGAGATATTCTCCTGACAAACTTCCTCATAACATCATAATATTATTTTGCTACGAAAAATGGCATATATGTGAAACTAATTATAAGTTTGATGAAGTAAGTAATACTATGTTAAGGACGCAAACTATGCAAGAACATTCTAGACGGACAGACTGATGGACGGACGCACAAACGCTTAAATGCGTATAGAAAGTGATAATAAACTAAAACGTTGTATATATATATATATATATATATATCACATATGTATCTGTACAGTCATGTATATGTAAATGATACGTCCTTGTCAATAACCACTCTCACTTGGTCATCAACACAGGACATGGAAAGTGTGTATTATGATATGTTACTGTCTAACCCCTAAAGTTGTCTTTTTGAAGGTTAATAACTTTATTTGTGAATGGTTAAATGTTTCTAAGCTGAACTGGGAGAGAGAGAGAGAGAGAGAGAGAGAGAGAGAGAGAGAGAGAGAGAGAGAGAGAGAGAGAGAGAGAGAGAGAGAGAGAGAGAGAGAGACAGACAGACAGACAGACAGACAGACAGACAGACAGACAGACAGACAGACAGAGACAGACAGACAGACAGACAGACAGACAGACAGACAGACAGACAGACAGACTTAAACACCATTCCGATAGCAGTCAGTGTTGCTACTTGTTCTGCACTACTGCATTAAAGGATAGATGAAATGACATAGGGTCCAAATCGGATTCATTAAAATGGGATGTCAATTTGACAATTTCTCGATTTTAAATTTTTGAAATCGGTCAATAAATTACTTATATACGGCTTTTTAAAAAACCGCCTGATTTAGCCCCGGCGACCAGAATGAAAGTCTGCGGGGGTGTGACCCATGAAGGGATGACTTCTGTCACGTATGTGGAGGAATTTGATTTTCAGCGATAGTCACAATTCAACGTAATTTCGCAACATTTTGATTGTTAATTTCACAAAGATACCTTCAATAAACCAACTTAAATTTCCCATATATCGAATGTTTAGATATCCAACTAGGTAATTCCGCAGATGACAATTACACAATTATTACATAAACATGTATTTTTGGCGATGAAATACACCTAATAAATTCATTAAGCGGCAGTGATAATCATCATTAATTAATTAACGAGACACCGGCGGTGTAGCTATCTAGCCGCCCCGCCTCTCGCTTATTACAGTCACGCCTCAGTGAGCATTTTCAAAAGGATTCGCCGAACAAATTGCGATAGGGTTAAAATGGGTGAATTAAAATCGTCTTAATTATCAATTGCAAGTGTATATTGTCTCGATTTTATGCTCAATTGATTCCGATATACATTATACGTAGAGGTAATCATCTGTCATTCTTGAGAAAAATGCATTTCATCTATCTACTATCTACTATCTACTAAATAAGCGAATAGCAGTATAAAAGTGATAATACAAGAAAGAAATATCGCAGGTAATCAGCCGTAAATGACCCCATCTCTCTAATAATAATTTTTACACTTCACTAGTCCTATAATCGTGTTCAAAAGAAAACATATGTTTAGAGTAGTGGACGCTAGTAATAATGTTAATATATTATTTCTATGTCTTAAGTTGAGGGTGTGGAACCTCTAACTACAGACGGGGACTGGTACTAATAGTGATGGCATGGCAGAAACACTGAGTGATTACCCTGATGTATGATCGGAAATTTACTTTGATTTCACCAGGAAACTTGCATGAGAACAAACAAATCTTGCAGTTTTGCATTCAGACTGGTTATAAGGTTTCAAACACGGATGGAATCCGGCCTAATATCCGTTCTTTTACATCTCATGTTATAACATAAATATAAAAGTTCATGCATGTACATGTATAAATACTCATTGTAAACACTGTATTTCATAAAGATGTTACAATGACAATTCATTTTTCAACTGTGCATTTCATTGTAGAATAATTTCTTTCATTTCATCAATTATAAAATAATGATTGCATAATAATTGTTGTACTGGTCGTCTTACTATCATGCATCACCTTAACAATGATGGTATATAAGTTCAGTGATGTTTGGTTGTCAACACTATAGGAATAGCAGTTGTTAGCTGTACAACACCCACATAACTCACATGATAACTTTCATATTTCGTTTCTTTCATTGCGTTCCAATTGCAACCATTAACCTGCTTTAAAGCAGCAAATTTGTTTCATTATTATATCCCATTACGTCATTGTTGAATTATTTCGAAATAATATGAATATGGAATATGTCATTTGTAATCTCATAATCTTACTGTAAAGAGGCGACATATAAAATCAATCATCGCCGCAGCATGTAGGTAAAACAATATTGAACTGCATCATTTGAACTGCATCATTTGAACTGCATCATTTGAACTGCATCATTTGAACTGCATCAACTGCAATAAAGTGATGAGAATAAAGCGCTCTTAGATCGAGTGCAGTACAATATAGAAGTATATGTTGTAGAGGGGTTAAAAAGGAGGTAATAATATACATCATTATCGAATGTTTCCAATGATGTTTATGGGTGTAAAACACCACGAGTATACATGTAAGTATACCCCTATAAACCGTGATACTGTCCATGTGTACTGTAAAACTTTCAAATGTACAAATTAAAATATGAATGAGAGAGTGTGGTTTAATTATTGTGCGGGTATTAGGTTGAAATGCGATTTGTCTTTTGTATAATGATTTGGTTTTATAAGTCTCTTTCATAAGCATTTTAATAGAGGTGATGTTGAACTTAATTATCTGTCTGTCTGGATTTGTGACAACTGTTTCAATTAGCACACGTTGAGAGAGACACATACCGTGACAGTTTCCTGAGCTGTAGGATTAAGGTGCCAATCACGGTCTCTGTATCCTTTCTCACATGATGTCTTCTCCTCGGTGCTTGTCGGTGACGTTCAGTGAAACAAAAGTTTAAAAGAAAATACAGTGATATGGTTTTTTCGTTACTTGTGTACTGTTTTGTCTAAGCTTTTGTTAAACATTGTTCATACATGTATATTGCTCCTCTGGTGGGTCCTGACAAATCATTGTAGAATACTAGAATATCTATAATAATACCTTAATATGTTCGAATATAGGATTTTATTTTTAAAATCCTCTCGTAGGACATGCTGAGATGATGTTTATAGTTACAACCAGTACAACAGTTAGTTGATGTCTTAAAGCAAGACGTCATGTTATTTCGGATGTAGCCTATTAATTCAATCAACACAAACAGAATAAAACATAAAGACACCAATACAGCCAAATCGGAATAGCCGTGCATCATGTTTATTCTTAAAATAACTTAGTATATCAACATTGAACAGGATTTTTTTTTAATAATCTTTGTTCCATACTTAAGTGATTACTCAAAATGCTAGTATAGTTTTGACGAATAAAGGACAAAAGTCCGAATATAACAAGTCAACACATAAAAGGACATGGATCTAATATAACCGCGTCTTAGCAGTAGAATAATTGCAAGAAGAAGCCTCCATTACCAATATACTTAAACAAGGGTGACAAGGCAACACGAACGAACAATGATTTTCTCTTATTTGAACACAATGCAACTTCCCTATAATGAATTAGCTTTCTAGACGCCAGTTGTCTCGACTACAATGCTATTTTTGAAGTTACCAAATAGCAATACCTGCCTGTTAATTAAGTTTAAAGTTGAATTCATCGACCACAATACAATACGATTACAAAATCTACACAACATTTCGTATATTGAATATAAAGAATGAATTGACAGGGTTAACAGAGAGACTATGGAATGGTGACTGAACCACATTTTAAATGTTTGTAACATTAAAACACGTACTATTTTACTATACACTAATTTACTTTATAGGTAATGAACTTTATTATCATCATATATACTTCCAACAGCCGTCGATATTCCAAAGAAATGCAAATAGAAAATAGTTTTGTTGTAATTTTAAAAAGGTCGTTGGCGATAGAACGTCACAAAGCGTACCGTCCCCCGCGTATACTGGGCCAGAGTCTGCTCAGCTTCCAAACGCAAGTCATAACTCTTGCCAGTCTGCATTACTGGCTGATTTAAGGCTTGCGGTATTTCCCTCGCTGTGTTGTGCCTAGATAGTGAATCGCTGCACCAGAAATGCATAGTGGGCCTGGATTTCTAAGGACAGATTTCTTAAAGAAATACTGCAAGGCCTAAATCAGCCAGTAATGAGTTATGCTTTGCATTGGGAATTTTGAGTCTGCTGTGCACATAAGAAAGCTGGGTGGAGTTTCAGTAGCTATGGAAGGGCGAGAGCAGGTCGAGAAGCAGTGGCTTCCCCATCATGTAAAGTAAGGGTTGCCTGTCTTCAAAGATCTTGAACATGACGAACATTTTGTACATGTCTACGAGTTAGACGTCAGAGAAGATTGACCACAAGACCACACCCCCAGTCCAAGTAGCTGTACGATTCCGGCCCTATCGGTCGAAAATAAAAATATTCACTGTGCCTATCGGTCGAAAAACGCTTGAGTGATTTTGTGCTCACCAGGCGTGCATAAGACACCGGGAGAAGCTAAGTTCACTAATGCAGGGGTGGCCGTGTTTTTATAAGACATGCATGAGGTGTTCTTCTCTTCGCTGGTACAGAACAGAACAGAACAGAACAGAATTTTATCTCTCGTAATTTACATTAGTGACATAGAGAACAGTCAAATACATTGTATACACACACACACACACACACACACACACACACACACACACACATACACATATATATATATATATATATATACATATATTTACAAATTGGAATAATGTGCCGTATACATAATTATGTGTTGTTTATGGCTAGTGAGTAAAGGGGAGATGGTTGTTTATATGTTTTTATAAGACATGAATGAGGTGTTCTTCTCTTCGCTAGTGAGTAAAGGGGTTTTATTTTCAAGCTCTCTTATGTTGTTAATGATAAAACTTGGAGTAAGGGTATTAGCAAAACATTAAAGTATTAAAGTATCCCTTCATATATAAATACACGTATAACATGTCTAACACTTCATACTTGTCAATATGGCAAACGCTGCTGTTCAAGTCCAGTTTCTAACACATTCTAGAGGTACTAGATTCGCCTATCACATGGGATTCAAGTACACTTCAAACAAGGCAAAGAACAACACCATCTACTGGAGATGCACAGACAGAAGCTGCAAAGGACATCTGACGACCATGGTCGACAGGCTGACCAGAACATCGGACCACAACCATCCTCCCACTCCCGTAGAAGATGTCTGGCTTGACACGATGGCTGAGGGTCTTGGCGGTGAGCAGATACGTCACTACACAGTGGATAGAAGGCCCATGGCGACTTGAGACCTAGAACCACTACGACAACACCACCCACAGGACCAACAACAAACTGGAAGGATGGCATCACAAGATGAACCAACAGACATCGTCACATCCCAACATCTTCACCTACATCGCCATGATCAAGAGAGAGCATTCCGCCACTGAAGTGAAGATAGCGCAGCTTGAGGGCCATCCACAAGAGCCAAAACGTCGGCGCCGCTTCGTTGCAGCTGACCAGCGAATCATCAGGGAAAATGAGAGACTAGACAACGGCGACATCGGAGTCATGGGATACGTAGACTGTGTTGGACAATTGCTTGGAGTGTGGTGAATGGGACTATATTTGAATGTGATGTGGATATATGAAATGTACAGTATCTTATAAATGAATATACAACATATTATATATTGAAATGCATATATAATAACATTCATGTAATAATTCAAACAAATGAAATGAAATGAATGAAATGCAACTGAGTGGCGTTCAAAGAAATGCGTTGAAATGCGACTCTAACATAATAAAACATAAAGAGAGACTAAACACCCCTTTTGTCATTTGTTGGTACTATCCAATGTTACATAAGCTAGTTAACAGCACATACCAGTGTGCCAATCGGTCGAATGGATTTTCCTACACTGAAATCAGAAATTCGACCGATCGGGATGTTGATCGGTGCAGGATGCTGCAATCTGTAGCGTGTAGCAGTGTAGACAGTTGTCGTCATGCATGTGGTAGCTAGACATGATTTACTTTAAAGTAACTGAATCATATAAACATGAGAGAAACAGGTTTCCATTATAAAATGCTATGGGTGATATACCTCTTTATTTTCACAATGAAAACATGTATGAAAACGTTTTGGGATCGTTATAGAACGATAATTCTCATTGTGAATAAAAAGGTTTATCGTCAATAATTTACATAATAATTTACAATGCTGCTCACGAGTATACCCGGATTTTTTTCAATCTATACGGTCATTAATAATATTAACTTTATTTACATAAGGTATTTATCTCATGTTCATGTATTGATTCTTTTTTGGTATGGATACTTTTGCTAAAATCCTCCAATTTTATTGAAAAATTACTTTGTTCAGTACCCTTATTAATGAATATGTCAAATATATAGGTGTTATGGCAACACATTCTTAAGTGAATCTACCTCTCTGAGCAATTTGGCTGGTTCTTGAGTTAACCTTAAATGGTACAATAGTACAGGATATTATCAAATATAACCTTTAAAAAAAAACCTTTGTCTTTGTAATGTGATAACTGCTTCAGTTATTCTAAATGGCAATGTCATACAGGCCTTGTATTTCCCTATTTGTAATGAATATCTAAATATCTTACCGACGTGTTAGCTTCATCAGGATATTAATATTGACTTTCATGTGTATTAGATCTGTACGGTAATTTAGAGATACCAGTAGTCTAATGCAACATTCTGTTTTACATTTCAGAAAACTGGTCAAGACTAGTTATTAGGATAAAATGGTTCCCAATTAGATAACTGTAATGGCCAATAAGGTACCGACTTTTAATAATTTACTAATGATAGGTTTGCTTGAGTTTACAGGTAGAAGGATCTAACTAGTTTCTTTGGATATTATAATTTTTACATGAGAAACACCGAATTCTATAAGAAAATCAACCCTATAATATATCTAGATCAGCGTGTTCAAAATTAGAATACTCATTAATCAAGTCATTAACTCCAACAAACAGTTTTACATACACTATATCGTTAATTTTTTTAACATTTACTTAAGTACATTTAGTTTGGCGGAATGATTCAAACTCACTTTCACTCAATGAGCCCGAGCTACCAGCACAAAGGACTGGGTTGGAATTCTCACAATGGGAGTCTAATATATTATTCAAAAGCAAACTGGCTGTGTCAATCATGTTTGACATCTAAGTCATGCAAGTAGCACGATATTTGGTTTGTAACATCGAAGACGTGGGTGTTTTTCTCTGACAAGAGAATTCCTGCTTGATAGTTTCGCGATGGTCTCTGGTAACCTGTGCCAGAACACAGAGATGATTTGTATCTTTTCTCAGAATATTTCCTTTCTAAAACTAATTTGTTTCTAAACAAATATCATTTACAACGGATAGAATTTTCATTCTGTTTAGTTATGAGGTGAGGTGATATAGGTTTTTCTTCTTTAAGATACATTTAGAAGTTGGTATTATGAAGAATTAACATATATATGGATTTACAACTTCTTTATTATCCCCCGCCGCGCGTTTAGCGCGAAGCGGGGGATATAGTATTCGGCTGCGTACGTACGTCCGTACGAAATGGAATAACTCAAATACTTTTCACTGGATTCTTTTCATATTTTGCATATAGGTTCATCATAGGGAGAGTAATGTTCCTACAGAGGTTTATGACCTTGACCTTCATTTCAAGGTCACAACGAAACTTTGTCATTTAACCCTTGTCAACGGGATATCTCAAGAACAATTTACTGGATTCTCTTCATATATTACACATATCTTCTCCAAGGAAAGACAAAGGGTTGATTATATATTTTTTAACCTTGACATTATTATCAAGGTCACAGCAGACCTTTGAGTTTGTCGACATATTAAGCCTGTCAGGGAAATCGATATCACAATAACTGTTCATTAGATACTAATCATTATCTTACACCAGTGGTTCTTTTAGGGAAAATTCAGGGCCCAGTCGATTTTGCTGAATTTGACATTATCTTTCAAGTTTGAAGTATTAATTTGCGGCGGGGGATCATGTCACCTTAGTGACAACTTCTTGTTGCAAATAATATTTGCAATAAAGAAGTTGTCAATCCATATATTTGTTAATTGATTTGGGTTTTAACGCCGCTTTCAAGAGTAGATCACTTATATCACGACTGCTAGTATTACTGCAGGGAGAAAGCCCGCAACACCACGTGGCTATGGATTGTGGACAAACGGTTATGAGGTCTGGACATGACATCATGTTATTGTGCCATGGATAACACAATGATCCAAAGACTGTTGGAACCTAATAACACCATGTTATCATGTCACAGTCTCTCTACCATATAAAGTAAAACAGATGCAAGATAAAGGCCCAGGCTGTTCCACTGATTTATTGACATTAGACACATAACACATGACACATGACTCTCTCCTCTGGATTATTCTAAAGAAATATCACGTGTCAAATTGTATTTTCTGCTTATATGTGGATACTAGTTTAAATAGAATGAAAATGTTAGTATATATCAAATGGCATACTGTTTATTGCAATAAGTGTGTCTACTAACTGGCATGAATTGTATTTGTTGCTGTTGTAAGTTAGTAATTATACATTTCTCCCTTAAATAGTTATGGTTGCATCTATAATCTCGGACTATCTTGAAACCGGATATTAACTTTCATTCCCTGAAAAACAAATAATTGTCACAAACGTGACCGTGTACCCCGCTGCCATTAAGAAATGAGCTAAAAGGATGGACACCCAGCTTGTACGGAGTGATGACCTTTACATGTTTGATTCAGTTGTTATTATATCGGGCTAAGAACATTTTAAAAAACTGGTCAAAGACTCATAGTGACCTTGAAAATAATGTCAAGGTCATCATAATCGACTTGTGTCTGATATACCAGGTTTCTTGATGTAGAGCTTTAATCCATGATTAATCAGTAACCCAAGCTGAGATCCTGATTTATACCTAGGATTAACCTAACCGTTCACAGAAAGTGATGATAAAACCTAGAACATGGAACAGACATGCAGAGAATATTGATTAACTATTTGCATGGAACGTAGAAGACGTGGAGGTCAAATCTGTAGTTGGTCGGAAGACAGTTGCTTATTAAAAGTATTCACGTATGGATATGCTATCAGATTGATTGTGGTTTGGATCTTCAGTTGGTAGATGACCGACATGCTATGAAACATTGAGGAGTATTTCTTGCAGACATTATAATATGAAAATATTAAGCAGTATTTATAATAGATGGAGGTCCATTTCATGATATTCTGATAATTTGATATTTATTAGACTTTTAATCAGATATTTAAACGTGAGCTTTGGAACGGCATTTATTCCTTATCTGCATGTTTACATATTAGAAGCTGGTTTTGGAAAAACATAAAATTATCATATCAGGCCCACCATTAGATATACTATCTCACCCTGAAACATTAGACAATGATATAATTTGATTACAATTCTCCTTTAAGCAATACATCCACAGATAAGGAGACACACTGGTTATTGAACATGTTTATGTAAACATAAACACAATTGTCTATTTCAAACATGCGCTCACGGTTTTCTAAGATGTTGAACTTTGAAAAACATTCACATTATTAAAAGAACAAAAAAGTTGTAGGTATAATCAGTCCAAGATCATATCCATTAACTATTATTGGTGCTTGGCACTTCTATCAATGAAGTATTATAAACTTCTGGAATTAAAGGAACTAGACGCAAGTTGATGACCTCATGACAATTTATGCCAATGTATGGGGAGACATACGCTACAATTAAACATTTAATTATTTTGTTAAGTTGTTTTGTACGAAATGGATTTGATGAAAACATATACAAAGAGAGAATTACAGGTTTCTGACATACATTACATAACATGCCAGAGATATCACAGTAGTGACATCCAAGCGAGTTCGCTATTACAAGATATCCCTAGGTGAATATCAATATGATTTGGCAACAGTTGCAGCCTCAATGACTAGAATGATAGTTTGCAGACACACTGCCTTTTAGTTTACACATGTAACCCCGGGTTCACACCAAGACGTTATATTCCTCAAGCATAGACTCCAAAGTGTTCATTACTGAGAAATCCTAAGTGAACAATTATGCAGCAAGTTTGTAGGTTAATACAATCGAAACAAGCCTCTTGAAATTCGGAGTGCTTTCCAAACTCGCCCAAATTCAATACGGTTTCCGAGAATCTTACAAATTAAGAACAGTCATGTGAAATCAGGGGAAATAAACAGCACTTTAAGACTCACTGGGTTTGAAATCATTCGTTGACTAGTTCATGTAGTTTAATGTAGGTCACTAGTACTACAAAATAAAATAAGAAACAGAATTTTGCTGCAAATGCATAGAAGGGAAGAAGTATGAGGCTTATTCTGCTGATCTCTACATGTACATTTTTAGGTTCATGGTTTAATTGCAACGTCTACAGACAGTGACAAATGTAACATCAAGTTTGATACAGTTTTTAGAACATACCATACCGTCACCATTGATACATTTTTTGGAGATGCATGATTTCATTATGAATGTGATTCAGCCGTTTTCAGAATTTGTTTTTAGTTGCAATGGACATTTCTATGTACAAAACAAACTCAAATCACTGCATTTCGATTCATATTCTGTTGAAGTTTGATGACACCAATGATTGCAATATTTTTTTAACCAACTGTAGAGGAACTGAAAGTATAAACAGTCATGAGTTACATGTAGGTACATTTAGAGAGTACAATAACGTCATAGTTTAGAATGAACCGCTAACAATGTACCCCCAAAAACAATACATTCATCAGCAGAAATTTAGAAGCTAGTATGCGATGAATATAAACCTGTTTTACAATTTTAAAAATGTATGGATATCAAGTAAACATAATGCTTACATATATACTGGATTCTTTAAATATTTTCCACTTAAGTTCACAACAATGTGCCTTATGTTCCCACAGAGGTTTCTGACCGAGCTCACAATGAGACTTTATGCCATTTTACCCTTGTCACCGTTCATTGGATTCTCTTCATTTTCTAACACAGTGCGTCTCCTGAGGAAGACAAATGGTCGATTAGATGTTGGTGACCTAGGCATTATTCTCAAGGTCACAGCGAGGCGTTGAGATTTTCAACACAAGAACATACATGTCAACACAACGTTGACATTGTCATATCAAGTTGACAGTAAGTGTTGAAACTACTTTGCGTTTCAACAACCACACTAAAACATATCAGTAAATCAAACAGTATCATCTTTATGTTGACATCTTATCGAACTACTTTGTTTTTCTTAATGATGTTGCAGGTGTTACTCCCTGCTTTGAACATATTGTTTGTGTTTTCTAGACGTCAATTTAGAATCTGTTAATGTGCTGATAGTACCTTTTGTACAGAGAAAGAACATACATCGAGATGTCCTATGCCCCTGTTTTACACACTACACCATAGAGAGATAGAGAGGTAACAGTTTAACATTACCCAGCATATGATTGACACCCTTAGTCAACGAAGCATATCTCAATCACTCGAAATTTGGAATTAAGATAAATTCCAATCATTAACTTACCGGGCTTAAAAATAGAAAATCACTGTTCCAGGGATGAACTATTTTCATTAAATCTAAGCCCAGGGTTAAAAATCGAAAATGGCACAGTTTTTTTTAACTCAACAGATTCGGTATTTCCATACCATTAAACCTTTAATAAGAGCTTCGTTTTTAAAAATCAGTATTAAACATTTTGAATATAATTATGTTTATCCGAATGAGTATTTCAAATGTGAAGGTAAATGCTAAAGTTAAATGCCTAGTAAGTACAAAAGATGAACTTCAACTATCATGACAGCAAATGACTGACTGACATCAACGACAACAACAGTGACGGTTTTCACAATATCCTTATCTTCCACTGAACTTCACTTTGGATGCTCGTTTTTGGTAGGAATTTTAACAGCTGAGAGAAATAATAATAAGAGAATTCCAAATTATGTACTTAAAAGGTTGATATAGACTCTATAGAAATTTATGATCATCCTTCAATCTTGTAATTTTTCCCAAATAAATAGTTATACTTGCTTATAACTTAATCACAACCATGTCATTCAGAATGCAACAGTGAGGATTGCAAAGCTGTTATATAGTTTCTTTATAACAGTAGAAACTTGTGCATGTAATCAGACACGCCTAGATGCTTTTCTATGAAATTGTGTCAATGACCAATTCTATAAAATTTCTTTTTAAAACTTCAAAAATATTTATCTCATGAATATAACCAAATCCTTTTAGTAATGCTTCTTACGTTCTGAAATACCAATTGATCTTGACCGTGAATACGTGAATACCAAGCACATGGGCCATACCTTCATTCTTAATACGGTGTTGTACATTAAGCCACTGAAGAGAATCAAGGAAGTTCGAATTCTTGTCATAATTCTTGTGACAACCGTGCACAGCACTACAGTTCTAACGTTCAAAACCCCTTGGTTCACCATGCCATTAGAAAGGGACATTGCCAAAAATCCAAACCAAACAGTTCGGTTTTCAAACCAATGGGCTAAATTTCGCGTGGACCTTAAATACGAGAATTCCTTGTACATATATTTTGGGATATGAAACGTTTCATCCTTTTTCAGGCGCTCATCCTGAAATACCAGTGTTAACAATATCTTTAAACGCCAATTTGCGATTGAAATTGACTTTCTGAAGCAAGGAATACCCACAATTATACATCAAAGAACATTGATTATTGAACAGGTGAAGCAGAATGATTGCTGGGATTATAGCAGGACCATCACGAAACCCGGGACTGGCAACTTGAAGTGTTCGCTATCAGATTATATGCAGTTCAGATAAAATAAACATGTTTTACTTGCATATTAGTGATCTGAATGGTTAAATCAATAGAGCCATTATTGCTTTTTTACTTAGTCATGTTAAAACATATATTTATGGTTCATAACACTACCAGGATAGAGCGCAGCTTTCACCTGTAGTTTTCACATTCTACACAACTATAAGGTAAGTTTGCAGATGTTGGAGCATTTCTCCAGAAACTTATATCAACGATATATCTGGAGAAGTATATAAACGGGACATGACAGTTTTCAGGACTTGGTGCCCAATTTTATACTGATAACCAACTCATAGAAGTTACAAAAACGATGTAAGCCATCGGATATAAACGGGGAACGAGTTGACATCGTGTATGAATATAAGTATATTGACTGGAACGCGAACTCAGGACAGGAAGGTTAATACTCATCAATGTTAACTCTTCTGTGATGTTGACTTTTCATGTAGAACTTGTTCAAAGCATATGAACATTGTCATCCCATTGAAGCAAAGGTCCCCCTGAGTTCATCTGAAAAGTAATTAAACACTGCAAGTTAGATCGCTGGGGTAAAATATACATTTTAAGAGCTGTATGTGAGAGGAAAATAGTAAGTCAAGCTGTTTAGATGAATATGTGACACAATCTATTACTTAGATATACTTATCATAACTAACAAACATATGTCATGTATTCGTATTTTGTGTTAGCTCTGCGTAGATGTCAAAGAAATTTCCAAAATATTAATTATAGAGAATATTTGACATCAAGTTTTTTGTCGAATACAATGTACATGTATATCTCATCCACATATCTCATAAACACCACGAGTGCAAATATACATATTTCAACTTCACGAGATGAGATATACAAGGTATTCGACGAGAAATGTCCCATTTTTTAAATATTAGATTTAACAAATTTAACACGGTTCGTAAATGACGTCATATTTATGAAAGGAGCATCCAAGATGGCCTTGTCTCATTAATGTCATAATAATGTATCGCTTGCTTGATAACGGTGCTAGTATCTGCATCGAAACGTCGCACTCATATCAATAAAGAAGTTGACTATCCATAGAACGTGTTCTCATTCATCATACAAGCTTCTAAAGCCTCTCAAAGAAGTTGTTTCATTAAGGTTCTTAAGACGTTGTCCTATTGTTACGATGACGTCATATGATTGAAAGTGCTATTTCACTTAGTAGGATAACACCACCGAGTGAAAATATGGATTTATTTGAATCCATAAATGCTGTATTTCATCACTGAAAATATTATAACAAGCATTATCATCACTATTTACGGAAGGGTATACATTTTAAAAGGAGGGTTCTATCGGGATATTTTGTGTGGAAACGTAATTCGAGCGGATAATCCTGTTTACACATATATATTATCAATGTAAAAAATTCAAAAGTCAAATTGAAATATACTAAATTAATGGAGGTAATATTTTGATGACTTTATATATCAAAACTTGATAAACACAAGCGTACATTTGTTGAAAAATAAAAAAAACAATGATAAGCCATTAATCGACACTGCGAGACGGGAAAACTTCGCAACAGCAAAGCAGCGAATTGTTTATTAGTTTATGACACATTATGTGTTACTGTGTTAATACTGTATATGTCTTCATTTATTACAACGTCGTAAAATTAGGTTCAATATAGCGTGTTTTCATTTCACGTTATGCAAAAAATCCAAGATGGCGACAGAACCTGAATTATGCTAATTAAAAATGATTCCCTTTTTACAGAATAAAACATCTATGTACAGCAGACAGTATATAGTTCCCATCGTCATCGTTATATGAGATTGTGTCACTGTCTCCTATGTGTCTGTAGACAATCATTAATAGTGTTAGTTCTTGAAAATAAAACCATTTCTCAGACACATATTCACTTTCACTGGAAGGTTATAGGAAAGAAGCAATTAAGCCAGACAATGATTTGATTCCGGAACAAAGACCGCGAACATCCGACTCTCACTGTAAGATAGATAGCAATTACCGGGACATTGTTCTCCTTTCTTCGTGTGAATCATTGAACAAGGTAACTAAGTCCTACACTGACGCAAGGAGAGTTTCTTCCCAGCCTGACCATTGTACTGGTAAATGAGTCAAGTACAGCAAATTGATGTAGGTCAGTATATACACAAAAGGTTGTAGTCATCTACATGCACCAAGGAGCTACCTTGGCGATGTATGTGTCTGTTGCCACTTCATTTGTTAATAGGACCTTTCAAGACATGGCATGTACTTCTTGTTAGGTGTAATGGTAGTATAACATGGTTATATTTGGGATAACACTACCTTCAATGGGCCGGGTCCCATGAGGGATTCGAACCCACGCCCTCAGAGTAAGGCAACTATCGCCAGGATTGATTGTACCAACAATGTAAATCGTGTAAACTAATTTTCTACAACCAATTTAAATCTAAAACTACACATTGAATACACATATGGGGCAAGATTTATCTTTGTGGACATAGACCAAGCGCAGTATTGTACCTTAATGTACCCTGTTTCCTCTTGTAGTAATATAACCCTTGATTAATCAGTAACCCAATCAATCTTCCTGAGATTCTGATGTATTCTAGGATTAACCGTCTACAGATATGTTAGTCAAACCTGGACCATAGTAGAGACATGTAGACATGTATTGATTTAATGTTAATGTATTGATGTAGAATATGAAGACTCCCTGGTAACTCAATGGTAAATGTTTACCCGAGTGTAGGATTAGCTAACAATCTACTTGCAGCTCAGATGTCAATAGTGTAGGTTGTGAATATATAAGAAATTCAGATTCAAAAGAGAAGAATTGCGCAAACTATACTTCAAGTTCTCCCCAGGCATGCCCATTAACAATAAATAGTTTTAATATCCACATATCAAATATACATATAAGGTTCCAAAGTAGGGGAACTGAGACACGACCTGACGACACACTTTAAGTATTTTGGTGAATAGTTAACATGACACAAATTGTTCTAGTTGAAACATCTGAAAATCTGTCCCCAAAACAGGTTTCTGACACAAATGAAAGAGACTTCAGATTATTCTTGCTGACATTCGGATGACTTATCTGTGAAATAAACTTAAATCAAGTTTTAAAACGTCCCAAATATGCATTCTTTTTATGCGTAAAACTAAATTTATCATTTCAATGATCAAATACATATGCAACACAAGCATAATATCAACAACACTGATAGGTCTTCTTGCTTTGATACTCGTTGACACGTTTGAAAGCAGTGGTACGAGAATAACCCCCAACTTACACAATTGTGCTATCTGGATGTCAGAATCTGTCTAAGGATACCTACAGTAAAGGAGGGAACTTAATGTACATGTGTTTATAGATGTTTTTGATGTCACTTGTTTGTTCATGTGAAGTAAATGAAATAACTACAATCACTATTGAACAACCTTGTTTGGATTGTATCGCGAAAAACGTCAACATTTTAAATGTTGTAGATTCCTCTGCATTGGATAACTATAGTTCTTTTTACTTCTAGAATGTGTCCAGGTTCCTGTTACTGTTGTAAATATACAGAATGTCATGAATAGGTATAATTGTTCAACAACAAGGGTCATATATGACTGACAATCTGATAACATCTCAATCACCCACATTTTGATAAGAGCATTGTGCATGTAGTTATGTATGGGTTTCTCTTTTAAACCGATGTACGATAAGCGTAACGTCTTATCATCTCTAAATTGATCACAACGCAAAACTTCGTAATATCTACATATTGTCATTGGCGATTGAAACAGTTAAGCAAGGAATACCAATATATATACATAAAGTTACATGCGCCAACATATGTTGCTTATGGGGTGAATGAAGCAGGATATTGTATTGATGTCTTTCAAATGAAACGTGCGTGGTTTACTATACTTCCTCCAGTTGCTAGTACTTAATCAAACTGTCATAAACATAATTCGGTAACACTTGATACTTGAGAGTGGAGGTATAACTCTCTTTATGTTAACTATAAGAGCCTCTTTAATACCATAGTTCTTAGTTCTTGCAAATGAAACCATTTATGTTCACTTTCAGTGGAAGGTTATAGGAGGGCAGGTACGTGGCAATAAGACCAGCCAATGATTAGATTCAGCACCAAAGAAAGAAACCGTATATACGACTCTCACCGGGAGATACCAATTACTTTGACATTGTTCTCCTTTCTTCGTGCGCATCAATGACTATTGTCACTAATTCTTACCTTGAAGCCATTCAATTTGTTCCAAGTCTGACCCATTGTATTTGTAAATGAAGTAAATTGATGAAGGTCAGGATATACACAACGGGTTGTAGTCAACTACATGCACCAAGGAGCTACCTTGGCGATGTATGAGTCTGAAAAATTAGGTTATCCCTTAACTTCAACTTAAGCTTAAGCTTTTAAAAAATGACATAACTTTCTCATGAACACTGTTTGGTGGTTCTGAGTTTTAAATGGATAGTGTTTGATATAAAGGTTAATGATGTAACACACTCTTATATTCTGTAAATGAGCGGGTACATACTGTAGGGCTGCATATTTTCCTATTTTGTGAAAAACCGATGTAACAAATCTTAATAATTCATTTTCCAAATGTTTTTTTTTCTGCTATACGTCAACTGTAACACTTATATATAGAGAAAATAGAAGCAACTTTCAGGATGGTAAGACATTTTGCACCCAAAATTAAATAACATTCTTATATTAAAAGAAATACAGAAATTGCGATATTATATCACGTATGATAAAAACCTTATTCATTTGGTCATAAATTTGTGTATGAAGTTTCAACTGGCCTCATGGTATAATGGTTAGTACGTTCGGCCAGAAAACGACAGGACACAGGTTCGATCAAGTATCAACACTTAGATTTGGTAATTAAGAAAATTGACTCCATTACTTTCCCAGTTGTTAAAAAATGTAGGTATATTAGAAAATTGTAGGTATATCCGAAAAAAGTGTAGGTAAATCAGAAAAAGTATAGGTATATCAGAAAAGTGAAAGTGTGTATCAGTTAATACAACTACACTTGTAACATAAGAAACCACAGCAACGAGACCGGAAGTGGGGTATAAGTATAAAATGATGTTCGTATAATCGATCATCATGATATGATTTTGATAGAATTACACACTTCAGGAAGAAAAGAACAAATCTAAAGGCGATGTTCAGATTTGTATTTCTGAAGTATAAACGTCAATTTCTGTATAACCATTCACTGCGTACCATCACCGTTTTATATTCATTTAACATAATAATAAACAATTAGTTACTGTATAACATTTTCTCATTTTAAATATTACGATTGTTATAGTTTATATGATAGTAGATCAAGGATAGTTTGCAATCGCTCATAACAATAGAGTATAATAATGATATCAATAATTAAGTCAATACATTTTGGTTCAGTTCAAACAATGTTTAATCTAATCGACTAATCTACAGTCTGAAATTATATTAGTAAGTATTTATGATGTCATACGATTACAATGCCAAAATATTCCTCAATCTCTCGTCGCTTGTTTGAGTATAACATAAATTTTGCTTCAGTGTAGAGTAGAAATAATAAAGCTCTGATCGATAACTAATTACCTCCCACATTGATCCCAATGGAATGCCATGGTTTAAGTAGATTTCTACAGCTTACACAGAAGACGTAGTACTAAATATACTGAGAAGGGAAAGGGAGAAAGGTAAGTTGTCTTGTATTGTTTGGCACACGACGCATGTTACTTAATAAATAAGGCCGATTCCTCAAATGGACATTTAGAACTTGTTTATGTATTAAAGGGTAAAATGATGTTTAAATCAAGGCAAATATGTAAAAAATTAAATTTCAAGTTCTCCTTTCAACAGGAGAGGAAATTTATAGTTCTTAAACATTTAAATAAAAAACAACAACTCTAAGTTGTTATACAATACTGTTGAAGTTATCAAAATTGTCAAAACGAAAATAGACATATTTCTTTTGAAGTATAGATACATTTATACATTTAATTTGATATAATGTTTATTGGGCCGGTACATAACAAATTCATTTATTTAGATCCCTGTGACTGTCAGAGTTTCAGAAAATAAAGAGGATTATTGCAAGTTCAAACACTCAAAGCACCTCATTTTCAACAGATTGAACACGAAATACTTATGACGGAGAAAGTTGAAATTGAATGTCTGTGATAGGCACGTGTTGTTTAAAGTAGTACTCTAAATTTCATACATGTACATCGACCACACTAAGATACGTTTTTATCTTAGTTCAAATACAAGAATATAAAATGTAGAAATGCAAATTGTAACGATGTTGCAGACATAAACCAACTTCTTGAGCTTGTTTCTTGACACAGAATCACTGTAGGACGTCATAAAACAAAGCTAAAAGTCGTTTTGACACACCTATCTCGTATAGATAATGATATTCCAAAACAGCAATTTATTAAAACGCATGGGTTTAACAAATATGAATAGATACTATTTAAAATATTCAAAATTAGTTTAATTGGTTTCTGAAGACATGCTCTAACTCTGTCCTGTATGTTGCATGGTGACGTTACTTGTATGGTTCAGTGTATAGCATCTCGATATAGTTTGGGTCAAACATGCCATATGTTATCAATGGTGTTAAAATTTAAATCGAGCTGTTCTGACTATTGTTAAAAATTTGAATGCTTATCGTTTCAGTGTAATCACAATAGTCGTGCTGCCAATGCATAAGACCGTTTCTCGATTTTCATGGTGAACAAGGTAATGTCATATATTTGACATTTGAGCGAAAGTCGAGTGAGATGATTTGAACTTTGATCGATGTATGTTGTCAGGTATCAGAAAAATTATGAAAAATACTTTATTTCACTTTAACTGATTTTGAAGAAAATAAGATGAATATCGACAAGTTATCTTCATTAGATAAATTTTCCAATACATTGGCGGCATTTGAACCGGTTTGTGTACTGAAGTCTGGTCTAGGATGTTGGCTTGAATAACGCTAAATGATTATGTCCCTCTCGAGGGAAAATTGGTGGTGCCAAATCATGCTAATTACTCAGTTACCACTCATTCTAAGACGCATAACAGTCGACTTCGTTCAGTTAAATAGTTTTATGCGTTAACATCGATCATAACTAGGGGCGCACTAACAGTACCCTAATCAGTGCAGATAGTTGAGTGCTGTTTTGTCATGAATACCAACCTTCCCATAGGGTCTAACATATCAGTAATCTGATTCGGTCTGAATTATGCATTAATGACATTATTAGGTCATGTCTGAAGGCAAGTAACTCAAGTATGAAAAACATGATGTTAATAATAATATGTATGCATCAGGAACACCAAAACACAGAATGTGATATTTGAGAAAGAAAATGCAAAAGATTTGTAATAACTTTTTTGGATAATTTCTTTTAAAAATCAATTGAAAATGTTCATGTACCTTAATTTATATTATCATTAGTCCGAACATCTGGAACGCGTATCGCGCAACGAGAGGATAGATATGGAAACTATGAATCATATGGTACAACATGCACTAATTACCATATCATGAGGATATCTCTGATATTAAACCATTTTAATATCACACTATTAAAGCATTATTAAGCAAACAAATATTATGTCGTATGACATTATGATTAATAACAAAACATGTTTCACATAAGCTTTATCATGTACATGTACATTCAGCCTCTAAAATTTTCTGTCAGTGAGAAGAAAAAATTCCGGTTTAATTTTTTGCGCATTATTTCATAACTGCTTAAAATTTATTGACTCATAGCTCAACATATAATAAGGGCAACATGCACCATATTCCTATTTGCAGATTTGATACCTTTCTGGCAATAAGAGAGAGAGAGAAATTTTATTCAGCATTGGAGGCCACATTGCCCAGAGATCAAATACAAAAAATAGTGCGCATTTACACAATTATTGTTATACATGTACATTTTGGTGTGCGATCGTAATTTCATACATACAAATTTCTTATTGCAAATGGATAGATAAACCCTAAGTACATGTATGTTTAAACTTTTACATGACAAAGGTTCCACAAACTGTTGCTGTGTTGGAAACTGACAAAATCGATTTGGTATGAGGTTTGTTCTACTTTCCCTAAGAAAGGAAAAACAAGAACAAAATGAAATTCACCAGTTCTTAAGTAGGTACGTATGTTCATTTGTGAATGTCACTATTCTTCGGGTAACTTTTGAATAAATATTGAATGGACCTACATGTGTAGATCGACAATATGTATCCCTTGTTCCTTCACTCTATTTTATATAGCGATAGGGTTTTTTACCTACGTTTCATCGAGTTACTGCGCACCAATATGAACCTTTCTCTGCCAACTTCAATTGATGAAACTACATAAGGCTTAGTATACACATTATCCTGCTGGTAGGGTGACTTACCTTATTAGTTCAATATCCTGATTCACCCTAAGTGAATAACGACCTAGTTCATTTTTAGCAACATGATTAAGTGAACTTCTTTCAAGATATTATATGTCCTTCAAAAACGTATCATGGAGACAAATGGTATAAGGGCATACAAACTCCAGACTTCAGTGCCATCCATCATAATTGGACGAATCTGAACATAAGAAATATGGGCTGAAACTGAAGGGTTAAATTTAACAAGTAATGAATTCTGGAACCTCCATAACCTGCTCTGACGACGTCCTATAAATGATAAATCTCGAACCCAGAGAACAAAAAAAGATTTCCTACTTAATTAATACGATATCAACAGGAATCCCTTTATGTGATGAAGTGGGAAATGTCATGTCTTCTAAGTCTACGACTTTCTCTAAATAAGCTGACTGTACCTAAGTCAACCTTGATCTTTACTTGCCAAACAACAAATAAAAAGTTACATCAAATCGTTGGTAATCTATAGAAAGATAATACATATATCATTTATGAAGGATTATGAATGACACTATGCATTTTTCCAAAACGCACCATGCTTCATTTATATTGAATCATCTATGCAATTATGTGTGTTTTTTCAAAGTAATTATATTTTGAGAGATCAAAACGAAGAGGTTCATTATATTGAAGTATGCCTCATATTTACAATAAAAATAGTTGAAATTGTATCTGTGTTTATTATCGACTTTCAATAGGCAGGTAACGTAACTAGTTAGCTTACTGCCTCCCACAATGCACATCTGTCACAGCAAGGTAATTGACTATTGATGGAACATTATCTGCATTCAATAAGTAATCTTCAGTGCACAATGGCTACCATCTGGTAATGAATATTAATTTTCGTAAAGTCCTTGGTGTTCATACATACCAATAACCACGTTTGTTTTGTCCCTTTTGAGAATGATCTAAAAACAGGATGGCAACTGATTCGATTCAAAGACAATAAGATATGAGTCCAATTCTCCTCCAAATTGCATCAATGTTCTTGAGATAAATCAATAACGGTTTAAACTAAGGTATTTACTTCGTACTAAGAATCTCAACGGCATTCGCGGACAGGTTTTACTGAGAATATATCCCTGCAAATTCACAGATAATGCCTGGTGAAGTGAGTGTAGAGGTTTACCCTGTAATAGAAGAAACAAACTGAACAATAGAGTAACGTCACTAGATGTATATATGAGGTATATGAACATCGGCATGGACAACTAACGAGATAAATAGAAAAACTTAGGAACAATCTGTTTAAATTGATCACAAGTGATCACAAAACGGTTTTGCATGATGCAATACATGTATAGCATTGACTCGATTACCCTTCGCCAAGGAACACCAGTTTCGTCGATAAGACATTGTGAATCACCTCTACACCGTACATTGTACGTATAGTTGATTCACAAAGCTGAAGCCTAATCAGATTGTCGGTTTTATCTTTGAGGCCTTACATGAGATACACTTAGTTATCTTTGACAAAATGTATGTATGCATGTAAGTATGTATATTTCTGTTCGTTCACCATTATATCACTGACACGATGAACATGTAATTTGTGTAAATTGTGCAACAATATGTAGAATGTTGTATTTCATTTTGAAACTTAAACTGATTGAAAATGAAAAAAATACATGACCTTATATTATGTACGTAAAATTGTATGTACAGTGTGCATGATTTGTGATACTACAACCTACAATCATGGTATTCGTGTGTTATAGTGGACACTAATTGTACGAACTTGTCAAGTTTGAAAAAGGTTGAATACATATTTATGGTCTTGATTGTAGTTCTGTAGTATGATGCACGATACACTGTATGGTCATCCAATCGTATATACTTAATTTTCAATTGCAAATCTTAGAGAATATCATTAGGATTTATAAGGAAAATATTGTAACAACAAGTTATATGAATTTTAACGCACATTAAGTCGTATATGGATTTCTGTTTGATCTGTATTGTCATACTCCCAGAAGGGTATTTTACCATTACGCGGACCGCACAATGTAAAACAGCTTTCATATATTTCCTTTTTAAATGAATTTTGAAATAATCAGTGAATCAAACATATCCTGTAACATACCTTATTTCATATCAAGGGTTTCTCAAACATTTTGAATGTCAATTTTTGAAATCATATTTCATGAACAAGCCAAAATGAGTTAGATTCAGAGATCGTGAAACAACATGTTTATGCTGTATTGGCATTTTATCGATAAAAATGAAGAATCATTGTTTACAAAACAATAGTGAGATCTTACTCATTGTCACATTTAGTTCCATGAAACTGTATTCAATTACTTATAGCAGATTTCATAATGGCTAAAGACCACCCTGCAATTTAAATGCGACAATAAGTCTAGAGAATCAAGAGATATTCAAATGTAACATGCTCCAAAAGCCAAGCTGAATATTAAACATTTCTTTCAGGCAGATGAAGTTACCAAGGCGAGATTCCAACGCCAATGGCTTTAAACCATGATCGGTTTAAAGCTTTCCATGGTAATTGTCCTGCTGGTGTAGACAGCGATGACACAAGTTATTCACGGCAAGTTGCAACTCATTATGACTCATTAGAGTCCACTTTATTCAGTGTCAAGAGTTTTGCAAGTCAAGATCGATATAAACTTGTGGTGGAAAATCAACACCATTACCAATTCAGAAAGTTCAATTATGTTTTTGTGATGAATAACCAACATCTCCTGGGGTAAGCAAACTGTAACACATCTTATATATATATTATGACTCACTAAGGGATAATACATATTCTACGTCAATTCTGTAAAAGAAGAAATTTATTCGTATTCAATGCCTCATGAACAAAAGCACAATTTATATATACAATGGTCAGTGCATATTGGCATCGAATTAGTTATTTACATCAAAATGATATTTCTTGGACCATGCCTTTAAAATCTAACGTCTCAGATATAAAGATACGATGGTAATAGTTATCTGACATATTTGCATTAAAGGTTAGATGAAATTAGGTGTGTACATATAACAAGTTTACCGGACCGATTCAATTCTATAACAACTGGCATGTCGGTGACCAGTATGTCATATATGTTTTTTGTCAAAGGTCCTGTCTTGGTGACACAAAGGAAATAAACATTAACGCGACATTCAGTCTAGATATTGCAAGCCAATGAACATATCTCTATCAAGTTATCCAATTAAAACTCTGGATTAAATACCAATGTACCAATGAAATTATTTTTAGTGTCAAATCATCATAACTATTTCGTTTTCTATCTTGTCATTTGCGAAAAGACTTTTGCTGAAAGAATGTTAGTATTTGACCATCTTCTGTTTCCAAGTACTTTCATTGATGGATGTATAGGTTTACAATTTGTGTCTAATATGCATTTGGATATTCATATTGTCCGTTTGGATACGTTTATAAGGTAAGTTTCTTACATTAATTAACATTTTTGCTGAAGTGTCAATTTAATACGATGTTTATTTGATTTGATTTGATTAACCACAAATGTTATTGAAAACATTATTTTATTATCTATTAGATTCTGAATGTGTTAATAAGTGAGAACTAAATCGTAAAATGTAACATTGGGATGCGGTGTTTTAAAACATGTGGTGAGTTGCTTTGATTGTTGTAATGTACTGTTAGTAAATTAGGTTGTCGGTAGACTAACGACGTTAAACAATCAGGATGTTGTGATGTGCTTTTATTGTCGATGGCTTGCCGAAGGGCCTACTTCGCCGGCGTCTGCTAATCTCACGTTTGTTGTTTTATTTTATACACAAACATTCTCCAACAAAAAAATAACAAAAACACCGAATATCTGATTCCGTTGTCTCCACTTTACTTCGTTCATATTATCATATCTTGGTTTCACTTTGTCATCGTATATCTCATTAGCATTGATTTATCCTATGTCTACGAACGTCTATGAATCCACCGTCTTTCAGTATTCATATCAATTATATTTGATATAGTTTCATTTGTAAAGTGAAACTTGATAACTAACATTACTCGAACAGTTTACAGCAGAACAGCGATGTGGCATTATTGCAAAGCGTAGATATAACAGATTAACTGACCGATTCCCCAGTGTTTGCAATTGTAAATAGTAAGCGAATGTTTACACCCCGTCCCTTCACGTACGTCACTTCCGGTATCTTCCAACTCTCTAAGCCCCGCCCCATTTTTCGTTTGTTGTTCCCGGATGAAAAGCAGACGGTCGCTCTAGTTTAATATAAAAACAACATATGGATTTGTTTGGGTCTCGTTTTTCACAAAATAGTCTAATGAACCAATTGCAGTTAAGAATTCAATAGAAAATGATATATTTCGGCCTTCCTTTAACATACAGTTATCTCTATATATTGAGGTTGTCATTAGTTACCTTAAATCAAATGACACACACTGTTGACACACATTGAAGATTGTGATAACAGATCATTGTAATGGAAACCATTTCATGAGAC
Source organism: Gibbula magus (assembly GCA_936450465.1). Taxonomy (NCBI): domain Eukaryota; kingdom Metazoa; phylum Mollusca; class Gastropoda; order Trochida; family Trochidae; genus Gibbula; species Gibbula magus. Next base: position 61,475,743 of record OW388303.1, read on the forward strand.
ATCAATCCTGATATTGAGGCGCGATTTAAAGGCGCTGTAGCACGTTTTTGCAAATTTTATTTTTTCAAATTTCCCATTTATAATGATACTTTATGTCATTTATATTTACTTAAGAGGGTAAAACATCTTATTACACAAACCAATTACCCGTAGTGGTAATAACAAGGTTGCGTTGAAAGCAAAAATTGCATGGCGGCCATTTTATTGTGAACACAATTTATTATTTCGAATGACAAAAACGATTCCCTCGGCTTTACGGAACCATGTACATTCATTTGTAACTTGACTTTCCGAAGAGTTAAGGGTGTTTTACTATTGGTGACATTATTTTTCAAATATATTTCATCGACTTATTTGAGTGAAAAAAACGTGCTACAGCGCCTTTAACATACTTCTTAAGTTTTGGTTCAAATTACAAAAAAATGTCCTAAGAGTAATGAGACTGTAAATATGTGTACTGTGTTGTTTTGTTAATCAATTTCTATTTTAGTTAGATTACCAATCAGAAGAGGTTCACTATGTCCAAGTTTATATAATATTATCACGAACAATCCATGTTAATACATATGGTAGGTCAAGTTCGAAACTAACTGTCAGTCAGTACATGTTTATAAAATTCAATGAGTTTCTTGTAGTCACGTTTGCAAGACAATTTCCAATTCAAATAAAGCACGCTTAAAACGTACAGATCACTAAACATATATAACGTGTAAACATTTTAAAAAGGTATTTTGTATATAAAGAACATTGAGAACGGGTTCCTCAAATATATCCCACATTGTTAATAATGAAGTGAGCAAGCTGTAGTCCCAGTAGGTGTCAGTGTTCGATATGTACTTAAAGGTGCACGCTAGTAGCGTTTGATCGATTGCATCACGTCTGTCACAGCAAGGCAACTAATTAGTCATGGAACATGATCTATAGTCAATAAGTAGTCTTAAGTATCCGATTGTTCGCATCTGGTACTAAATATTAATTGGTTTAAACAATATTTATTTCAAAAGAAAGGGATTGGTAAACATTAATACCTCTCCCATCTCTTACCGAGTGATATCCCGCTGTCACTCGATGAAAAAGGAGATTGAAGAGACATTCAAAACATGTGGTCTGACAGCAGATAATCTCGTGTAGTGACATCATGCTCTGATCTGTTAAAGGTGAACAGCAACGTGATTGTTAAGAATTATCACCCAAAACTGTCTTCGACAGGAGAGATCGCTTGTGTGAGATCCTGTTGAGATATCGCTTTGTGAGATCATGCATATATCTCCTAGGAGATATCGTTTTGGCTGTAGATTTCAGACAATGCTTTGTCACCGTCAACTACATGACATCACAATGATTTTACATCATCGAGTAATGGCGTCACACTCCTATGACATCATAAACATGATGACGTCACAATGGTTTGACATCACCCCATTGGAAGTCGACTGGCAGAGTTGTAGTCAGAGATGGACACATTTTCATTGAAACGTAATACAAAGTTATCCGAGGCTTGCCGAGGATATTTCTAACTTTATCAACAAGTATTGGTTTATTTGATATCAGAAGACACGAGAGTGATATTCTGTTTATCATCCAAAATCATTCTTATTACGTTTCAATGAAAATGTGTACATGTGTTTCGATGATGACCGTATAAGTAAATGATTTAAAAAAACAAGCTTAACGACTCATGTACACCTATAACTCTTTTTATATTCTTATAGATTGAACTCGGTGGGGACCTCTTTCCACGACAGGGTGAAAACGTATCCATATAAACTATTTTATTTTGTCTACCCTGCCCTCATCATTAACAAGACCTATGCAACGAAGCAGCGCCACCTTACGTTTTGTATGTAATCACGAGTTACGCCCCTTGCCAGCTGCTTACATACAGCCAATGAGAGAGAAGAGCTGGAATTGGTGTCGTTGTGGCAGTGACGTTGTGAAGATGGGGTGGGGAGGAATGTGTTGAATGCAATCTATATTGTACATCTTAATTCGATTTAAATACAATCATCTGCCAAACATTATTTAGTTAAAGGTACATGTAGAACTTCATATAAATAAATGTAAAAAACTGAAATAAATACGACTTGACACTCCAGTGAACATTATTGTTACCGCTTTGGGAAATAGTCAGGTAAACATTTTGGTTTTGAAAAATCGTGACAATTAGTTTCAGATTATATCAACATTAACTTAATGCAGCGTTAAAAGTTATGTTTGAAGTTCAAATCACACAACAACAAAAAACTATATCAAACTATGAATTAACAGGAGGATTAAATCAATACATACTGCTTAATGTCAATAAGAATATGTGAAATGATTAATTGATAAATGGGGATTCATACCAACAACTAAGTTTGTGCTTATGTCTCACGTCTGGTTAGCTAAGTATAGTCTGTGATCTCTCGTGTGATGTGCCTTGGAGTTATCTTACAGAAGCATTTTAGAAGCTGATATGAGCGAGGAGAAATGTTTCTATGGACAAGCAATCTCGTTGTTATAATTGATTTTCAGATGGAGGTATTAGAAGAGAAAAATCATTGCAGTTACTAACACACTTCCTATAACGGAAACGAAAGTCATCTATATATGTTAATTTGCACCAAATGATAACCTGCAAACATGACCTAAATGGGACAGTACCACAATGTAAGACGCCATGTTTATTGTGCGTATGTAACTTACGACAGCCAAGGTCCTGTCTTAGTTATTTTCTTAAGTCTACGAATTTTTAGCGCTACGAACGTTTTTAAGAATTCTTAGCTCTACGAACGTTTCGAGAATGCATATTTATCCAGCGATCTGATTGGTCGAGCGGCGATCACGTGGACGTCGACATAAAAGCATATTGACTCCAGCCCGAGTCCGACCAACATGCTCCCAAAAGTCCCAACTGTTCTACCCAAATTACATTTTTGTCTGTATTTCATTTTTTCCTTTCGTCTCTGTATAAAATACATAATAAAAACATTATGGACTGGTGAATTCGGCCAATACCTGATTTTTAGGGACCCGAGAAAACAATAGTGACCTCGGACTTCGTCTTTGGTCAATATTGTTTTCTTGGGTCCATAAACATAGGTATTGACCTCATCACCAGTCTATTAAAGAAATAGAAGACGAGTTGGCGTGTTTTATCGTTGAATAAAACATAGCAGGGAGCATAAAACACGAAGGGCGCAGCCCTGAGTGTTTTATACTCTCTGCTATTTTTTATTATTTCTTATATGATATGCCCTTAAACAATTACTCGCTTTTATATAAAAAAAAGTGGAGATATTATGTTGTTTGCATAAACTATTGTTTGAAATTATTAATGCCTCCCGTCGTTGAACTCATTTACTAGCCTTGAACAATCAACGTGACGTAAAATATGACGTCATTTTCTAAGCGACGCTCTAATTGACGTCTAAAATCACGAGCATGTTTTAATGTCTCTTAAAGCACGCTGTCGGTCCCATTGGCCGCCTGTGTTTCATTGCCGTGGGTATCTTATATAATTGTACAATACCGTTCCGATTATAGACACCAAGTGCTTGTTCAACTTTCACTGAGGTTGTACCGATCAAGTACTGGTTTACAGTAGTGGACAAGTATCAGGTTTCTACTGAAACGATATAATTTCTTGTTATGTGTGCATATTTTTCCAGCGATCTGATTTGGCGAGAGGCGATCACGTGGCCATGTACAGAAAACCATATTGACTCCAGCCCGAGTCCGACCAAGAGCCGTATTGACTTGAGTGATGTCAAACGATTATTGCATGACGTCAAACGATTGTTGCATGACGTCATGCTATTGTTACCATCGTAGAGCCAGCTGTTCAAACCACACTAATTTTGTTACTGTATTTCATTGTTTACCTTTCATTTATGTATTAAATACATAATAAAACAAGTATAGACTGGTACGGTGAATTCGGTCAACGCCTGTTTTTTACGGATCCGAGGAAACAATATTGACCGCGGACTTCGTCCTTGGTCAATATAGTTTTCTATGGTCCATAAAACAGTATAGACCGAATTCACCAATCTGTAATTGTATAATATACTGGGCCGTTTCAATTTAGCCGTTACCGTCTTTATAGCGGACGACTGCCATGCCAGGTATGATGTCATTACTACATGTAGATCGACAGTATTCCTTTACATTCTCAATTTAGTTCTATTAGTATCCCGCTACCTTTGGTTTAACATCCAGTAAATATTGAATATTCGAATACTAAAATTCAAGGATAATGTATTCGTTATCGTTATCTCGTTCATTCTTCGAGCGTTAACTGTCCGTAAAGGAAACAGGTAGTACTCACATCGTCATGAAACTTTTTTTGTTTTTGTTTTGCAACGTGTGTACAATACGACCTTCTTGTAATACAACGTTTTGTTAATTATATTTTGTAGTAAGATCAATAATACTCAAATATATATTGTGTTATTAAGATAAAAGCCAACCTTTCCTTTAACAAGTTGGCCTACAGAGAAAACATAGACAACTAATGCCAGAATGTTTAGAATATGAACTTGTGAAATGAAATTATGTTCTTTTCATACTTAGACATTCACATGATACATCTTATTATGTTATCTCACATGCAGCAATATTTGTAAATGGAAATTTTAGGTGAGATTATTTTATAGTTAATAGTTGGGAACAACTAAAGTTAACATATCTGTTTGCGATAATCTAAACTCACATTTAAATGTCATCAGAGCGTTGCCTTCTCTTGTCAACCCCTACAGCAGTCGATATTTTGAAAATACTAGACACAATTCCCAAAGAGGAAGTGCTGTGACCGAAATATGTCAGTCCTGGACGCGTATGTTAACACAATCCAATATGTACTGTGCCTCGTCTTATATAAACTGAGCCGCTAATGGGACCGTACAGTAATTCAGTACTTGGTTGCTATTATTGAGGTATTTGATTCGATTTGTTTAAAACGATACTTAACCAGTACTATTTTGTTACCGTCAACCAGTATGAATTCATTTACTTCATCTTCAAGTACTGAGCCCTTAATGACCCAGAGAAGTTATATATGTGTGCTGGATAAGTTGTCCTTATTCAAATGATATACAGTTGACAATAACAAAATTAAAATCACTTTATTTACTGTGATTGTTCAAACGTTGATCCAAATGAATAAAGACGTTTTCAAAAAAAATTGTTCTGTGTTTTTTTAAAAATTATATGATTGGCAGGATAACATTTTAGTTAATTTGCGGAGATGGAAATAAACCGTTCACAAGAGCGAATAAACGCCAGGGGTCTTGACGTTGTAGCACTAGGCTTGAGCTAAGCGATAACGTTTCAACTCAGGGCCAACACGAAACGGAAATCGCGGATCCACTGAAAATTCCCATCTCCATAAATATAGTTCTCACCAGTCATACATGTAATGAGAGAGAACATTCTTATGAAACCACACAACCATTATCATCAATTACTGTAACAACAGCCCGCGAAGCAATTAGGGCCGGAAAGCGTTGTCGTGAATGAAGTTGTCTGTCAATTGTGTTTAAATCGTGTGTTGTCTGCCAAGCGGAGAGGTCGACAGTCGTGCGGCTGGTCCCTTGGGTGAGTGTACCTTCATTTATCTTCGGGAGTACTTCTGAATCCGGCAATTGGTTTCATGTTGTACGCAATTAAATACCCCCTCCACGCATCACCGTCCGTCCTGTGGCTCCACTATAAACACTGTGCATATGGGATATTCTAAACTCATACTTATCATACTTATGTTCTTACCGACTCTCATTTATAAAGGGTTTATGTTTCAATTTCCGACCTCCGTTTGTTGTTTAAGATGACAATATACATTTACTTATTACTGGTCAAGTCAGTTAAAGGGGCAGTAGCACGTTTTTTCGCTCAAATAAGTCGATGAAATGTATTTGAAAAATAATTTCACCAATCGTAAAACACCCTTCTCTCTTCGGAAAATCAAGTTAAAATTGAGTGTACATGGCTCAGTAAAGCCATCGGGATCGTTTTTGTCATTTGAAATAATAAAATGTGTTCACAATAAAATGGCCGCCATGCAATTTTTGCATTATACGCAACACCGTTATTACCGCTACGGATAATTGGTTTATGTAATAAGATGATTTAGCCTGAAAAGTAAATATAAATGACATAAACTGTTATTATAAATGGGAAATTTAAAAAAATAAAATTTGCAAAAAACGTGCTACTGCCCCTTTAAGGCATGGGTGGTATAGTATAGTTTTCTGTATACATCTTGTTATGGTTTCCCTGGATTTGCAAATTCCACTCGATGAAGGGCAAACACATATTCTAAAAACATGTACTCCGGTAATACTAGTTGTCTCTTCTGGACGATTGATGTTCAAGACTTTGACACTGTGAGGCAAAGGTATCACGTCACTAATTATTCAATTAAGATGCATTGTTATTATGTGTATTACAATCAAATAACTTCATCTTGATCAAATCTGTTCTTTACAATCTCCGAAGAAAACATATACATAATATTGATTTTCATTCAAGTTATTTTTCATCAATTTCAAACTTACAGCGAAATATGTTTTCATTAAAATTCCGTTTAGTTAATAGCAAATATACAATCATAATTAAAAAATCGCAAAACCACATTGAACAAAACGGAGATATTCCAAGGTTTATTTAGTTTCCATTGTGTCAAGATCTTATGATACATATATAAATACTCCGAGATGGTATAGACAAACAATCATAATATATTTCTTCTTACAATACTGCATGGAAAAGCCAATCAGGCTTCTGCTGGCTGTATCTGTTTTAACCTTCAACAGGAGCTCATTAATGAAACCTGGTGTAGCGGATGTGACGATCCTTTCAAGAAGAACGTCTTTAATTATTCTATCGTGAACCACATTATTTGATACTAATTGAACGGTGCCACACAAATGTCTCTTCCTTTGAATTGACAGTAGTCACTTATGCTCCATGGTAAACAGTAATGACGAGCATTTGTCTTACAAGACGTAAGTTGCTTCGTGTTGACATCCATGTTTCTTCTTGCTGACTGTCATGTTCTATCGCAATGACTTATGCTACGTTGTGTATTTTAAACCAACATGACTTGCTGTCAGAACGTTATTTTGTTTCGTAAAAGAAATAAATTGATAACGTCACATTGTCAAATACTGTCATATTCGATTAACATTAAATATATAAAATACGAAAACAAATCCATTTAATAATTTCAACAGATGCGTCATTTCTTTCACAATACACATTATAAGTAAACATAATCTGCCTCTCTGCTTATTGTACCTAGAACCCACATGGTACATGATAGATGCTTTTCCGAGAGAGTGGGGTCGTTATTAAATAGCCCTCCCGTCAATCATTGAACATCAGCATCCATTAATAAACTGAAGTACAAAAGAAAATACGCACCTCAATTGGTTTCGATTATTACAATATGTTAAAAGAAAAGTTGCATTTGATTTTGGTATGGAAACAATAACATATATCTGCTGTAGTTTGAAACAAGGAATTAATTGGCGACTGGTTTATGTTTAGATCAAATATCTTGGTTTTATATAGACAGGGGTAAGAAATGAAATTTTCACCGATATGACCCCTACCATGTTTGAAATGTTGTAAATGTGTGAAGAATGAGACATATTTATTGATTTTCATAAATAGTTATGTTTTATTAAAAATAATTTCGGAAGAATTTATAAATTCCAAATTATATTTATTTAAAAAAAGAAGAAAAAACCCACGTAGAAGTATTCTTTGACTGTTTGCTAAACGCCTTCTCTTTTCAGTTTTAGATGCGACGTCGAAAACTTAAGATATTTGCAATTGAAAAACATACATATGATAAAACCAACTGAGATGTGTACTTTCTTTTGCACTTCAGTTTAGCTTCAAAAGAACGTTTAGACCCACTTTTGCAAACGTGAATATGTTCAGTAGACTCGGCACGCTAAGGTTGTGAAGCGCCAGAGAGGGATCCATTTAAGAAATAGAAGACGAGTTGGCGTGCTGTATCGTAGAATAACAACTAGCAGGGAGCATAAAACACATATGAGATGTCGTTAAAAAGGTTCTCGCTTTTATATAACAAAAACAAACCGCTGAGAAATGACGTGCTATGTGTATAAACTATATTTTGTAAAATATCAATGCCTCCAGTCGTAGAACACGTTCACTGGCAATTGAACAATCAAAGTGACGTAAAATATGACGTTTTTTGGTAAGCGAAGCTCTAACTGACGTCTTAAATCACGAGCATGGTTTATTGTCTCATAAAGCACGCTGTTGGTCCCATTGACCGCCTGGGTATCTTATATTTGTATATCAAACAAACTTTCTAGTAATAGACCCGTATACCGTTATCAAGAATCTAAACCGAAATGCCGCCATTGATTTTTGCATCTAGAATCAATCAAATCCTTTAAAACCCTTGTTTACCGCAATGCCTCTCAACCAGTACTCTTTTGTTTCAGACATGAAAATTGCAGTTGTTAAATATTCCACATATCTACTCTTGTTATTATTATTTCTTACATCATTTCATATTTGACCACAGGTTATCGCATTTACATCCACTTTATTTTGTACAAACGTTTGAACGATTATCAGAACACCATAACAGTTTCCTAAAATCCAACCCAAACCGTTTCGTGTATTCATGCCCCCGCTACCAACGGTTTCATTTACGTGTATAAGTTGCGTGTTGTACACCAGGGGAACAGGAAGATTTCCTGGATAACAATTTCTTTAATGTGAAAAAACACGAGGTTTCAGGGTGTATATACCTTATGTGATGACATTGCACCATGATGAAGGAGTGAGCATATACTCCAAAACGACGTGTATTGTCACATTAAAAAAGTTGTTATCCAGAACAACTTCCTGGTATGTTATATTCCACATCTAAATGCCCCCCCCCCCCCCCCCCCCCCCAAAGATGTGTACATGAGGGGCTGCAGACAAATATACATGTAGCGTTGACACTCAGTCATTAATCGGATCGATCCTGGTCTCACGGATCAGTTCAGTGCAATTCTACACCAATGAAAACCAGTTCATCAACCACCTTGGTAGAACAAGAGCATAATCAATTAAAAAAGTACACACATAAAAATACGAATTCATCGGAAAGACAAACAAAAACTACAGAGTAACAAAGGTTTTCATAACAAGAGATGAAAGAAGAGTAATACTTTTGATGAAATTACTAATTTTGAGGTTTTTTTCCGATAAAATGTTTCTAAACTTCAGGTTTAGTTTACTCGGTAAATACTGTTTACTTAATATGTCTAGTTGTTTTCAATAGATATGTAATGATATTCATCTTCGATGCTTTGGAAGTTCATAATTGACAGGCTCTTTCATCTCTTTGAACATTATAATTATGAATTCTAATTCTTACTCGTTTTAAAGGGCAGTAGCACGTTTTTTCGCTCTAATAAGTCGATGAAATGTAATTGAATAATAATGTCACCAATAGTAAAACACCCCTATCTCTTCAAGTCTAAAAATGGGTGTACATGGTTTGTAAAGCCATGGAAATCGTTTTTGTCCTTCAAAATAATAAAATGTGTTCACAATAAAATGGCCGCCATGTAATATTTGCTTTAAACACAACACCGTTATTACCACTACGGATAATTGGTTTATGTAATAAGATGTTGTACTCTCTAAAGTAAATAAACATTACATAAAGTATCATTATAAATGGACAATTTGCAAAAATAAAATTTGCCAAAAAACGTGCTACTGCCCCTTTAATTGTCAATACTGTTTTGAGAGGAGGATATATACATCAGCATTGGGAAATGCGTTCAAGTGTTCACACTAATTCCCTTGGGACTAGAAATAATGCCATGTTGCCAGTTTGGGATACATTGATCTTTAAGAGTGTCTTCAAGTTGCAGGACGAGCAAATGAGTTATACAAATAGAGGAAATTTCAAAATCATAAGACATTCCTATATGGTCCAGTATATTATCCACGTGCGATAGTTGGATCATTGGATCGTTGGAGCCCAAAACAATATAACACGAGTCCATCAACAACAAATGTTACGATCAAAATACAATATATATATAAGTTTATTACATAACATTATATTATAACATAATTTCACAACCACGATCTAACACGCTCGAAAAAACCCAGCTATTGACAATGTCGTATCGTCAAGGTGATAACCATGACTTAGAAAGTCACATAGGAAATAACCCTATAAATTTCAATGTACTCGTATCTTAGTTTCATATCTGCATGTCGCTGGAGAATTAGGCACATAACCAATAACCACCCCAATGATAATTCAACCTCATATCAAAGAATGGTCACACATAAAGCACACTAGAGTCAATCATGAACGATTATGCCTTATATGCCTATACATTTATACTAATATGTGTACTGTCAGATAAAACGTTCGTCAAAATCGCTTGGTTAGTACTAATTAAGTTGAGCTCATCTATCCGGGGTTTCTGAAGCCTTGAAAGAAGCGATAGTTTCATTTGCATAGCCAGGTTCGTTCTCTAATCCTCCTGAAAGCATCCGAAGCTCCGCACAGTGCGTGGGTATGTGAGTGTGTTGAGAGCTGATGTTACCGTTCGTCCACGCCTCGAAGGACGATACAAACACGGCGTCACAGATGGAGCGCTACCTATCGGAGATAGGCTAGTGTTGACGGCTACAGAATCCAGGAATTGCCTTTTAACGATCCAGAAGTATGTCCAGAAATGACAACATGAAGCAATGTCCATGGAATGCTGTAGCAGCGTGGACGCATACTAAGTGAGATATCCGATATGGAATACCAATAGAATACTGGCACGCAAAGGTAATATATATATTTATCTCATCACCTTTAGCTTCTCTCCTTGGCAGAATTTCTGTGATATATTTTGTAAAAATCGTATGGTTAATTTAGTAAACAACGGAATGCATTTTGGACCTTGGAGGTACTCATTTATATATGTCAAATGTTATAAGTTATAGCCTTCGAAAATTGTACTTTAAAGCATTGTTTTGTTGGGACATTTTCCAAGTTGTTTCGACGACTAATACAATGGCTACTACAAAAGTCACTTGTCTTAACTAGCCATGTTTTAACTTTCGGTTTAAATGGTTAATTTCTGTTATAAATATTGCTAATTTTTCAAAAGTAATACAAAAAACTTAAGACAAATGAGTTTTAATAGACAAAACTTTAAAGAAAGAAATTCGGTCCATACGTGAAAATAACCAAGAAATGTGTATCAATATGTATTATGTTATCACTTTTTATCACAATGATTCATTGGTTGTTTTTCTTGTGGATGAATTTATAGGGTAACGCAAACTGTGCGTTGGGACTCATAAAATGTTGGGAAATGCCATTACGTTAATCATTGACATTTCTATTTAGATCTCGTTTTCTGATGTTAATACAAATGTCACAAATAACACGATCCACTACTGTGACAATGTCCATGTTACTGAACGTATGTTCACAATAAACAACACGCTTTGCTATGAATTATACAGACAACCTATTTGAATACGAACATACATGGGCAAATCAATAACGCGTGTGAGTGAATCAACCACTGTATATATCCTGGACAGAACACTATAATTCAATGAGCAATATTCAAAAACAGACAGTGGTAGATTATACACCGAAGAATAATATGTTAAACAGATGCTTAGTCTGTTTCCAACTTCTTGCTTGAAACTGTATTTCTCTTATAGAATCAGTAATATAGATAATTAGATTTAACATCATGAATATATGTCCAGGAGACTGACACGCACGTGTTTGTCAAGTCATTATGAACAGACAGCGACTAGTTATCGTACAATGTACCAATTAGGATAACAAGACTTACTCAAATACATGCTCAACTCTCAGACAGACAGGCAAACAATAATTTTATTACATTCTCATTTGTGTACATGCAGTTGATAAATACATAGTTAAGAATAATAGCTAACGCAGTAAAAGTACACAACCACTCACTTAGTGATCTATGAGTGACTAAAAGCGAAACATATACATTGCACGAGATATAAATATATATACATATAAACTAAAATCTGGGGGAAGCTATAATGCTGTAAAAAGCGTAAGAGTAAAACAGTTTCATTATGAATATTAAATATGACGTCGTTTGATTAAGATAAGATTGCAGGTCCTGGCAGTATGTACAACAATATCACAATCAGTAAATAGTACATAAAACTTTAAACGGTCTGGAAGATTTGTAAAATCTTGAAATACCTTGGCACATTTGCTAAAAAGTTCACTTCTCTCCTCTTCATATATTGGACATTTAAGTATTGTGTGGAATTCATCCTCTATTTCATTACAATTAAAGCACAATCTTTCTTCTGGTGGTACATTCTCGTAGCGGCCTGTCTCAATTCTCAGAGGTGCAACACCAAAACGAAACCACGCAATATGTGCTTTAGCTATGGGGCTTGTAGATAGAACTCTGTGCAGAATTCGAGTTTAATATGCCTGTAGTTTCGCAGCTTGTTTCTTCCGTTTCTTGTTTCTTCACGTTGTACATGCTCTCTCCAGGTGGACTTGTACTTATTAAGAACCAGTTGCTTTACGTTTCTTACTAGTAACCGGGATTCAATGTGCTGTGCTGTAGTTAAGTTCACGTAATTATTTTCCTCAAGGAATGACCTTATTCTGTGGGCCCAGTTTTCTCCTGATGTTATTAGACAACATAAACGTCTTCTGGTTTGCTCTTGCCTCATGTTCTTGAGTCTCGATCAAAGAGCAAATAATACTTACTTCTTACGTAATGGGTGGGTGGGGTGCAGTTTATATGTTTCATGCAATAAACTCCCTCTAAACTGATATAAACTCTCTCTAAACTGATATAAACTCTCTCTAAACTGATATAAACTCCCTCTAAACTGATATAAACTCTCTCTAAACTGATATAAACTCCCTCTAAACTGAATAAAACTCTCTCTAAACTGATATAAACTCCCTCTAAACTGATATAAACTCTCTCTAAACTGATATAAACTCCCTCTAAACTGAATAAAACTCTCTCTAAACTGATATAAACTCCCTCTAAACTGATATAAACTCCCTCTAAACTGATATAAACTCTCTCTTAACTGATATAAACTTCCTCTAAACTGATATTAACTCCCTCTAAACTGACATCACATGAGATTGTCGGTTTATTGGGATGTCCGTGTAGAGGGTGTTTCTGTTGTTGACTAAATACACATGTCGGTTTATAGGAATTGTTGGGTTAAAGAGATGTTGGTTTAGGGGGAGTACACGTATTGCCGACGGTTGTGTTTATACTGTTGTTTCGTAAGGACATATACATTAACAATGATTCGTTTCGCAAAGAGGCGATTCTTTTGTGAATGAAACACCGGTATATCAGTTATTTAATACATTTCTATTTCTTATCGTGTTGATTAATTAAAGAGGGTAAGAATAAAACATAACTTTATCAATTATTATCTAAAGCCATACATCGATCATGTACTTCGCATAGAAATGGATGAATAATAATTCATGATATAATATTTGATATCCTAGGAAGCACTTAGTTTACCTTTTAGCTACTCTTGAAAATTTACACAAATATCGAGTTAAAAAGCAAAACATCCATATCATTGAAGGTAAAACCCGATTTTGTCCAACATCAAATAAGCGGAAAAAAGTTTTTCTCAGTCGACATAAATATGGAGAATATTTTTCCAGAGCAAGACTTGTTGCTCTACTTTTGCACACTGTCAACAACGATGGCCACAAAAGCACGAAAAAGATTCGCAACATTGATCGATTGCCATGGCAATGTTTAGAACTTCCCTCTCTATGAAGCTTCGATTTCCCGACGTTTCTTCTCATAAACCGTCAACTTATGTTTGTTTATTCTACCTAATCATAAATGTGATGATGCGCGTCAGTTGAGGGGTAGATGCCTTTGAAACAAATTTACATAGTATTTTTTTATATGTCATGTTGTACATCAGCTATGTCTCTATGGGTGGATATAACTTATATGTGTTTACAAAATAAGTTTATGCTAGAACCACTGAAACATGAAATGACACTTTAATATTTTATTTTTTAGGAGAAATATAAACGCCAAATGGCAAAATGTTCAAAGTGATAGTGTGCGAAAATGATGAATTGACAATGTACAAAGTGATAGTGTGCGAAAATGATCAATTGACAATGTACAAATGGACAGTGTGCGAAAATGATCAATTGACAATGTACAAAGTGACAGTGTGCGAAAATGATCAATTGGCAATGTTGACAAATATGTTTGCAAGAATTGCCCTGTTAATTTTTAAATACACAAGAACAGTGATGTTGTTAAGTAGCATATGTCCATGTTCCTGCTATTTGTTTGTCAGAGAAATATCGGCAATGTTAGAATACGTCTTCTTATGCTGTCTCTTCCTGTTTGCTTATGACATTTATTGAATGTGATTGATGAACGGGTTGTTCTATTTCTTGAGGCTTTGACCTATATCTGTTCATGTATCTTGAGTTTCGCTGTACTCAACGTGACGTGTATCTATCACATATGGATGAAATTAAAACTGACAATGTTATCTTTGATTAGCCATAGTATAAGCTATTTGAAAAGTGTTTGAATATCCTTAGATCGAGTCAACTGCATGACCACATACACAAGCTGAATTTATATTCATGCATCACGATAAATACATTTTCGCCACATCACCGATTGATCTTCCTTTATTTTAGCCTGCGGGTTGTGTCGATTCATACATATTGGTGATCAACCTTTGAGTACTTCAAATCAACCTTTCAACAAAACTAACAGTGAAATGAGCTATAAATATTTATCAAACACTCGTTCCGAATTGACTGATGTTGCCCTAATAATGTGAAAATTAATGCATTGCTTGCACGTCATTTTCTACTGCCTGTAGCACACAAGGAAAATCAATGCGCTTCGAATATATGTTAGCTTAATGGTTAAACGAAATCAAGTGTAACTTAAAACAGTGATTCCAAATACACATTGAGATTTCTTCATTTCTCATTGGCAATATAAACTAGGTGACCGATGATATTATGACCATTCCATAGCAGCATATTCACAGCCTTCAATTGAAAATAAAAAAAAATTAATGTAAAATTCACTCCTTTAGAATCTAGTATTCGCATTAGTGTAAGGTTAACTCACTCTGAAGTATATGGGACGTTGATTGCCGTTAGCTAAAGTGTCCTTAAAAGTATATTGAAACACTTGTGAAATCACATTCAAAATGGGAACGAGTGTGGTGCGCTCCTCCATATGTATGATCTGGATAAAACGCATGTGCAGTTCGATAATTTCTAAACAGTGATAAATGGAAAAACACTGCGAACTATAAACCTTCTTCATCAATGTGCACAATTTACTTACAATTTGTTAAAGATGCACGCTCACTTTTGCATGATATTTGTTTTGGTTCTAAAATGTACCATATTAGTATAGGTGCTTGTTTAGGTTATATCTTTTTACTCGACTTACATATTCATCCCAAATGCTTAATATATCAAATAAATAAGTGTTTCAATGAATACCAAAGAACGGTCTCATAGATGTGTAGTTGCCGACAATTATGGCTCTATAGAATCAAATTTGTCCACCTATCTACTTTTTTAAGGTTTCCAAAATGACGTTTGACTTGATGGCTGTAGTAAGCCAAAGTCCATTGTCCGGTTTTCGATCATGACCACGACTTTGAATGGTTGTATTTTCGTTATAATGAAATGATTGACCTCAATTGACCTTATTTTCGGTTAAAGTTGATAATTCTAAATTAAATAACACGAATTAAAATATTTGACATATATATGATCCCATCAACATGATTATGCCCCTTAAAGGCACCGTCCATTTTAATCATTATTGTGTACCATCAGAATCTGATATGCATTGACAGCTAGTAAAAAAAGGATGATTAATATGTTAACGTGTTGATTATAACAAAGACTGACAAGAGTCTCCTAAGATGTGCTTACAGTCTTCAACTGTGTCTTCTCCAGACACTTTGGTAATATGTTTGACGATTCCTGGAAAAGAGGTTATCCGGTATGCGTGTACTGCCTATGATTAACCATTAAATCACTAGCAGGTAATCGCTAGTACTAGCTATTTGAACATTTATGACAGTTTTCAGTGTTCACATTTCAGTATCAATGTTGGAAGACACTTTAGTTGAAATATTACTTGAAAATGTTCTGGAAAATAATAAATAGGATATAAATAAATAAAATGTTCTGGAAAATAATAAATACGATAAATGTGATAAATACGATATGTCCATGTTATGGTACAAGTATACTTTTTAAAAGATCGCTAAGTGTCAAACAATTCAAAATTAAAATTCATTTCAAAACCATACAACGTCCGTACCAAAACTAACATGTGTTTTTTAACAGTACAAGACTAGCATATTTCTCCGTCTCAATCATGTTCAGTTTGAAGTCAGACAATTATCCCAAGCTTAGGGTAAGATTCCCAACATGAGAGACGCTTTCCTTCCGACCCGGTGACAGGAAATCGCTCTCCCTGCAGGGAACTGTCACGTTGACATATTATCTTCATCTGCGGAAATCACACCTCTGATAGAGGTCCTATTTACCGCCGGAGGGGAGGTCAGAAGATGCCGAAGCGTTCTTGAACATAATAACAAGTAGATGTTTTTTTAAGCATTTTATGATTATACATCTGTATCAATTGATGTTTGTTTGAAACTGACAGAAAGGGTAGTTTTTATTTAGACTGCCGCAGGGATAATTTAATGGTTCCGACCCTCCAAAAACCCAGTTTTGTTTTCCGAGGCTTTCCTTGCAAAATTGAGACGACGTAACGTAGTGGTTAACGCTTTGGCTTCAGATCAAGAGGTCCGGTATATTGTCTGTGTATTGTGGTACAACCAAACCATCGCTTCTTCCCGGAAATAATACTATCACCTGTTTGATAACGGTGTTAGTATTTAAAACAAAACATTGCATTCCTTGCAAGAAAGAAGTTGAACATCCATAGATGTTGATTTTCCTTCAATATTGAACCCCGTTGACATTAATTGAATAGCTCTGAAGGTGCGCAAAACCTCACCTCAACTATTCAAAACTGAAACGTTTTGATAGGTGTCTTTTATTAACGCTTAAATATACACAGGTGTTCAACATATATTTAATTGAAAGAGTTTTGTGATCTTAATAACATGATTGAGTTTACAGTGAGGAAACATATTTTGTAACACTCAAAAAGATTAAAAATATTAAAAATTTGATTTGAGCACAATGTTTTGTGATGAAAAATGCATTTGAATAAAAAACAGTACACGGTACATGTATGATGTAAATATGCTTTATGTATAGCTAAAGGTGAAACATATTCAATTCATATGTGAATGTGATGAGTCCGATGGAATTGATATTTAATATCGACTATTGATTAAATCTGTAATTAAGACTTAATTAAAACTAAAGGTGACAGCTGTGCTGCTACTTACAGTATATCCAATGTATTTTCTTTCCTTCATTTTAGGTTGATATACCATCTGCGTCTTAATAACGTTAGAATTACATTTGATTTGTTTAATAACGACAACAGAGGTTTAATTCACTAAACCGACAGCGTCGATCCAACCTCATTTTGAATATAATTATATCAATGAAACAGGTACGTGTATGCCAAATATATTCAAGTGTTTAATTCACTCGACCAAAAGCGTCCATCCAATCCAATTTTTAGAATATACTATCAATGAAACAGGTACGTGAATGCCAAATATATTCACGTGCTAAAATAGTTTATTGTCATTTAATGGGAATTTATGCATGAAATGCAGCGGTACGGCGTCAGTTTAAGCAATGTTCTGTCCTTATATGTTCTGAGAACTAAGATAAGAAGCACCAACTTCCATGTTTTGTATTTGGTATGTCGGAGCCCTACCATTCAACTTCACCAGGACATCGCAGAAACTTCAATCATACGATGTTGTAGGAAAAAAAGAATTTGTTTCTGGTTTCCCCCGCATCAGTTTCAAATCCACGCCTCAGGTATTTTTTCTAGGTTTCAACAAAAAGAAGGGGCACATAATTCTATTTCTTTAGCCCCCAAAAACATTGGATATTGAAAATGGAGTGTTGGGTGAGATTATCGACCATTTGGAAGAATAACACATATTTAAGAGGGTTTTTAGTTTTATTTATATAAATAATTGTCTCAATTTGTTTTCTTAAGTGTTGAGAAGTTGGTATAAAATGGATACCTTGATGGAGTTTGAAAATGAGAAACGTATTATTTTTCAAGAGTTATTGCCCTTGATATGGTTTTTGGACTAGGTTCCAGGTATCTCAATGGGGACAGTTTTTTTTAACCTGTTTCAGATAGGATAACCAAATTTTGTGGGAGGCTTTAGGGAATCGATACTTTGATGGAGTTCGATTCAGAAGAGTGTTATATTATTCGAGAGTTATTGTCCTTGTTCCGTTTTTCAATTATGTTACAGGTATTTCTTCAAAGCGGATAGCTTTTATCAAAAACTTCAAAATTTTCAAAATTCTTTCATTTTTACCTGATAACAGTTGTATAAATTTGTGCTGAGTTTGATAGAGCCAGTAATAATTAGGTATAAGGTATTAACGTGGTTTGTGCACATATGCCCATACCAATTATATAAACTCGGTTTAATTTCAACTAATGGGTAATAAATGTGTATACTATTTAGTAGGCTTCCAGATTATATACAGCTGTAGTCGAGGTTTATATGGAATCTTGTCCTTGACGTCCAGCTGATGTACGTAACCTTACCTGATGTTGATACTTGGTACTTTGTGAAGGGTCTTAGTAATTATGACAGGTTCGTATCGATGACAGGAAAGCTAACCCATCAATTGCATTACTGTTTCAGTGTACCAGCCCATACCTGTCTAGATGTTGAAGATGGACAACCTCACAAGTCTGCTGTCCCTGCTGGACATAGACGTGTACAATATGCCAGACAACTTCACCATGGACGACTTCCTGAAGATGGCAGTGGACTACCAGGTGACAGATCACTGGTTCGAACCCAAGACCGAACTAACACTAGTCCTTGTCTTCTGTCTGGTGATCCTGTTTGGACTCTCTGGCAACGTAGTCGTATGCCTTGTTATCTGTAGGAATGGGAATCTCAAGTCAAGCAGGAACTGGTACATCCTCAACCTGTCCATCTCGGAGATAATGACATGCCTACTCTGCATGCCTTTCATCCTTGTCAGACTCACCCTCAAGAACTGGAGGCTTGGGCTTGTGCTGTGCAAATTTGTCCCAACGCTTCAAACCACGTACGTTGCTGTGTCCACGTTAACCATTGTAGCCATTGCTGTTGACAGGTACCGTGTCATCGTTTGCTCACAGACGAAAAGTCATCATAAGAAGAAAACGAAATATGTGATTCCCTTGACTTGGTTAATTGGCTTCTTTGTGTCCCTTCCACAACTTCTTACTAACCGCGTGGACGACGTGCAAGGCGTGTCTGGGTATATCCTCTACTCCATATGTATAGAGAACTGGGCTTCCACGGAGCTGCTCATGTGTTACACAGTGGCTGTACTGGTGGTGCAGTACCTGCTTCCTGTATTGGCGATTATTACTCTCCATGTTCTCATCTGCCGCTTCCTCAATGTTCGCATCAACACCCGCCAAGCTTCTTTAAGAGAGGTACATCGTGCAAAAAGGAATATGGTTAGTCATCGTAAAAACATGTATCTGTTGACAAGCATCGCTGTGCTGTTTGCTGCCACATGGCTGCCAATCACCCTGGTGAATATTCTTGCTGATTTTGACCAAGGCGTTTTTGAGGATAAAAACTTTCGATTCATCCACGCAATATGCCTACTAGTTGCTCTCTGTTCAGTGTGTATAAACCCTATTGTGTACGGCTGGTTCAACAGCAACTTTAGACGTGATCTACGTCGATGGGCCGGCTCTAAGATTTCAAATACCCAATCTGTAGATATGGTGCAATATTGTGATGGGCGATCAAAGACGGACATGTATACGATGTCCACTCACAACATGAGAGGCTACTCTGTCATCAATGAACATTGATATGATACATTATACATGACAGACGTGGACAAGTACTTGATTTCGCTGTATATTCAAACCATGTTTATGTACATAGTGGTGATATTATGCTTTTAGTAATGTTGAATGCATTTTCTCTTTCAATCTGAAATACTTCATCAACAATGGGTTATTCAATGTCCTGGGTGGTTTAAATTCCTTCTGAAAGTAATATTACTTGATTTGTTTTACTGCAGATTGATTAGCTGCAATATAATAGTAATGAATGAGGCCTTAAGATTTTAGTTAGTTGTGCCTTTTCAATGCCACGACAAAATGAGATTTCAATGTCATATACACCGTTGTTTAGCTATGTTTTGTAAGTGATTTTCAAATATGTGTTATCGTAATTATTTCAGATTCCACTTGGCATCGGCGTTAAATTGTTCGTTGCGAGACAAGTTCTCTTAGAACTTCTTTGAGAAGCATTTTAGAAGTTGTAGAGATGAAGACGAACCAAGATATATGGATAGGCAACTTCTTTATTGCAATGCATGCGACGTTTCAGTGTAGATACTTACCCCGTTGTCAAGCAAGAACGGTGTTAATATCTTCACCGAAACTTTGCATTCATCGCAATAAAGAAGTTGCCTATCCACAAATCTTTGGGTTTTCGCTTCAAATTCGTTTAAACGATTCTGAAACATCACGCATATACAGACAATCACCGACCACATGTTGCCGTTTCCCATATTTTAATCGAATGAAAATCAACATTGTTTTTAAAATTGCACAAATGAAGTCAGTTTCCAGACATATTGTTTCATGAGCTGAAACGACATTTGTAATGCCACCGAAGTATTTGTTTAGGACAGGCATAACGTTTTACAATCGTTCAATAAAGACAGACAGCGTCACAAAACGTTACACATAGTTATATATATATAGATATTAAAATGAGAGCGACAGCACATAAATTCAAAGTAAGGACAACCTTTTCCTTCCTCGTCCTGTAAACATTTTGTGAATTGTATCTACAGATTATATCAGAAGACAAATTAAGTAAATAAGCTGATATTAATATCCTTGAGAGGGTTCCGCGGCCCTGATGGTATTTGGAATGGACATTACTTCCTGGCCACGGTGCCGGGAGGTCGACAGAAGACACCAATCATGGAGGAAATGCTTATACTTCTCGTATATATTGATTGAATTCACTTACATAGAGACGGTCAACTCCGTAGAAGGATTTGGTTATTGTTTTTAGGTATAATAGCTCTCACAAGGACGACATCACAAGAATACTGATATTCGTCTTATAACTGACCATAACAAATTCCTAATTAGTTTCACGGGAATCAATACAGCGTTCGTATTATGATAGACAAGTGAAGAGAGCTTACTGGGAAACAATCAATTAAGGTTTCTCATTCATCGAACATTAGTACGTTAAAATAATGTATTAACTTTGCAAAATGTTCCACACAATATTTTGAAGACATAAATTAGTATATCAATTTCGTTTCGCAATAAATGTTGACAATTGGTCACCAATCTGTCGTTTACTATATCTTTTTATTGGTTAGAGGTATGCTGTTATCCAAAAATGGCTGCCTGTGCCAATTGTATGTGAACTGCAAGTTTCGCGCCATGTTGAAAACCCATGCCATGCTGAAGACTTTTCAGACTAGGTTAACGTACTCGATTACCACTTCTTAATCATGATATGGATGTATTCAAATTATCGTCTATGATACTACACCATGAAGGCTTCCCTCATTAAATACTGATCATGTTTAACTTATCACTGTGCCTGTGAGCAAACAAGGTATAACATGAAGTTTCGCAAACTCCCATCATTGACCTATGTCTAATTCTATTTTTGTACAGTCTTTTAGTGTCACCTGTGTATACAAACATGAATAAAGAAGTTTATATCAATACAAATGTATTACGTCTTCATATCATTTTCTTTTCTAAGCTAAAACCTGATTATATGTAATACAATGTGCTTCAACTTCAAGGTTTTCAAACCATTCAAACCTTTAAAAGCTCATCTAAAAGAGTTCATGGGGTACGTCGAATGCGTGTTTTAGATTTGTCATGAAATTGTAGATTAGCATTGAGTGTTTTTAATAAAATCACATTATTATTATTGACAAAAATATACTCGTAGCAAAATGTTTTAATGCCATTAAGATGACTGTTGTTCGAGGTCTAACAATGATACAATTGATATTGTGACACCATAAGAACGACTCCTTTTGGTTTATGATCAGAGACGGGCAAATCGATAATGTTTGTGAATAGTTCACCAACAACAGACAAACACTATCAATACTGCACAACAATTCCACCTGAGAATTATTGTTCTCGTGAATGTATTATGTAGTTACATATGATGATAATAATTAACATAAAGAATTATACTACAGGTATGATGATAATGATTGTTCGATGTTAAACCAATATAATCAAAGTGGTAATTTGTTTAAGATATAGATTGCCAAAGATATGTTGTATAGACACTAGCTGACAATGGAAGACTACAGATGTAGGTCTTATTATTCTGCATTTTCCTATTTTAGAATGACATTTATTGAACATGAGTGATTAATGACTTTCTCTATTTCTGGAAAGCTTGACAGAGAAATTATTCCCCTTATACTTTCATTTATTTATTCAACATTGATTACGTTGCATGAATTGATTACATTGCAATATGATTGCTATCTACGCTTCAGTATGTCATATTTGATTCAACTAAGCCAGCTTTTAATATGTCATCAAAATTACGATCATCTCCAGAGAATACGTTCGGATACATCTCTACTCATACCCTGGATCCATCCACGATCATCTCCAGAGTATACGTTCTGATACATCTCTACTCATACCCTGGATCCATCCACGATCATCTCGAGAGTATACGTTCTGATTCATCTCTACTCATACCCTGGATCCATCCACGATCATCTCGAGAGTATACGTTCTGATACATCTCTACTCATACCCTGGATCCATCCACGATCATCTCCAGAGTATACGATCTGATACATCTCTACTCATACCCTGGATCCATCCACGATCATCTCGAGAGTATACGTTCTGATACATCTCTACTCATACCCTGGATCCATCCACGATCATCTCCAGAGTATACGTTCTGATACATCTCTACTCATACCCTGGATCCATCCACGATCATCTCCAGAGTATACGTTCTGATATATCTCTACTCATACCCTGGATCCATCCACGATCATCTCCAGAGTATACGTTCTGATACATCTCTACTCATACCCTGGATCCATCCACGATCATCTCCAGAGTATACGTTCTGATACATCTCTACTCATACCCTGGATCCATCCACGATCATCTTCAGAGTATACGTTCTGATACATCTCTACTCATACCCTGGATCCACCCACGATCATCTCCAGACTATACGTTCTGATACATCTCTACTCATACCCTGGATCCATCCACGATCATCTCGAGAGTATACGTTCTGATACATCTCTACTCATACCCTGGATCCACCCACGATTATCTCCAGACTATACGTTCTGATACATCTCTACTCATACCCTGGATCCATCCACGATCATCTCAAGGGTATACGTCCTGATACATCTCTTCTCATACCCTGGATGACATTTTATGAGCTGCATGCATCTTATGCCTTCTCATGGTAGCCAATCAGATCCAGGTCTTTTCAAATCAGCTTGTTTGTGCATAAATGTGAACACAAACATATAGTATACATGTACATGCTCTATGCTGTATAAAATGCAGTTCAAATAAGTTCAAGTCTCATGGGTTTAACCTTTTGACATAGGACTGCTATTAAATTCTGTAGTTGTAGACGGATCGAGAATATATGATACGAGTTTCAAAGCTTTTTGGTTAGTACGCTAAACTTCCAAGCGGAGATACTTGATTCGATAATATAGAAGCCAAGGCAGTTCCTAAATCCAACAGACCGTGATATAGAGATTGATCCAGGGTACATGTATGAGGGTTCAGGGTACAAGATCCAGGATGCATGTATGAAGATCCAGGGTATATGTATGAGGGTCCAGGGTACATGTATGAGAGTCCAGGGTACAAGATCCAGGATGCATGCATGAGGGTCCAGGGTACAATATCCAGGATGCATGTATGAGGTTCCAGGGTACAATATCCAGGATGCATGTATGAGGTATCTGGGTACAAGATCCAGGATGCATGCATGAGGGTCCATGGTACAATATCCAGGATGCATGTATGAGGTTCCTGGGTACAAGATCCAGGATGCATGTATGAGGTTCCAGGGTACAAGATCCAGAATGCATGCATGAGAGTCCAGGGTACAATATCCAGGATGCATGTATGAGGTTCCTGGGTACAAGATCCAGGATGCGTGTATGAGGTTCCAGGGTACAAGATCCAGGATGGATGCATGAGGGTCCAGGGTACAATATCCAGAGTAAATGTATGAGGTTCCAGGGTACAAGATCCAGAGAACATGTATGAGGGTCCATAGTACAGGCTCCAGGGTACATGTATGAGGTTCCAGGGTACAAGATCCAGGATGCATGTATGAGGTTCCAGGGTACAAGATCCAGAATGCATGCATGAGGGTCCAGGGTACAATATCCAGGATGCATGTATGAGGTTCCTGGGTACAAGATCCAGGATGCATGTATGAGGGTTCAGGGCACAAGGTCCAGGATGCATGTTTGAGGGTCCAGGGTACAAGATCCAGGATGCATGTATGAGGTTCCAGGGTACAAGATCCAGGATGCATGCATGAGGTTCCAGGGTACAAGATCCAGGATGCATGCATGATTGTCCAGGGTACAATATCCAGGATGCATGTATGAGGTTCCTGGGTACAAGATCCAGGGTACATGTATGAGGTTTCAGGGTACAATATCCAGGATGCATGTATGAGGTTCCAGGGTACAAGATCCAGGATGCATGTTTGAGGGTCCAGGGTACAAGATCCAGGATGCATGTATGAGGTTCCAGGGTACAAGGTCCAGGATGCATGTATGAGGTTCCAGGGTACAAGGTCCAGGATGCATGTTTGAGGTTCCAGGGTACAAGATCCAGGGTACATGTATGAGGTTCCTGGGTACAAGATCCAGGGTATATGTATGAGGTTCCTGGGTACAAGATCCAGGATGCATGTATGAGGGTTCAGGGAACAAGATCCAGGATGCATGTATGAGGTTCCTGGGTACAAGATCAAGGATGCATGCATAAGGGTCCAGGGTACAAGGTCCAGGATGCATGTATGAGGTTCCTGGGTACAAGATCCAGGATGCATGTATGAGGTTCCAGGGTACAAGATCCAGGGTACATGTATGAGGTTCAAGGGTACAAGATCAAGGATGCATGTATGAGGGTCCAGGGTACAAGATCCAGGATGCATGTATAAGGGTCCAGGGTACAAGATCCAGGGTACATGTATGAGGTTCCTGAGTACAAAATCCAGGGTACATGTTTGAGGGTCCAGGGTACAAGATCCAGGATGCATGTATGAGGGTCCAGGGTACAATATCCAGGGTACATGTATGAGGTTCCTGGGTACAAGATCCAGGATGCATATATGAGGTTCCAGGGTTCAATATCCAGGATGCATGTATGAGGTTCCTGGGTACAAGATCCAGGATGCATGCATGAGGGTCCAGGGTACAAGGTCGA
The DNA here is from genome assembly GCA_936450465.1 of Gibbula magus. Classification (NCBI taxonomy): domain Eukaryota; kingdom Metazoa; phylum Mollusca; class Gastropoda; order Trochida; family Trochidae; genus Gibbula; species Gibbula magus. Next base: position 61,501,476 of record OW388303.1, read on the forward strand.
GGATGCATGTATGAAGGTCAAGGGTACAATATCCAGATGCATGTATGAGGTTCCAGGGTACATGATCCAGGGTACATGTATGAGGGTCCAGGGTACAAGGTCCAGGATGCACGTATGAGGGTTCAGGGTACAAGCTCCAGGTAACATGTATGAGGGTTCAGGGTACAAGATCCAGGATGCATGTTTGAGGGTCCAGGGTACAAGATCCAGGATGCATGTTTGAGGGTTCAGGGAACAAGATCCAGGATGCATGTATGAGGTTCCTGGGTACAAGATCAAGGATGCATGCATAAGGGTCCAGGGTACAAGGTCCAGGATGCATGTATGAGGTTCCTGGGTACAAGATCCAGGATGCATGTATGAGGTTCCAGGGTACAAGATCCAGGGTACATGTATGAGGTTCAAGGGTACAAGATCAAGGATGCATGTATGAGGGTCCAGGGTACAAGATCCAGGATGCATGTATAAGGGTCCAGGGTACAAGATCCAGGGTACATGTATGAGGTTCCTGAGTACAAAATCCAGGGTACATGTTTGAGGGTCCAGGGTACAAGATCCAGGATGCATGTATGAGGGTCCAGGGTACAATATCCAGGGTACATGTATGAGGTTCCTGGGTACAAGATCCAGGATGCATATATGAGGTTCCAGGGTTCAATATCCAGGATGCATGTATGAGGTTCCTGGGTACAAGATCCAGGATGCATGTATGAGGGTCCAGGGTACAAGGTCCAGGATGCATGTATGAAGGTCAAGGGTACAATATCCAGATGCATGTATGAGGTTCCAGGGTACATGATCCAGGGTACATGTATGAGGGTCCAGGGTACAAGGTCCAGGATGCACGTATGAGGGTTCAGGGTACAAGCTCCAGGTAACATGTATGAGGGTTCAGGGTACAAGATCCAGGATGCATGTTTGAGGGTCCAGGGTACAAGATCCAGGGTACATGTTTGAGGGTCCAGGGTACAATATCCAGGATGCATGTATGAGGTTCCAGGGTACAATATCCAGTATGCATGCATGAGGTTCCTGGGTACAAGATCCAGGATGTATGCATGAGGGTCTAGGGTAAAAGGTCCAGAATGCATGTATGAGTAAAGATCTATCGGAATGTATATCCTCGAGATTATTTGTAGATATTCATACTTCTTGTCTCACTAATAAGGACGGTTCAATGTTCGTACATACTAATTATTAGCAATAGCAGTAATAAGTTAGCACTGATAGTTTCTTCTACACGATTAAATGTCGCAGCGAGCTGTGCCCTGAATTATTTGAAACATCATTTGCAAATTCTAAATTGATTCTTACATAATTAATAGTGCTCTCAATAGGAAAATCAAAGGATAGCTACGGTATATGTTTGGGTGAAATGCGGAAAACAATCATTATGTAAATTACAGAGGTATATTTGTTAAGTGTCAGATTTTTAACCATTAAGTCACAAGTTTGGATACAACACGGGTAACAATTATCATTATATCAATTTGAACTTAACATAATGTGTAAAACCGCAAAAATAATTTTAAAAAATTGCTAACCTCCTTACATAATGAGTACAGATAAATGGCTACTGTTCTACTGTTATAATTATGCGTAGCCAAATCCGTTTGAGCTTGGTTTCTTTAGTTATTTAATTTCAACAAATTTTGTATAACATCGCTCCTCTACGCTACGCAATGTTATACAATTTGTTGCTGTTATACTTCGATTGAGGCACAAAACATGTCAAACAATCCTTATAATTACAAAATCAACAGGTTTTACTTTAAATATTTACACAAATCTAATTTATTTGTCATTTATCACGGGAGGCAGCAGTTTGTTACACGCAACAATACACAAAATTGAGGAATCCTTAATTTAAAACGGCAGAGGATTCAATTTCGTTTTCCAAGCATTCACATGCAAACAATCAGGGTTCGTTTTTTCTGGTTTACGCATTTTGTGATTAACCATCATTAGCATATCACGCGACGTTCAAACATAGCTACCGTTTGCGAAGCGCAAGTGGATGAACAATCTATTAAATTGAAGTGTTCCCGGTGAAATTAATCGTCTCATTCGGAAAAGGAATATTTATTCCAGTTATCGGCGTAGGTGTGAAGACGAAATGACATATGTATTTCTTATTTTGCATCAAAGCGTTACGCTCAGTTGTAAGAACCGAGTGACACGACCGTTCTGATGGATTGTGAAGTCACAAGGTACGAATCCACCAGTTATGGTTGCACATTTTATCTGCATTCATCGAGAAATGGCAGCAGGTTGTTGAGAGCTCTCGTCCAATCAGAAACGCGGAAATTAGTGTAACAAAATTATTTTGTAATTATTACCCATTATTACCCTATTAGTAAATGGATGCGCTTTGTGGGGATTCCGGAAGCAAGAAATTCCGCTTTAATATTACAAATACGGTTTTTAAAAATTTTCTTCGAGGCAACAAGCACTAATGTCTTCCAATTGTCTTGACCCCATTGTATCACACAAGTCCAACCGGAAGTCCATTTTACTAAATCAACAGGGCACTTATTCAGTTTATTGTACAAAATAAATATATGTATTTGGATTTAACTCGGTAACCTCCGGCGGCGGTCAGAGCTGCCGAACAGCGTCGTAGACACGCGCGCGCAGCATGGACTCTAGTCAGCCAACATCTGGTTTATCTTAATGCGTATTATTTAACTTTTAAAATATCCCTTTGTAAATATTATGGAGGACTCATGTTTTACAATGTAATGTTTTATCCGTCAATAAAAATGGACCTTACCCCCAACCCATTCTATACTTCAACCAAAAGAAAGACACTCCGTTCAATTGAAATTAGCCAAATCACATCGTGTCATGAATTGTATTGCATTATATCTAACATTGAAAGCGATGGGATGGACCAAAGGGGTAATTGTGACATGATTAATATATTTTGAACACTATACTAAGAGGATCGTTACATTAGATTGTTGTCTAACACGAAGATCTAATTGCTTTCGTTCAATCTAGTGGTGGATTAATATTACTGTAATGGCCACCAACATGACAGCGTTATTACTCATATCAATGGGCCGGCTGAACTGCTGAACCTGCTAATAAATAAGAATATTCTTATCGACATGCGTTATTTACAGTTCTGGCAATATAATATAATACCTATTATCAATATATGATATGGCTTTGCACCTTCTTTATTATCAACGAATGTAAGTCGATAGCAATCAGTTTCTATATTACCTACCGTGTTCTAAATGTACTTGAAGCATTTGAACATGTATGTAACAGTTAAATGGTTCGTAATAGATTTCGTCAGTGCCAACAGCACGTAATCCGACGTTTTTACCTATACCATTCTAATTGCATTATGCCTAAAATGCATGTCCGACATGTTTATCATGTATCATGTAATGTATATCCTGCATCAATCAAAATCTAGATTTCCTTTTAAAATGGTCACTGATGAGATGCAACCAGATCATGACCGTGTCATTGTGAGTCGTCAGATGTCAGCTCAAAATAATCATTGGACAGGTAATTACAATACATTCTAATCACAGCCGTATTAAGAAATAGCATTCCTCGTGTGCAGGTTGCCATAAGGTCGACAGAGGACTGTAATCATGGATACAATGTTAATCCTCCTCCTATATATTGATTATATATGCACGGGTATATATTTCATGGACGAATTTGGTATTTGGTAGCAGAGGCAATACAAGGAGGGTGATATTAAATGATAAATAATAATGGATGGAATGTATACAACGCTCAAATCTCCACGTAATGGACCCTGGTCGCTTCCAAGCTTATCACCCGGTCTGACCAGAGCTCCCGAAGCACTCGGTCATCTTCATCACACCTTCACCAGGTACCACTGCACTGACTGCTGGTGAACAGAGCCCCTTACCCTTGGTGACTCCATGCGTCTCTCAACCCATGTCTCAGTGAGGTGTAGGGAATAAATGTACCCTCCAAACTCTCATGCAACTCTCAAGCAATGGAGCGGATGATCAACCCAAGCGGCGAGCTGCGCCCATTGTTGCTGAATTTCACTGAATGCGTTCAACTGAGCTGTGCACAGAACCACATGCCACCATGCTCTTCTTAAAGTTTGTTTCGTCAATAGTTTGCTTGCCATAATGCTGATTTTGATGGAATATAGTTGAGTGAATATTTAGACACTAACTAACCAGTAACGGGGAATGACATATTATCTTTCCCGAGTTATATTAATTTCGTAATTATCGAGCCTTGGCGAGAGAATTACACAATTTATATAACGAGGGAAAGATAATCTGCCATTCCCCGTCACGAGTTGGTTATTGTTTATATTACTCATATAAAAAATTAAAGTAAAAACGCTAATATTAACAGGCAAACGTTTCCCTAAAAGGACCCAAGAAGAAGATCTCCATATCCTTTCGGGTGAGACGTGGATTCACTTCTTACGTACGTATCCTTATTTACTATCACGATCAAAGATAGATGTAGTTTTAGTTGAAAGTTTTATATTTATGCTCATAACTATTAATCCATGATTATATGGTATAAGTTATTACAAATTTCACATCAAGAGGTCTCCGAAGCTCAAAAGCAAGTCTGCTCAAACCGAAAATCTCTCGACACTGTTACGTCATAACCACTCACGCCTATGACGTCATTGCACTCCACCGATCGCCGTCACTCTCGAAGCTTTCCGTGGTTATAAAGTAAATCAGTAACAACTCGTGTCTTTAATGTTTGGACAATTTAACTGCTTCCTCCGACATTTGATGCGTCGGCACATGTACGAAAACGATAATTTCAACTACGGGAAACAAACAGAACATGTTTAAATGCAGAAGACAGTTTCTCAAGTAACCAGTCGGGGAAAAGTTAGAAAGATGAATGGAGTAGTTCCGGCAACCAATGAAATCGTTTTTATTCTGTAACAGCCAATCAAAAGCCAGAACAATTTAGAAATCCCATGTGACTTACAAAAAAAATACCACCCTGTGTCCGTCTTCCCATATGGGTAATATACACGTATCTCTCCTACAGTCAAATACTCACTCTTGAATGGCTGACGGTCGTCTATGATGCAGCCCTGAGTCCGTTGTATAAATCCATGTACCCCGCTGTCATAGTAACAGCTCCTGGCCTAGAGGGGGGGGGGGGGGGGGGGGGGGGGGGTCACATAACGGTCAGATGACGTTATATAATGACGTTCACGGTGTGCGTTGCTCAAACAGTTCAATCAGCTGTTTTCGAGTTCATAGCGGTTGCTGCTTTATTTGGACATACATTAACCATTGGATTGTTTGCATATTCACTTAAACCGAGCTTGACTCGTCTTTAATAGTTTGTATTAAAGCGTTAACAGACTTATACAATTTCAGCTGAAACGGCTCCATTTTGTTTACGGCTTGGGCCAAGGCCGTCCAAACGGTATCGATGATATCCGCCTTGGTCAAACTAAAATAAATATAAATACTCTTATGTGTTTGTTGACATCGAGGAGAGATAAGTATATACCGTGATTTCCCCTCGAGTAACATGATTTGGGGCAGCTTTATTGTACCAATATTAAACGCGTTCAAGCTTTCACGTCACATTTTCAGTAACTCTGATTTATTTGATTGCTTTTGAAACGTATCATTATAAGTCATGCTTTAAATGTTTCGCGATCGTTCACAGAAATACATAAAAAGTAGAACAGATGTGTATAAACATCAAAGAAACCTACGACAATGAATATCCAGCACCAGATGCCTCAAGTTGTGTATAATGATTACTTATTGACTATATATAAAATGTTCCACTAATAATTAATTACCTAGATGTGACAGATGTACATTGTTAACAAAGTAGTCGATCATACGCTAATAGAATTGAATGTTAAGTACCAACTGATATTGATACCAAAACTTGCGCCATCCACTATGGAAACTATATGTTTAATATATAAATGAAATGAGTTGCTTCTCACGTGAAGTAAGGTTACATATAGACAAAAGTAAACATCAGATGGTTTTGACTAGATCAATCTTCTTTAATACCATATATAGAAAAGAGATCGGCAACAGCAGCTACCAGGTACGAAGGAAGTGATGGACGTGGATTGGACTTATCCTCAGAACGAAAGGAGAAAATGACTGTCTAACTGCAACGGGATGGGCTCCACAAGGTACCGGATGGTTTCGCAACGTGGAGGCCTTTTGCGCCTACTGGCGTGGAGATATTTAAGGTTACGGTTAAGGATGGAAAGGAGTAAACATCAGATGATTCTGACTGGATCCACCTTCTTTAAAACTAAAGTCACGGGCAAAATAAATTATATAAACTATATGAACATTCGGAACCTCAATGGCATTGATAAACATATACGAATGAACTTACTTTTAAGGTTCTGTAACACGTTTTTGCATTTTTATATGTTCACATTTGCCGTGGTGGCACGTGGTCCTGTGCATAGCTCAGTTGACCGCTATCAGTGAAGTTCAGCAACAATGGGCGCAGCTCGCCGCATGGGTGGGTTACCTGCTACATTGCTGGAAAAACTGAGAGTTTGAAGGGTCATTCCCTGCCCCACACTGAGACATGAGTTGAGAGACTTGTGGTGTCACCCTGGGTAAGTGACTTAGTTCGAAGTGTGCCTCTGTCCACCCAGCAGTAAAATGGGTACCTGGTATGTTACGATGGTAGTCTGAATTTGAACCCTGAGCGCCTGACAGGCGACCGGTTGTAATCTCCTTCGGGAGTGTTTTGTACTCGTGGACCAGGGGTAATATGTCGGTCGCGCCATGAGCAGGTATTAGTACCTGGAGGTAGCGCGTTATAAATATCCACATTATTATTATTATTTATAATAAAATATCATGCAGTATAACTTACTTCAGATGGTAAAACAGCCCATTACACGACCCGATTATCCCTAGTCGTAGAAAACAGAGTCACGTGTAAAACGAAAACTGTCAGCGGTCGTTTAAGCGTGAAGACATTTTGAAAAGTCGAGGATGGACAATGGACCCGCGTTGTTCAAATTAAATAACATAGGTATACTACAACTGTTGTGTAGTGTACAATTCAAAATAAATTTGAAAATTACATTATTTTTGTTGCTTGTAACATAAATCTCATTATATATCAGAGTGGACCGATGATAATGATTAATTAAACAATATATGTTCCTATTTACATTAATTCCACCTGTAATAATTCATTGTGATAACGTGAAATGATAATTTCGTGCACATGCTCCAATGTTGTGCTAGCTGTTGAATGTATGGAATATATATATGGTGTTATATAGCCTTGTCATGAAGAGCATATCCGTGTTAATAGCCATGTCATGAGAATTATGTCCTTGTTATATACTCTTGTCATGAGAAGCATATCAGTGTCATATAGTCATGTCATAAGAAGCATACCCGTGTAATGTAGTCATGTCATTGGGAGCATATCCGTGTCATATAATCATGTCACGAGGAGCATATCCGTGTTATATAGCCATGTCATAAGAAGCATATCCGTGTTATATAGTCTTGTCATGAGGAGCTTATCTTTGTCCTATAGTCATGTCATGAGAAGCATATCCGTGTTATATAGTCTTGTCATGAGGAGCTTATCCTTGTCCTATAGTCATGTCATGATGATCATATCCGTGTTATATAGTCATGTCATGAGGAGCATATCCGTGTTATATAGCCATGTCATAAGAAGCATATCTGTGTTTTATAGTCATGTCATGGGGAGCATATCAGTGTCATATAATCATGTCATGAGGAGCATATCCGTGTTATATAGCCTTGTCATGAGAAGCATATCCGTGTTATATAGTCTTGTCATGAGGAGCTTATCTTTGTCCTATAGTCATGTCATGAGGATCATATCCGTGTTATATAGTCTTGTCATGAGGAGCTTATCTTTGTCCTATAGTCATGTCATGATGATCATATCCGTGTTATATAGTCATGTCATGAGGAGCATATCTGTGTTATATAGTCATGTCATGGGGAGCATATCAGTGTCATATAATCATGTCATGAGGAGCATATCCGTGTTATATAGCCTTGTCATGAGAAGCATATCTGTGTTATATAGTCTTGTCATGAGGAGCTTATCTTTGTCCTATAGTCATGTCATGAGGATCATATCCGTGTTATATAGCCTTGTCATGAGGAGCTTATCTTTGTCCTATAGTCATGTCATGAGGAGCATATCCGTGTTATATAGTCATGTCATGAGGAGCTTATCTTTATCCTATAGTCATGTCATGAGAAGCATATCAGTGTCATATAGTCATGTCATGAGAAGCATATCAGTGTCATATAGTCATGTCATGAGAAGCATATCAGTGTCATATAGTCATGTCATGAGAAGCATATCAGTGTCATATAGTCATTAGTATTAATGTAATTTTCTAAATTGATATAAAACATCTCTGAACTGTCGTTACTGATAACATTTCCTAAAGTCCGCCTCTTTTTCTCGTTATTAACTTAAAACATTATGGATAAACTGGACTTAGGTGTAACGTAGAATGAATAATACAGCTTCGCGAATTGAGAGATGAAGTTCTACGTTTTCAAGTTATATGCACTCTAGCAAGCAGTGGGCAGATATCGATTCTTATACGCGTGGTGTAAACACCATTCAAATTGATCACTGATTCGCAAGAAAGAAGTTCATTTAAGTGATCACAATTTCCCTGTCAGCGAGAAGGATATTACTCTCAGGACCTTCAATGAATAGCTGATACTATTTTTCGTCATGGAAAGCCGATTCCATCTTCGATCGCATTACACTTATAATACGAACCTCCAACTTTTTAAAATAATAGCTTCACGACTCGATACCACCTAATGAACTTCAAAGCAAACCACGTGGCTGAGTTCATTGAACCGATACGCTGAACTAGTAAGCCTTGTGTTCAAACGTACAAACAATATAGCTGCATCCCAGAAGTTCATTCACCTTCTAACGTATCTTAGTATAAATATCATCATGTAATGGTTCATGGATACGAGGCATCAATTCAAAAGTGATTACTGCAGTTCCTTACATCATGATTATTTCCCCTGATACACGCGCAGGGGAAACTTTCAGGATGAAGCCGTAATTATCTTCGAGTGGATTTCTAGAAAAATGCAGACACTAAATAAACGGGGATATTGAGACGTGCAAGGGTATCATATGACCTTTCCGGAAATAATACTATTAGCCTTTTTAATGTATAACTTACACAGATAATTAATGATTTATATAAAACGTGAACTCTAGGATTCCATAAACGTTATATGGTACATTTTAGAGAGTACTGATTTCTTTCTTAATAGCAAGATGGTTTCTTCGACATCACTATCTCTTGTTTTATGACTGGAATTGAAAATCATACATATCATGATTATAAAATCAATTGAGGTGAGTACTTTCTTTTGCCTGGCAGTTTAGATTGTTTAACAAATATTACAATATCATGCAGGTGATGTAAAATCTTAACTTGAAAACATCGAAATCGTAGTTGGCTTAATCTGTTCAATAGATCGTTATTCCAAACCAGACAACAAAGACCAGTACACGTTTGTATGCCGGATGTATGTCAATGTCGTCACCAACCTGTTACTGGGTATATACACTGAATGTACTCATAATATTTTGAAAAACCTCAGGATTCAGCAGTGTGTTTGATTTAAATCACAAGGAATGTAAAGCAATTTATCTAAGACCCGAAATTACATTTTTCAAGATTCGGTGGCGTAATAGGATCGAATTAACTTTTTCCTTTTTTGTCTTTCTTAAAATTCCAGAAAGGAAATGACATTTAAAGATATCGAGACTTGGCTTCAGGAAGGAAGTAATTTGCTATCCCCTAGGTTTGTATGTGTGAGTTCGCGTTGACTTCAGATGACTCCCACAATAAAAGTAGTGACACAAAGGAATACAACGACAGGGATACAAATTGTCTCTAGTCTGAATCAATTATTGTCCTTTAAAAAATTGTTATCGTTTCAATTTCATTTTCAAAAGACTACTAAAATACATCATAAAACAAGCTGTTTTTCCTGTATTAGAGAAACCATGACGGGATGGTCTTGATTATCCAAATTGCTTTACATTGAAAAAATATATTCTTTTTCTTAACAACGATTAAGATTAACAATGAGATGAAGACGATTTGCTGTGCCAAATAATACCCCAATATTTACCTCATTAAGACCCTCCGAACATAGGAAATAGCAAGGCGTCCGACGTTCGAGAGTCAATCCGCCCTTAAATATTTCTGACTGTCCACTCCCAAAAGCAAAACGCTCTAGAAAGACGTACTCCTGTGTATTCATTGGCTAATGAGGATTAATATTGTAGATCTTTCGTCCTAATGACCCTTGTTAGTGGTTACGTCCTTTCCACAAGTGAAACCATATACATACATTGTCCCTGGCCAAAGTGGAAATAAATGGTAGATTTAAAAGATATATTTTATAAAGCCTTGTGAACTACAGAGTAAATATTAAACGTCCCATACCAGTTCGTATCGATATGAAATGAAATGCTGAGTCAGAGATGGAAAACCAATAAATGCTATTTGATCCTCGTTTAGAAAAAAATGAAACGAATTATAAATAACATTTTTCGCTGTTGAACATTGCATTGTTATCCGTGTACACCGATTTATAAACAGCTTTCTATAATCTTGTTTTTCAAAGACGCTGTTACGATTTCCTACATCTATTCGCTCTAAGTAATAATTCACCTTCACATCAATAACAGGGATTTCTGAAGCTCGACGAAAGCTGTGGCAATTCCTCTTAAACCATTGTGAGCAATTGGGATCAGGATGAGAGGTAATTAGTTATCGATCTTAACAGTGCTTATATGACATTATGGTAAATCTTCACTGCAAGAACGTTTGGTGAAAATAACAAATGTAACTTGAATAACAAATAATAACAGGTTATTAATTCTCAATATAGTTTTGTACACGAAAGCGGGAAATTAAGAGAGAGCGAATTAAAAAAAACATGCCGTTTAGAAAGTGTCCAAATTTAATATCGTTGGTTGTTGTCTGACTCTGAGGGTGTGGGTTCGAATCCTGCATTGAACCTGTCTTTGCTTTGCCTTGACAACAGTATTATTATGGACATTGACAGCACATAATCTGAATCAGATGGTGCCATTCAAATATAACAATATTAAAGGGTATCGAATGCTTATTGTTTTATCATTGTATGGCTCATCTTATTTCAGCCGGGTGTTTCTGTAAAGTCTTCGTCAAGTCTCTCACCATGTTTATGCGAGACACTCAGATGCCCTTGCCCAATATGACAGATCATGTGTTAACACGGGTAAGGCGCAATGCTTTCATATTCTCTGACTATTTGGTTGAGTTCTCACAGTTTCAACTAAGTTTTCTAGGTGTTTTAGTGTTAGACGGGTGCTACCGTTAGGACAATACTGCAAACTGTCTATCATGTCTTCTACCGATTTTAATGATTCTTTTATCCAATTGAGTACTGGCTTATTTCAACCATGTGATTAAATGCTTATGTGATTTAATAGTCGTGTTCTGTTTATTCAAAAAGTTCTTACTAAACTGCGAAGTGATATATTGTTACATTTAGCATCACCCTCTCTGCAAAAGAACAGATTTTACTATTTTGGGAAGGAAGGGGTCCCTTGTGAGCTCTTTGTCTTTCTCCACTTGTCAATCGCGGCATGATTTCGTACATGTGTGCCATATCATGCAAAGTAGGCACCTTTTACACCCTGTGGAAGCATTAAGTTCATGCTTGAATTTTGTTACATTTGAGTGATAATGCGTTTGGGTGATAAACAAAAACTAAAAAGTTTTCATTTTCAAGCAAAAATGTTCACATAAATAATCGTGTGTGTTCCTAAATATTATTAAGTCATTTGACAACACAGTCAACTCGTTTTTACTAGGGTAAATTACGAGAAAAGATCTTTAATGACTAGAAAAATATATTTCATAAGTTCCACACTATAACTTACTCAATAACATTATTTTTCTTCGTTTAGGGGTTATGATGTAAAGCATACAACCTTTTCGTCTAGTCACAAAAGTAAAAGTTTACTTTCAACTTCTTCTGGACATCAAAATCACATTTATTGGTTACTACCAGCCTGGTCGAAAACCGGACAATTATAAACTTCTTTAAGCAAGCTGCATTTTGCCAAAATATGAATCCATCAGGACTTAGCATAAAGCTATTCAGCTTTCTTTTGAACCATTCATTTCTCGAATAGTTTTGATACTTAAAAAGTTATTAAAAAAAGCAGTGGGGTAACGTTTCTTTTGGCGTTTAGTGTATGTGTATCAATTTCTGGGAACATATCCCATGGAGAAATCGAGGATGGTATGCACGCTGTCAATGTCCATAACAATACTGTTGTCAAGGCAAAGCAAACATAGGGGTTTATTATCATGACATTTGATATTATGCACTCCTCACATTGGATTCGTAATAACTATTACCCTGGTGTAACCAAAAGCGCTTGAAACAGCGTTTGAAAGTCTCCCGTTACACAACCCATTCTGCTGGGTACACGGAGGTTGAAGTGGAATAACAGTGACACCACAGTTGTTTAAACGTATATCCCAATGGGGGTTAGAGAACAAACCTTTCAGACCCAAACCCAAGAAGCTCGAGATTATGCTAATCTTCACTGGCAATCTTCTACAGAGCTATGCACAGAACCATGTGGGCCATACACACATTTTCTTGATTAAACTTCATTATGCTCGATAGAACATCATTGAAAGTCGTGCTTATTTTAGGTTAGAACAGTCAAAGAATAACGCAGAGATGAAGTACACATCTGAAATACACTTGAGATCCAATACTTAATAGTAGTTATTATCTTGCATGGATGAACGCCTTTAGTCTTACACGGCACTACCAACCTTCATATGAGGAAATATCACGTTTAACAATATTCATGATTGATTGAATATGCAAGAGCTGTTATCACATTCTTCATTGCTGTCAATAGATAGTTAGTTTATCCTCAACAGTCTCTTCTCTCCGATAAATCTCTGCTCCTACCCTGGATTCGTCTACTGTTCTACTGTCGTCTCAAAATGTTGAGATTGCTTCTTTACCTACTGATTATATAAACTTCTTCCACAAATGAGATGGTTCCTGAAACAATTACCAATGTTACATAAATATTAATAAATATATAATTTATAAAATCAAAAACCAATGCTCTCTTGGAAGATGTCCCACAACTACATTTAACTCTTCTTTACATTTATTTGATACACTTATTTTGATTAAAACTCTGAAATATAATCGATGTTTCTTTTTCTTTTGGACATCCACAGACATAAATAAACGCCTCCTTTTCCAAATTTTTTAAACGCCCAGAGCTTCTATTACGGCGAATACGGCCATACTCTAATTCATAGATAACATAATACTTTTGTTTTTATAAAACTCAAGGAGATTGCAGCTACTTATTTCATTATGGCGGACGTGGTTCTATTCGTGCAAGCGGGGCGTATGATTAGTGTGATTAGTGTGATTAGTATGATTAGTGTGATTAGTGTGATTAGTGTGATTAGTATATGGATAAAGCAGCATGGAAACGTATTGCCTTTTGAAATGTTGTTTTCAGATTATAAAACAGGAAGTCAACGGAGACTCCTCTCTAACGACACTTCCTCTAAAAATATATTTAGGTGGTAGCGAATGTGCCGTATCATGTGAGTAATTTCGATATTTTGCATGGTTTCAAGCGATGTCGGTACGGTTCAGTTTGAGTCACGTTCGCTGTATGTTGTAGAGAGAATACACACTGACTGGAAATCAACTCCGACTTGAACTGTATCTGACCTATTACTTTACAGGCCAACAAGATTAATGTTCTCTCCTTTCATTTGACATACCCCAGTAGTATATATATATCATTCCAATGAAAATCAAGTTTCATTACAATTTTGAAACTTGGAGTTTTTACCATGTTTTAATCGTGTTAGACACGAAATATGTATATACAGTATAACTACAAAACCTGTTGAAGTATCATTTCATGATTGGGATATTTTGTGACGATAACAGATACATGTAATCACGTTAGATGAAGAAGTCTCAAGAGGAAACCAGCTAATGGAAACAAACAAATATTATATTATTCAAAATGCATTACATGAAACAGTTAATTAGATTAACAAATTGAATACAGAGATACAAATAGGGCACACGTGTTCTAATATATCTCTACAAATGTCTATAATAAAGTCACCAAGAGATCTTGAATCTGCTTTATTTGCAATGACGTGTTTATAGATGCAGAAAATCCAACCCAGTCAAATAGAATAGTGTCCAACGTTTACCCTCAGTCGGAAATGGGAAAGTCAGGAGTTATTATCCAAGGACCATAGCTCTGGAAATATTCATCGACTCAACTTTCGATATAAGAATACCTTGCGTACGTCAAAGACATATTCAAAGTTTCAGAGGGACTTATGATAAACTACACGTATGGGAGGAGAGTTCACATGACAGTTAACCTAACTCTGAAATTGGAATTTCAATACCTTCCGTTCACTTATGATGTGTTTGCCACACACTAGATTAACACGTTTACGACGTTACGTCTGCCTTATATAAAACTCATTTTTTGATCCTTACTTATTGCACTGGAGGCGGTTCATGTACAAGCGTTGGTGGACAGGCATTTTGATAAATGGATGGACGTTTCAATTATCTTTATACTATTAAGTCATATAATGATACCGGCAGTTTCTTTAGATATCGGTTGCTTTTGGAAACATACATTACACCGACTTCAGAACAGAACAAGAGCTCGGGATGTAGGGTGCGCTAGCTCAACAGATTGTTTGTCTTTTCCGACACCCCTAGCTACTCAACACTTTCGATTCAGTCTAAAATGTGTCTATATCAAAGAAAACGATATCAATATTAACTGACATTTACCAAGCATTATTGACGTAACTAATCTTTTCACAAGAACTTATTGTTAACTCAAAGCAAACCAATTATGCTTTTTCTCTAAGGATGTCATACTGATACACTTAGTTTCTATGACAACCACTGTGATGTTTCCCCCCGTGACACGTTTAGTATTCACAACGTGGATATAGTATTCGTATGGTATAGTATAGGGCCGTACGTCCGAAATGGAAGAAACGAGCAACTCACATATCATGAGGGAATAAAGAGGAGTCGATACTTTGATTGATAAATGATTGAATTTTGTTCACACGTTAAGGCTAAGAGCCAATTCTGTACTATTTCAAACCTTGTTAATGATCATTAAGCCCGACGACTGTTGCAACAGAAAAACTCGCATTGATCATGTCGCATGTGGTATAGGATAAAATTACAGTGATCGTGTTGTGAAAGATGCATGGTTTCGGTAAATTATATTAACAATTGCATTACATTGAGACATACTAGAGAATCATCAGCGATGGAAGCTTAACCATTAGAACTTTATAATTCAGTTTATTACTCACCCGTTGAAGATATCGCAGTTTAATAAATCTACCGTGTTATTACACTTAGTGTAATAACATCGCATGCTTTCAATTGACGTGACGTCAAAATGATCAAAATATGACGTCACAATGTCAGCGCCGCGGTTGCAATGGAGTGTGTCCCATTTATCGAGTTTGTTGAATTAAGAGGCATTTAAATCAGTTAGTAATACATAAAATACTAAACTCGTTTCCGTTTAATAAGTTAAACATATTTATGAAACTCGTGAGATGGTATTTGTATTTAACTCGCTTTCGCTCGTTAAATACAAACCACTCACTCGTTTCATACATACATATGTTATTAAACGGAACGACGTTTAGTATTCTCTATTAAAGAGCCATCACGGATGTTAGTGTTTCAAATTTTGGGAAAATATACTTATAACGTCATTCGCCAGAGAAATATTTTATCTACAACATGGCATATGTTAAATAATGTTCATATCACGACAATGTATTGCAATTTGGTTTCAAAGAGAAGTATCACTTGGACTAGCGCGCTACGGGTATCTGACGTATATAAATAGAGTCCCCTTTTTTGCGTAATACGTACTACACAAACAGCAAGCGCTTCCGAAGCGTGAAGGCCTGTCTCTAGCGCAAGTCGCCATAACAACCCATGTGCTGCACGTGCTGCACGTGTCTCTCTTGCAAAGTACCCTTGTCACACATTCCTGAATGTGACGATTGCTTTACAAACTATGTTTCTAAATGTCCTGAGAATATACACATTATTTCCTGTTTAATGTTCTTTTTATTGAGATGAGACCAGCAAATTATGACATTTTTTTACTCTCATTGATTATAAAATTCAATAAAAATACCTAGTTGAGTAAAACAGTTATTCCAATATCTGTAGCAAATACATAATTAAATGAAATGGTAAATAAATAACCGTCAACAAATTGTATATTTCGATTTCTTTTATTTTCTTCATATTTTTTGTTATTCTTTCGTGTCTTTGTTTAATGTGTGATGAGCTAGACCATAATGCTTTGCGCTTGAAAATAATAGACTGGATCTATATTTAGACTGGAAAACACCTTTACTAATTAATGCAATTTCTCGGCTTATTTAAAGTTGGAAAAATTCGGGAAAAATTAAGTGTATTTATTTCACGGAGATAGATTTTTGGAAAATTTTTGATATTTTCATTAACATCCGTGATGGCTCTTTAATGCTATACTTCTTAAAATCATTATATAGTTCAAGTTCAGTATTCAAAAATAAAAAAATGTAGTTATTCACCATTCCTTTAAATCAATATTATTCATACTATTAATGCAGAAAAAAGTGAAATCTTCGAATTATTTAAGGTGAAAGGGGCTTTTCCATCGCATTCTGACTATTTACAACATATAACCTTAATGTTATAGAAAAACATTGTAACACTTGAAAAGTAGTGTCCTGTTATGAAGCCGTGTATACATGTTCATCTCATTAGAGCATTGAAAGATTCATTCCGTTAAATCTATAATATTGACATCGATTGACGATACCTACATCATCGACTTTAACTTAAAACAATTATTTGCATTCAGGATAAAAACTTTTCAGAGTGATGATGACATCTGGCTAAATTATCTTAAAATATAGCTTATTTGATGAACTTTTTAATAGATTCTTAACACCACTTTAGAGGCATCGGTTGTGTGATTGTTGTCCTCCTTGGTAGTTCTGTGGTGTTGCAACAAGTATTAACCCATGTGTAACACATCGATGTGCATCTCTTCACAACAATCTGAACACATCTCATACATTTGTAGATGGCAAAACAGTATCTTACGGATTTCGTCCCTCTGTAAACCATGGCAGTCTCACAATATTGACGTAATGAAGTCGCATTCTATCTTCAAGTGACTTATCTACAGAAAGATTGAAGCAACAGTACCAAAGTTTTACGGTTCAGATAAACCGACGCGTTAAATATGACTGTGATCGTGGCCTACGCTACAGAGCTAGCAGTCGGACAGTGACGGTGTCGACTCGCGATCGTCATATCAACATCGAAGGGCAAGGTCAACGCTGAGTGAATGTGTTTAATTTTGACTAGTATTGGCTATATGTATATTGCAAGCTGTTCAGTACGTTCTTGGTGATGGTTACTTCATGTTTGCATTTTTTATTGGCCGCATTTGAAACCCGTTGACACCGACAATGAATGTGAGATGTGTCCGAATGGTTGAGTCTACTAACGCCTACAGGGACGATCGCCTACAGTCTTAAAGGTACATCCATTGTGTTGTTGGGGGTCAAATATGACAAACGTTGTAAATGGTTTTATTTTATCGATAATTACCAACTGTTACCGAAAACAACCATTTTAATGATACTGGACTTAGTATATTGACGATATGAAGGTAAAAGTAGTGATTTCTGATCGAAAACCGGACAATGCACCGCGTGTGGCGCGCGCCACAGAGGCAAACGTAATTTTTGAATCTTATTTACACCAGACAAAATAACAAAATTGGGTTAATAATGTTCAATAGGTCATATAACTACCGTGCATGTAAATAGGACGTTCACTTTCGGTTTCTACACATGCATAATGATGTTACTCGATTTTAATTGGAAAATAGTAAATATGATATGTTTGGCGATTGGGGATGAATATGCAAGATAAGTGAATTTATTTGTATTGTGAATATCACATATGGTGTGTCGGAACGTATTTAAGCCAAATAAAATGTTATGAAACACAATGGATGCAACTTTAAATAAACAAGTTTATGCACCATTGGTTCTGATTTTTACATCCTTCAACCTTTCATCAAAGTGGAATGACCCGTTATTTTGTGGACTAATGCCTACAGTTAAAACAAAAATGTGTGAAATGTTGATCTTAGTGACATTTTGGTTTTGAAAAAGATATTTTGGTATTGACTTTGATCAGGTATTGACTTTGATGAAATGTTGACTTTTGATGATGAATTATTTATTGACTATTGCGAAATTTAAAAATATATAAAATGTTGAACTTGGTGACATTTTGGTTTTGAAAAAGATATTTTGAATTAAGTGAAATATTAACTTTGATCAAGTATTTATTTGATGAAATGTTTACTTTGGAAATATTTAATGACTTTTGTGAAAGTTTAACTTAAATAAAATGTTGACTTTGAAAAAGATATTTTGAATTTAGTGAAAAGTTGATTTTGATCAAGTATTTATTTGATGAAATGTTGACTTTGGAAATATTTATTGACTTTTATGAAAGTTTAATTTAAATGAAATGTTGACTTTGAAAAAGATTTTTTTTAACTTAGTGAAATGTTGATTTTGATCAAGTATTTATTTGGTGAAATGTTGACTTTGAAAATATATATTGACTTTTGTGAAAGTTTAATTTAGATAAAATGTTGACTTTGAAAAAGATTTTTTTGAACTTAGTGAAATGTTGATTTTGATCAAGTATTTATTTGGTGAAATGTTGACTTTGAAAATATTTATTGACTTTTATGAAAGTTTAACTAAAATAAAATGTTAACTTTGAAAAAGATTTTTTTGAACTTAGTGAAATGTTGATTTTGATCAATTATTTATTTGGTGAAATGTTGACTTTGAAAATATTTCTTGACTTTTGTGAAAGTTAAACTCAAACAAAATGTTGACTTTGAAAATGTCCTTCCCCTAAAACATATATTAAGATTATAGATATGTAGTATTTTTTTAAAATGCGAAATGTTGACTCTTGAAATATTAATTGCGTTGATGAAGTTTCTATCTAATGACTTTTTTTAAAGTTGAACACTAATGTCTGGCTAAAGGTGGATGTATTAATAATGGAAATAACTGAGAAAGATTTACCTACACAGTAAATTAAATTTCTATAGCAGTTTCATGACAGTTGTTCTTAAGTTTTTTGCTTTTTGCTCCACTAATCCCTCAGCTTGTGTTATTACTTCTCTACTGTAGGCATAAGTGCACACTCATTGGAACAGTTCACTTGTGTGCAGGTAAGCGTATCGCTGTCACTACTCAAACTGTAGCTATTAATCCCCGTAGGCAATTGTCACTGTAGGCGTTATTACACCTAACCGTGTCGTAACAACGTGACCCCAAATTCCAAAGATTTGATTGGATAACCAATGACTTCTCAGTTAGGGTCAAGTTGACACGGAACTACTTTTGAATACAAAACAAATACGTAACATTTCATTTTCACAACTGTTAATGCTAGATATATACGTCAACATACTTTAGAAAGTTCCACGGTGACCAGTATGCAACATTGATATCGAGAATAGCTGTAACTATCGGCGAACGCGCGATATTTAGGCTAATTACAGTTTCAGGCTAGGGTTGAATGAAAATTCGGACGGTTATACGTTATACGACACACGTGTGACGTACGAGATTGGTATGTCATTAGTTGTACGTTCACCACGTGTGTAATAAATGAGTCTACTTACAACAATATGGTTTATACATAAACTGCTGGAGAGGTATACTGAATCTCTTTGTAGGTGATAATGACACAAATGTGAATATATTTATTAATTTTAATGCTATTTAATTCATATAAATATTCATATCAAGTAATTATTGGTACGAAGTTCAAGTTAAAAATGCACAGATGCATTTTTAAAAACAAACGATTACGAAATGATATAATGAGACTCTTAATACATTTGTTTACAGAAACAAAATATCTAGGAAGATTTCGGCATTGAAATCATATGACGAAAATCATGAAAGTAATTTAACAAGTGCAAATCAATGACAACATGAACACTTAAGTCGTCTCATCCATTCCTTTCAAGATTGAGAAGATTAAAGTCAATACGAGACACAGCTGCAGGGATGAAAACCAATTGAAGGTTTAATAGGATTGACCGAATTTATCGGCTTCTAATTTACCTAATATTCTCTGTGGCATACTTCCAAATGTAAAAAAAAAAGCTGAAAAAAAAATTTCCCCAATTCTTTTAATATCTCATTTCGTATTTGTCGAAATGTACATGTACATGTAAGGGTTCTTAAAATGTAATTGCAGAGATACACATTGTATTGAAACGATGTAATTGATATATTGATATATTGATATATTGATATATTGATATATTGATATACTGATATATTGATATATTGATATAATTGATCCATTTACACCTTAATGTCTAAATGGTTCAATTATGTTTCTTTTCTTAGTATAAAATATCTGCCTTAACATGTGGGCAGCAACTAATCTGCCATCCTTCTTGTGTAACCCTAAATTGTGACAGTTACATACTTACATCAATGTTTAATCTACAAGGAATACCACGAATGTTATATACTTGACACCCATTGTCACTGCCTACAAATACCGTTGACCTAAAAGGGACAGTAGCACGTGTTTTGCAAAATTTATTTTTTTCAAATTTCCTATTTATAATGATAGTTTGTGCCATTTAAATTTACTTTAGAGGGTTAAAGATCTTATGCACATACCAATTATCCCTAGCAGTAATAACGGTATTGCATATTAAGCAAAAAATGCATGGCGGCCATTTTATTGTGAACACATTTTATTATTTCGAATGACAAAAACGATTCCCATGGCTTTACTGAGCCATATACACTCATTTTTATCTTGATTTTCCAAAGAGAGAAGGATGTTTTACGATTGGTGAAATTATTTTTCAAGTACATTTCATCGACTTATTTGAGCGAAAAAACCTGCTACTGCTACAGTCCATATATATATTAGTACATTTAGATCATCTCCCAAACCATTTAACCTATGTAACTCTATTCAACTACTGCCTCGCACATGTGTCCACACTAACTCGGCATGGCGTGGTCATCTCCTAGTTCATTGGTCATCTCAGTGTGTAGTTCATTACAGTTGGACATATAGGTTCTCCAATAATACAATAGTATCAACTCTGAATTAATTCTATGGTCATTTTCTCTCAGCCTTCGATACGAAAACATGCGTTGAGAAACTTGGATGTGCAAAGATTCGCACTAGCACAATATACTGCGAAACGTTTTAATTTCCAAAGATTATTCTCATTTAGTCCAGAACCTCCTTTTCGACAATGGTTCATCTTGCATAAGTTTGGCAGACACTAAAATATTCAACAGATTAAACGTCATTCGCAATGTTTCACCTTTTAATGCAATGGCGTCCATAATGATTGATATGTCGGTTATAAACAAGACCACAACATTCATCAAGTACATTTGTAATCTCATTTAATAGATTGATAAAAAAAGAAGATATTGTTACACTGACGTTCTTGCTGCATAACAATTCTGATTTCATAATGTAATTATATTTGATGAGTCCCTGGAGTATAGTTACACAAGTTGTATATGTATTACTAAATAAGTGTATCTTCTAGTTAATCATCAGCTATTATTTTCTATACATAACTTTGAATGTGTATTTTCATTATTAATACATCAACGTCAACGACATTCTTGCTGCATGGAAAGTTCACATTTCATAATGTGGTAAGTGCCTTGAGTATAAGAATAATAATAATAATATACAAAAATTTTATAGCGCCCTATATGGCTTAACAAAAAAAACCACTCTAAGGCGCTTCACAGAGACAAGGGATGAGAGACTATTGATGATTTGTATAAGCCTTCTTGTACAGATGAGTCTTGACGCCCTTTTTGAATGTGGCAAATGATTCCGAGTCTCTGATTGTCGCTGGTAGATTGTTCCAAACAGATGAAGCTGTTTTGTCAAAGCGCCTGTCGCCATATTTGACAGTTCAGGTTTTTGGTACGGTGATGAGTGAAGCTGTTTCGAAACGGAGGGATCGTGATGGTTGGAATGGGGTGATGAGCTCCTGGAGGTAACTTGGACCTGTGCCGTGTAGTGCCTTGTATGTATGTGTCAGGATCTTGTGCTGACATCTCATGTGTACTGGCAACCAATGTAAGTCCATCAAAATTGGTGTGATATGGCTTCTTTTCCTTGATCTTGTTATCAGACGCGCAGCGCAATTCTGCACTCTCTGAAGGCGAGATTGGAGCGACTGGGGCAGTCCACACAGGAGGGCATTTCCGTAGTCCAGGCGTGAAATGACGAGGGATTGTACCAATATTTTGCAGCATTTCTCTGTGATGTAAGGCCTGATGGCTCCAATGTTCCTTATTTGGTGGAAACATGATTTGCTGATGGCATTCACGTGTTTCTCCATTGAGAGTGTGCTGTCGAAGTGGACTCCAAGATTCTTAACAGAGTCGGTAGCTTGGACAGTGCTGGTTCCAACATTCAACTCAATGTCCTTCGTGATCTGGCTCTTGGGCTTGAAAACAATCACCTCTGTCTTGTCTTTGTTGATCTTCAACATGTTTGAGCTTGTCCAACTTGCAACCTCACTCAAACATGTTTCCAGGTTCTTGGTGGCTGAAATCCAATCAGTAGACGGGTGAATCACTTTGTGCATCTGTTTGTCACCTGCGTAGACGTGGTATGGAAGGTTGTGTTGCTGACATATTTCACTCATGGGTTTGGAATACAGACAGTACAAAACTGGTCCAAGTACTGAGCCTTGTGGCACACCGTATTCAAGGAGCTTGTCCATTGACAGGGATGTTCCTATTGCCACTTGCTGGGTTCGACAGCGCATGTAGGATTTAAACCAGGAAAGAGCCTTGTCTGAAATTCCATAGGTGTAGTGAAGCCGTTGAAATAGTATGTCATGATCGATGAGGTCGAATGCAGCAGATTGGTCTATCATCACCAATATGATGGAACACTTGTCGTCAAGAGCTTTGGTAATGTCATGATGAACACGAAGAAGCGCCGTCTCTGTTGAATGTCCTATTCGATAGGCAGATTGAAAGTTGTCCTGTAGGTTATTAGATGTTAGATGATGTTGAAGACGAGACGAAACAACCTTTTCCAAGACTTTAGACAGGAATGGTAGGTTAGATACCGGACGGTAGTTCTTCATTGTCTCCTTGTCTAATCCTGATTTCTTGAGAAGGGGTCTGACGATAGCTTTCTTGAAACTGGTTGGGAGTTGAGATTCAGACAGTGACTTGTTTAATATTGCTGTGATGAGAGGAAGAACATGCTCCAGGCATTGCTTCAGTAGCCATGTTGGGACTGGATCAAGTTCAACTTTGTTGGTGAAAAAATCGCTGAACTTGTTTGCTAGAGTTTTATCAGAAGAACATGATGGTAAAGGAGTCTTTCCTGACTGTCCCATAAGGTTCTTTGTGAGTCCGAAAAGTTGTTTATGATCAGTCTTGCTTTCAGCAATTCGCTCAGAATGATGATCTCTCTTGGTCTTGATTAGCAGTTTACCATATTCCTTGCACTTGTCCCTGAAGAGTTGTTTGTGCACGCAAAGTTGAGTTCTTCTCCACTGTCGCTCTGCAGCGCGACGAGAATGCTTCACCTCTCTGAGCTCGTCTGTGTACCATGGAGCATTTGGTCTCAGCGTGATGGTCTTTGTTTGCAGAGGGGCATGTTTGTTAATCAGAGAATCAAATCCGCCGTGGTAGGCTTGAACAAGCTCTTCCAAGGAACCGTCAGTGCGCTGAAGGTCGGTTGACTTCGCCATGTCCTCACGGAAAGCTGGGATGGAGATAGCTCTGTATCTGCGGAAAGTACGTCGTTGTCGTGTCGGTTTTGGTTTGGAACAGTTCAGGGATGAGTGTATTGCCAGATGATCGCCAGATGGGTTTCCCTTAGTGTCAGTGAAGCAGGGATCCACTATCGTTGGTGGTTCATCCAGGAGTTGGCTGTCCTCTCTGGTTATCAAGACATCTAAGGTATGACCATGGGTGTGAGTAGCTCCTTCAACATGCTGAACCAGTCCATGAGATTCCAGTATTCCAAGGAAACGGTGTGCATCCGCATTTAACAAGTATAGTTATAAAAGTTTATATAATTAAAAAATAATTAATTAATTAATTAATTTATTACTATAAAATAAATGTATCTCCTGGTTGACCTTAAAGGCGATGTAGCACGTTGCTTCTTACTGAAATAAAGTGATCTCACGAAAAGGAAAATAAGTGTTACCAATGGCTAAATAATACTGAATACATACACTAAAAAAAAGACTTCTAAAACGAATGCATATTGTTCGATTAAGCCATGCAAATCTAAGTGTTCACATTAAAATGGCCGTTCGAAGGTATAACAAGTCATCTGAATGATGTAGCGATACCTGAATACAAAAATTAGGATTTTAAATATGGTACACTAACGATGATAGAACGGTCAACCATCTTGCTGTCTGAACTCTCAAATTCGCACGAGACCTACAAATCTACCTCTCACACTGAAGAGTTCCACACCAATGTCACTTTATAATTCGCACCATTTTTATTTCGAAACAGATAACCGTTTTCAATGGATACGGCTTATCGGGCATGTAATGAGATGTTTTACCCTTTAACATAACAATATATGTATGAACTTGAATAATGAAAAGCAAATTAAAAAAACAATATATTTAAAAAAAAAAAAAAAATGCAAAAAAAAAATGGAGCATCTTTAAGATAATATTTTCTATACATGTATCTATGAGTGTACATTTTTATTAATAATACCTCAACTTAAATGTAACAAAGTTGAAAAAAGTGGTCGACATTATTTGGTAAATTTCTGTTTTAGCTCAAGGGCCGGTATCCCCTTAGGGCCTGGAAAGGTATGCAATGTTTGCCTATAGCCTTAAAGTTCCTGCATTTTCGGTTTTACCTCAAAAACCTAAAAATCCGTTCAAAAGGTGACTCAAGCTATTTCTTTACATGTACATGTAATCTCTGTTCCTATATAGCAATTTTATTGTGCGAATTAAAGAGAATCCGTGTCGTATCTTCACAATAAATTGAAAAGTGAAATTGGATTTTGTTGCCTAATAATTCAACATGTCACAAATGGCCCTTGACGGAAATGAGTTACGTGCATGGAATGAATGTTCATACTTAGATAAATAAATTTAGAAATATTAAAATGTAATAGACTTTCGCAACAAATATAAATGAGAATTGCCAGGAAAGACGGGAGGTTGTACTGTCATGAGATATACACATATATGCATAGATATAGAGCTATACATGAAATCAAAATCGTTGACTGACGTCAAGTTCCACAGTGAATTATTCTTCATATCGTGTTACATATTAGAGATATACACCAAGGGACACAAATAAACGATACCACATTTACAACATAATCAAACACTAAATATTTCTGCTGGATAAAGTAAATATAAACGTTTTGAATGTCTGTAATGCGGATATACCACGCAAAGAGACACAATTTCAAGTATGAATAAAATATGTTCCAACACACTGGTGTGCTAAATGTGGTGTTAAGTAATGATGAAATGATGAGTTGCTGCGTTGTTACATCGTTGAGGTTATACTCTCATGAACTGATGAAATGTTATTACTTTGACGTGATTCCTATCATTTTTATCGGAAGTTCTATTTCAAGGCAGGCATTAAATCACGTTCCCACCGGAACTGCTCTCATCTCCGTTTAGAAACCAATGAGAAAAACGTGGTGGCATTTGTCTCAATTTGAAAATACAATCTGAAAGTGAAATTGGGTTTTGTCTTTGAACATTATTTTCAAATGACTTCTTTTTTTGTTCTCTTCTTGCTTTTCAAATTAAAACATCCACATTTTGGCCATAATTTTACCGACTGTAAATCTCCACGTTTGTGCTTTGGAGAAATTTAAATGCGTTCTGTCTGATAGCATGTGTCAATTAATCTACCATTTAATAAGACGAATTGTTAATATTTCATATTATCCCCAGTCCTTATTGAATTAATTTATGGTAATTTAAAGTTTTAAACATTACTCCGTTTCACGAACGTTTACTGTCATCTATGGTTTGTAAATCGTTCAGTGAAAAACAAACGAATGGTAATTTTTATTTTGATTGTTAATGTTGTTTACTTGTAATTAAACCATCGGTAGTATTTTTTTATATCTTACAATGAACAAAAATATATTTTACATTATGATAACGTGTCTTTGTCTACAAGTTTTATAATTAAAGATAATTAAATCATATATCCATTGGTTGATGTCAAAATATATTCAATGGATATACACGTTGTCACGCTAATACCCTGTTTACGATGTTATTAATGCCCTACATACTAGCCGTATTACTGCTGATCTACCTGTCTACATGAGCTTGGAGATATAAAACATTGTTCATCATAGTTAATGTTGTAAATGTGGCGTCGGTAAATTAATGATTCATATTAATTTTGAAAAAGATGTTACAAATCTGAGGCTTGAATACTATGTAGTTGGTTGTTAGGTTATGCGAGGCTTTGAATGATAAAACTGTTTCTTTGAGAATCAACTACCATTTTACAAGTTTATATATTGCCTTTAAAGGCGCTGTAGCACGTTATTTCGCTCAAAAAAGTCGATGAAATGTATTTTTAAAATAATGTCAACAATAGCAAAACACCCTTCTCTCTTCGGTAAATCAAGTTACAAATGAGTGAACATGGTTCCGTAAAGCCATGGGAATTGTTTTTTGTCATTCGAAATAATAAAATGTGTTCACAATAAAATGGCCGCCATGCAATGTTTGCTTTATACGCATTACCATTATTACCAGTACGGATAATTGGTTTGTGTAATAAGATGTTTTACCCCCTAAAGTAAATATAAATGACATAAACTATCATTATAAATGAGAAATTTAAAAAAATAAAATTTGCAAAAAAACGTGCTACACCGCCTTTAAACTATGTTAAAAATAACCGTGAAGCGTCAAACTCTTCCAACTAGGAGGTTGTACATTCTTAGAGCTCGCTTCTCATTTACCCAACCGATGTTCATATCAGGCAATTGACGGCCATATTAGTTGACGAAAAAAACACGTTTCTCGTGATTATTGTTGATTGTCACTAGTTGGTATGCAATGAAGTAAGTCCTGAACTCAGACACGGCTGGGTCTGACTTACTGAAGGACACGAATAAGCAGCAATTAATAAAACGAGTAACGCCCAGACAAATCATCACTGAGGAGACACAGCTCAGATAGAACGGCTTTCTGATATACATATCAACACATCTGAAACAGACTGTTACTCCAAATGTTTCTTTATTTAGCAATATGGTATCCATTTTCATTTGCTCTAGTATTGATGATTCTCCAACGGTTTTAATACCTTTCGATAGGTGCTGAATTCCGCACTATGATGGGAAATACAGCTTATCCCGAGTGATCATCCCTCTTACACTAACGACTTTGACACAGACATTCAAATCCATTAACGGTCAGCTTGATCTTCTAAAGTACCATCAAATTCGTTTTTATTTGAGTTCTTTCTTCTTGTCTGAACACTTGCAATCTACAATAAGTATCAATGAGTAAAGCACATTTGCTCTAATAGACGCCGGTCAATAGAGGAAATATAATGTTACCAAGAGGTTTACATTTGTATGTGAAACCAATGTACGCCAGGAACAAATGGCCGGGTTAAATTGACACCCAGGCGCCTTTGTTGAGCAAATATGATATGAGATATGTTTTGGTTAAAGACTTGATTGGTTTAGATATACATGTATGTGCGGTTCTAGTGAACATACACTCCATTTTGAGGATCTCCTAATTGCTTGTATGGTAGGCTCGGAATTATAGATTTATCAGTTAATCTTTTTCATAATTATTCTTTCCTGTTACCCATACATAAAACGCAGAGCAGAGCACATAAATAACAATATATCAGCAGAAAACTGGCACTATGGCACCAACATCAGATCAGGTGTCCACACAGGTTACATTCAACTTTAAAGATATATATAGTTACTGACATCTACTATAGCGTCTATACTATACGTGAAATGGCATCTAACAGTTTTCATAGCAACAACTGTCGGAGTTGGTACTTGTGGTTCCACGAGAGGTTGCTTAGTTGCCGACTGGAGCCGATATCAGAATGCATACATAGTTAAAATAACACTTATTCATGCGAAAGTAAATTTGTGTTATAAAGTTCTGTTTTCAACATGGGATGTCAATCATATCAAGTCGGCTATGTAATATGTTTTCCAAGGAACTTATGGAGAGTGAAAAATTAACTCAATTTGCAGAGAATGTTTCCCGATAGGCTCTTGTTTGCACAGAGCTCCAAATTAAATGGATTAAAAAGAAGTAAATAATGTTTTCTACCACATACTTGATTACCTTTTCAATATGCTTCGTCTGCCTTGTAAACTATTTATTGATTCTTACGTACATGTATTTTATTGAAGGCAGCTTCTGTAGTGTTGGTGGACAGGAATTGTGATTGATGGTTTTAATGGTATGAATTCAAGTGATATAATCATTCCGGTAGTCTCTATTATAAATCGGCTGCAATTGAGCAGATTACTACATCGGCTCCAGATCTGAACACGGGCTTTTAATATACAGTGCATATGTTAAACTGGTATTCCTCTGACGCTCCTGATAAATGTGTCCATATGTGTGTCTATTAACATACTAAATTTATTCACATTATTTCACTCGAAGTTGTTGTTTCAGGTAGCTCAAAGGAAATCAATTATGCTTCTCTCTCTCTCTGGGTATATCATTATCATAGTCATAGACATAGTCCCACATAATCACTATTATGTCATCCCTCGCTGCTCCCTTAGTATCCTTGACACGTCTATAGTGTTCATAAAGTAAAGTGTACATGAACGTCCATACGTCCGATAAAATAGATAAAAGCAAGTTATTTAATTACTGTATCAATTACATTATATTTAGTCATATTAGACAAACGTCTGTTGACACGTGATAGCAAAATTATCATTAGAGCTTTATTGTTCAGTTTTGTGCCAACATTCTTCAAAACCTTATAACAATTAATGATCAAATATGAAAATATGTTATTAAATCCTATCCCCTTAAATTAGTATTATTCATAATATTAAATGCAGTAAATGTGCCTTTTAATCGCATTTCATATATTCACAAATTTGATATATCACCTATGTGTAATCATTGTAAAGCATTGTGATACAAATAGTGTGCCTGAAGCTGTTCAAGGAATACATCGAATTGGATCATTGAAGTTGAGATTCATGTTTCAGTATTAACATTGATTGAGGGTACTGTTGAAAAACCAACATTTACTTTCGATTAAAGGTACATCCATTGTGTTGTTGGTGGTCACATATTGCAAACGTTATAAATGGTGTTACTTTATCGAGAAGTACCGACTGGTCCCGAAAAATACAATGTTGATGATAGTAGACTTAGCATATTGACGATATGAAGGTAAATGTAGTGATTTCTGATCGAAAACCGGACAATTCACAGCGTGCTGCGCGCGCCAATGAGTCAAACGTAATTTTGGAATCTCATTTAAAACAGACAAATGAATAAAAGACAAATTTGAGTTGGTAATGTTTGATAGGTAATATAACTACATTGCATGTAAATGGAAAGTGCAGTTTCAGTTTCTGCACATGCATAATGACGTTACACAATTTTAATTGGAAACTAGTAATTATGTTATATTTGGCGATTAGGGATACATATGCAAGCTGAGTGAATTAATGTGTATTGTAACAGCACATGTGGTGAGTTGGAACGTATTAGAGCCAAATCAAATTTTATGAAACACAATGGATGCACCTTTACCATTGATTGACATTCAGAATAAATACTAATGAAGACGGGATGATGACTTCAAGCAATGTTATTATAAAATTAAAAGCTAAACTGAACATGAAACAGTTTTAAAGTTCTTCAAGTCGAGTTAAGTGACATGGCTATGTGATTTTGTCCTCCTTGGGAGCTGTGTGTGTTGCAACTAATAATAACTGCATGTATAACACATCCATGAATGTGCATCTCTTCAAACCTGTGTGAACATATCTCAATGTGCTTACAGATTATAAATTATTATGTTTTTAATATATTCCCTTTGTGGCACACGACAGTCTCGCAATAGTGCAGTGAATACTCATTATACATTCTATCTTCAAGCAAATAATTCTGTGAGTATTTCCATTAAGTACTTTATACAACTTCCTTTCTAGACCTTCACACCGATAGGTTTTAATAGAGATTGGTCATCACCAAATGCGTTACAGGTAGCAATAAGGATGTCAGCGTGTCAAAGGTTTAACAAAAACTAATCGGCCACACGTGCCTATAAAGTCTCCTTACAGCAATTCCTTTGAGTTAATGACACAAAGTTATATACTTACTTGTATTTCTGTATCATACAATATCGCGAAAATCGCCAAAGTACTCGAACAAGTGCAAATTAATGCTAATACGAACTAAAGAGTCATCTCAGACATTCATAAGTTTAAGATTGTTGTCAATAAGAGACCCAGCTGCATGGATAAAACAAATTGAAGGTTTGAATAGGATAGACTGAATTTATCGATTTCTAATTTACCAAATATCTGTGTCATTCTTCCAAACAGAGAACAACTATTTTTCCAAATAAACTCATTTCGTATTTGTCCTAATGTACGTAAGTGTTCTTAAAACTTAATTGTAGAGAAAAACATTGTGTTGAAACGAAGTAATTGTCAGTAATTGATATGTTGTTATAACTCTTCATTTATGCCTTAATGTCTAACATGTTCAATTAGGTTTCTTTTATCAGTATATAACATCTGCCTCATAGGGAACCACTAATCTGCCGTCCTCATTGTGTAACCCCAAATTGGAAGTTATACAATTACATTAATTTTGTTTTTTAGAAGTTACCAATTTATGTTTTGATCACCCGACACCCACTCCTACAAATACCGTTACTTGTAAGGTTGTACATAGTTCATTGTATAAACTATTACATTTAAATCATCTCCCGAAACACTGAAACTATGCAACTCTGTTCAACTGCCCCATGGCATGATCATCTTAGACTAATTCATTGGTCATCCCATTGTGTAGACCATTACAGTTGGACATATAGGTTCTCCAATAATACAACGGCATCACCTTCAATTCTATGGTCATTTTCTCATAGGTTTCCGTTGAGAAACTTGGATGTGCAACGAATTCCACAAGCACATTATACTACGAAGCATTTTAATATCAAAAGATTAGTCTCATTGAATCCTGAACCTCCTTTCATGAAGCTAGTGAAGTTGCCTTTTGTTAGTGTACTGTTTAAGTGTAGGAGTTATCATAAATTTAGTAAACATAGTTTTATGAAATTAAATCATGTAAGATTTTTGACAATGATATATCTAGCATAAGTTTGGCAATCACTGAAATATTGAAGAGAATAATCGCCTGTTGCAAATGTTTCACCTTTTGATTCAATGACTTCAATAATGACAGATGTGTCGGTTACGAAAACGACTACAACATTCATCAAGTACATTTATAATCGAATTTAATAGATTGATAACAAAAGAAGAAATTGTTACACTGACGTTCTTGCTGCATGGAAAATTCTTATTTCATAATGTAATTATATTTGATGAATCCCTGGAGTATAGTTACAAAAGTTGTATATTTATTACTAAATAATTGTATCTTCTGGTTAATCATCAGCTATTATTGTTTATACATAACTTTGAGTGTGTATTGTCAT
The DNA here is from genome assembly GCA_936450465.1 of Gibbula magus. NCBI lineage: Eukaryota > Metazoa > Mollusca > Gastropoda > Trochida > Trochidae > Gibbula > Gibbula magus. The sequence continues at coordinate 61,533,481 of OW388303.1, forward strand.
TATTAATACATCAACGTGAATGTAAAAAAGTTTGAAAATATGGCGAAATAATTTGGTAAATTTCGATTTAACCTAAGAACCCAAAACTCATCCCACAAAGGTGACTCTTTCTTCCCAAGTAAATGTAAGTTTTGTTCTTATATAGTAATTATGTTTTCGAGTTATAAGAATCCGTTACGTATCTTCATGATAACTTGAAAAGTGAAATTGGATTCTGTCGCCTAATTATAACATGTCCAAAATGGCCCTTTACGTAAAGAGCTTTTTGTAAGGAATGAATGTTCATAAACTGAAGCACAAAAGAAACTTCACACCTCAGTTGGTTTCTATTAATTAATATTTAAAAAAAGATTAGGTTCATTTGATTATGGAACGATGCAATAACACCTTTTGGCAGTAGCTCTAATGACTTAATTGGTGACTGTTTTTTTTTATTACAATATAATTTTTTAACTAGACAGGGGTAAGAAATGGAATTTACACCAACATGACCCCTACCATGTTTAAAATGTTGTAAATGTGTGCCAGACGAGGCAAACTTATTGATTTTTACACAGAATATGGGTTATATGTCGATGAACAGTTGTGTTGTATCAATATCAATTTTGGGGAATTTTAATTTAAAAATTTTAATTTTTAAATATTCTTTTTAAAAACTCGTAGAAGAATTGTTCGACTGATTTGATATTTTGGACTAATTTCCCAAACTTTTCAGTTTTTTAATACGACGTCGAAAACTCGAGAAATTTGACATTGAAAATTATACATATGATAAAAACAACTGAGGTGCTTCAGTTTACTTGGATAAATAAATTTAGAAATATTAAAATGTAACTTCGTTATTTCACTACAAATATAACTTAGACTTTTTAAGAAGATGGGAGGTTGTACTGCCAAGATATGCAGATATACAGGATATCGAAATCTAGTTCCACAGTGAATAATTATTCATATCGTGTATAAACCAAGGGCAAAATAAATGATACCAAATTTACAACATAATCAAACATAGCATATTTCTGCCGGATGCGGTAAATATACATGTTTCGAATGTCTGTAATGCCAATATATCCCGCAAAGAGAAATAATTTATTTATGAGAGTATGATTAAAATATGTTAAAACACACATAGTGTGCTAAATGTGGTGCCAAATATATTGTTGAGGTTGTATTCTCATGAAGTATTATGAAATTATGAGTTGCTGTATTGCTGCATTGCTGTATTGCTGTATTGCTGTGTTGCTGTATGGCTGAGGTTGTGCCCTTGTGATGTTGTATAAAATGATGTTTTGCTGTATTGGCGTATTATATACTACTTCATGAGAGTATAACCTCAACAGCACAGAAACCATCATTTCAATTTATGCCAAGAGACTACAACTTCAACAAGTGCCAACACATTCCATTTTACATTAAACATCATCTGAATTGGTTATTTGTGAAATATATCAAATGTATTTGAAGTTTATTACATTCGGTTAAAGAATAATATCCATTTTGAAATAAAATAAATTTTAGGTGAAATCAGTGTTCATATAAATATTGTCTATTCACTATATGACAGGACAAGTGCATGAATTCTAGAGAGGGTTATATAGCTATAATAGCAGTCGAGTGTTCGCAATACAGATCATTCACTCACCATGAGTGGTACTTTAATAAAATTTAGTGTAGCATTTGTCCTTGTTGTAGGAACAATAGGCTTCTACAGCAGTCAAAGTTGCCGAGTCCCTGTGAGTGTCGATTGGACCTCTCTATCCGAAGCCAACACACTAACCAATGCACTTCTTCGCCAGGAGTAGTTGTAAGCTTGTAGGGAAGTCTATAGTTCAATATTATACCGAAGCAAGGATCTCGAATTATTTACACATTTTGCATATTTTATTTACATGGTTTAAAGTATTGAATGTAATAACACCAACAACAAGTAGTTGTCACTAAGGTGACATGATCCCCCGCCGCAAATTAATACTTCAAAATTGAAAAGTAATGTCAAGATCAGCAAAAACGACTGGGCCCGGAATTTTTCATAAAAGGACCACTGGTGTAAGATAATGATGTGAATCCAATGAACAGTTATTGTGATATTGAGGCCCCTGAAAAGCTCAAACTCGAAGTTCTGCTGCGACCTTGAAAATAATGTCAAGGTTACCAAAATCTAATCAGCCCTTTGTCTTCTCTTGGAAAAGCTATGTGTAAGATATGAAGAGAATCCAGTGAATGGTTCTTGAGACATACAGTGCATTCAAAATCGGATTTCATTATTGACACTAGCATTAAATTCACCACTGATTATAATAATAATGACTTCAGTAGCTAACAATCGTAAGTGACGGTACATATTGGTAATTACAACTGACAGCTGCTCTAACACTGAATGTTGAGTTAAATGGCATGCCAGTTCCATTATCCTGACCAGTAGAAAGATTAGGTAACTAATTGAATGGAACGTTCAATGCAAAGGCTAGTGTTGATTACTGTAACCAGTGTAACATTCACATATTTATGCTATTGTTTAATTCTAATATATAATTATCAGTTTTAAAATTATGTATATTGGATCTCAATAGCTGATGTTGTCTTAACTTCGTATTCAAGATCACAATCGAGACGTTACATCTCTCTCGTTACCTTGGGGTAACATGTATAATCCCATACTCAGGTATGTCCTTTTCGGACCCTGTCCTCCTATATTTAAAAAAGCCATGTTTCAATCACAGTAAGACAACGAAACAAAAATCAGGTAAGTTAATTGCAACTAAAGCTTTTCTGTTGCTTTTGTGGATTTTTACATGATTCACGTGTATTATAATGCACATGCGTGTGTGTAATATTTTCCATTTGCACTGACAATAGATAACTGCAAGAATGATATCACAACGCATTTGTTAGCCCTTGCTCTCAAAACAATTTCTTGGAATTAATACCAATTTGTATACTCGACTTATCAGCTCACATTCCTTGCAGGTAAATGAATGACTCCAGACAGACAGATTTAATCAGAAGTAAGTGAATCTGTCTATACATCAAACCGCTAGGCATTGGTACACGTTGATGGAAACACAGTTTGCGTTATTCGTTTCTTAAACTTCTCTACATTGGATCTGCATCTTCAGATAGTTCATAAAAACATTCCTGCATGGGTTTGCTACTCTAACCTTTAAAATTCTTTAAAACAATATTTCTTTTGCAAAGGAAATTACTTCATTTAGTCTTTGACGTGATTCCTATCATTTATATAGGAATTTCTATTTCAAGGCAGGCATTACACTATGTTCCCACCGGAACAGCTCTTATCTCCGTTGAGAAACCCATGAGGAAAACGGCGTGGGATTTGTCTCAATTTGAAAATGCAATTGGAAAGTGAAATTGGATTGTGTCTTCGAAAAGATTTAACAATCCATGTTACACGTACGTCTTAACTGTCCTGTTCTTGCTTTGCAAATAATTGTAAATGGAAAATCATAGATGTTAAATTCTAAATGTTTATCACATTCAAAAATACCTGGAAGAAACGAATTCACTGTAAATGCCATTTGGTGTGCTGTTCCAATTAAAACATTCACATTTTTTTACCATAATCTTACAGACTGAAAAGCTCCCGTTTGTGCTTTCCAGAAATTAAAAATAATGCGTTCTTTCTGATAACATGGGTCAAGCAATCTACCTTTAAGTCCATGGTAATATTTCATATTATCCCTAGTCCTAATTGAAGTCATTTATGGTTATTTTGAGTTTTAAACATTAACCCAGCTCCCTTTTAGTATCACGAATGTTTACTGTCATCTATGGTTGTAAACCGTTCTGTCAAAAACAACCGAATGGCAATTTTGATTTCGAATGTTAATATTGTTTACTCGTAATTAAATCATCTTTTTCTTTCATAGATTAATAATCAAAGTGTCAAGACAATCTGTGAACTTCTGCAAGGCAGAAATGGGAGCTTGTCATTTCGGATTTTCTCTTCGTTATTATAAAATTTAAAACCATTTGAAGGTTTTTTTCCGCCCAGGTTACAATTCTATGTCTTATAATAAACACTTGTCGTTTTCACACGATGAAAATGTTCTTCACTTCAAGTTATTAAAGATTAAAGTTTGTAAAGTTAGTAAATCCTTGATCCATCTGTGGATGTCAACACCTATTTAATATAACTACAGGTTGTCACGAAAGTGTATTGTTTGTGATTTAATTAAATTAAGTCCCTCCACTCCTAATGCTGTTCTACCTGTCTTCATGAGTTTAAAGATATCATCATCATAGTTAACGTTGTAGGGGTGATATCAATAAGTTAATGATTCTGATTAATTTTGAAGGATAGGTTACAAGAGCCTTGACATTTTATATACTATGTTTCCCTGGGATGTAAGTTATGTGCGACTGTGTAAAAGCAAACTGTTTGAATGATTGAAGTTTGTTAGATGAACGGGAAATGAGTTCTATGGAGTAAGGACTTCTCAAGTGTCGGTGTAGATAATAACCACAATATCAAGCAAGTTGATACATTGCTTCTGAGGGACCTTAACATCGACCCTTAAATATCAAACTCTTGCAATTTAGAGGTTGTAAATCCATAGAATTCGCTTCTCATAAACCCAACCATCTATATATAATGTAATTAATGGCCCTGTTGATTAAAACAAATTATTACATTTTAGAAATTTTAAAAAGATATCTGTTAAAAGTTATTCAATTAAAATCAAGATGTATAGCTCCTGGATCTTGGGAAAGATGTACGAAAGAACACCCACTAATAAGAAGAACACAGAAACATCCATATTGATGAGACGCATCATATGTCATCTGGTCTCCGTTGATCATCACAAGCAGCTGTGATCTTCAAACATCTGTCAAAACCGTCCTGGTCGGAATATACTCAGACACGACGAGGTCTGACTTACTGAAGGACACGAATAAGCAGCAATTAATAACACGAATAACACCCAGACAAATCATCACTGAGGAGACACAACTCTGATGGATCGTTATTCCGACATGCATATCAACACATCAGAAGGAGACTGTTACTTTGCTTCTTTGTTTGGCAATGGTTCCCATTTTCATTTGCTCTAGTATTGGCGATTCTACAATGATTCTCGTACAGTTCCAACGGCGATGGATTACCAAAATGCACTCAAAAATGTACTCAACAGACTGTAGAGTTGCTATTTACTGCTAGATACAGACCAATCTTTATTGATTGGAAACACAGCACATCTTATCCGATTGATCATCGCCCTAACACTAATGATTGTGTATCAGACATTCATATCTTCACACGACCAACTTAAGCTCCTAAAGTGCCATTTAACTTTTATTTGTTTAAGTTCTTTCTTCTGATCTGAACACTTGTATCGACGCTCTGTGTCAATGGGTATTTACTAAGCAAACACATTTGCTCAACTAGACGGCGGTCAATCGTATACGTTTGGTGACTGACACCAAAGAGTTTATTGGAGCAAATACGATAATTTTGAGGTGGAAAATGTCAGATGACGTTACATGAATAGAAACGTTTCACACGATTTGATTTCCGTTATAGTTATATGTTTCCTATTGCGGGACATTGTTGCACATTTGGGAGTTTTCCTATTTTGATTGATTTACACGTCTTTTGCAGTTCTAGTGAGTATGAGTTAAATCTGAAAATCTCTTCACTTCTTTTATGGTAGGCCAGGAATTATAGATGTGCCAGTTTATATTATCCCGAATTATTATTTGTAAGACGAAGAGAAGAGCAGGTAAACAACACTTTATCACCACAAACTGGTACAATGGTACAAACACCAGCGCAGTTAACCAGACAGGATACACTTATCTTGAAAGAGATAGTCACCGTAATCTACTTTAGTGTCCAAAACTAGAACTGAAATGACACTGAATAGCTTTTGGTTGACTTTCAGTTTCAAGATGTTTTTCTTAGCTGCCGACTGGTGCCGATATCAGTTTGTATAGTTTTACATAGTTAATGAAAATCTTTTTCATGCAATCTTAAAATTGATTCTTAATCAAAACACATATATTTTAAATAAAAAAAAAGTTCTCCTGACGTTTCTCAGTTTAATTTTTCTGACAGAGGGATCGATAACAACTTTTCGGAAATCTTTAGATCAAAGTAAAAAGTTTAATTTAAACTTGAGATGAACTCTGTTGATACCAATATCCAAGAAATTCAATAAAGGTTTATTGAGATACTATTCATCCACACTTGATACTGAATGTACAGTTACGATGCATATAACGAGCCACGACTTCACTTTGATCTCCTTATAGTGAGTAATAAAAGAATTCCCTGAACACTTACTTGTTGCCCAAGAACTCTTTCCTTCGTGAAAACAAGTTTCAATTTCAAAACAAATTATTTCAGTGTGATAATTGTTTGATGATCTATGTCCCAAACATGAAAGGTATACATGACAAGAAATATTACGCATTTTGTCAAACCACTTGTTTCAATTTACATATTATCATTAACAACCGGATCTATATGGTAGGATTTGCTGTAATGTAAAACAGCCTTCTGACAGAAATGCAATTTGATAACCGTCTCCACGCGCCTTTAAGTTTCTGAAAGGGGTCATGTCCTTTTCGAGACGATTAAATCCCATTTGCAATTATAGTAAACATCCACACAATCGATGAGTGATGCCCATCTAACACAAACGAAGGCTGAAGGATCATTAGGAGGCGCTCATTGGTGTACCACAGGGGCAGGGAACATGATAGGATTGTCTGAGTTGGATCTCCGAGATTCACAAACACTGGCAAACGTGGATGTTGCCAACAATCTTAGTAACTGGAAAATGTATCCGTTATTATAAATATAGTTTTCAATTTCATTTTCTTGTTACTGAAACACCAATAAAATATTACACTAAGTTTACAAATTATACACTCTCAGAAAGCCATTTTTCCTGAGCATATATCCCAAACTACAAAGGGTAGTATCACAAAACTGTACACACATGTCAACCATATGTAGTGTACCAGTGTAGATTTGCCCTATTTATATGCAATTCATACGGACCTAAACAGTGAATATATGTCCGGAATATAGCATTGTCCAAAACTATGCATTGTAATTTCATGAAACTTGATATACATGATAACTAATGGTCCCTACATTTAGATGTGCCCATTGTTGGTTACACATGTATCGGAATGTTAATGTTTCAGTTTCCTTGGAAACATGACTTATAAAGTGACTCTATAATGAAATCATTCTGTCTAATACTATTCCCCAAAATAAAGATATCAATTTCATGAAACTGTATACCTATGCACACATGGTAAAATACCCATATCATTACCATTTCTCATGAAAACTTGCCGGTTACATGAATTAAACATAATCGGTTCGAACAGATTGCATTCGCTTGACACACTCGTTGTTAATTGTTCACCAACTAAATGACATGTATTTCGCCAGTACTGAAGAAGCTTCACTGGTTGAAGGTGAATGACTTAACAGCAAAGAGAAAACAGATAACTGTCACTACCGGCTCAGGTTCATGTTTGTCAATATCGCAATTTGATATAAACGATGTATTTTTCTATTTTTTGAACACGGATTGACTTGGAAACTGCTTAAATGGTTACGTTGTAAAATAGTCCATGTACAACATGTACATATAATTACAAGAATCTATTTTCGATGTTTGCATGTTTTCACTTGAGTGAAATGATTACTTTTAAACTTTATTTCTTTAGCATTTCGTGTCAGGTGGCTGATTTCGGAATAAGTTTGCAAAACTAGCATGGCATCTGTGTTATTGCATCGAACTTTTACTCTATGTTTCGGCTGTTGTCGGATGATATATTTCCCAAATAAGTATAACTTCAAAACCTTTTATCAAATGCTATGCAATTAAATGATACAACTTGCATTAATATTGTTACGTTTGGGATTTGGCTTTATTGGTTTTGTTGAGCAGTGTAGACTTGTAACACATTATCTATTTCGTGTCATGTTAACCACAAGAATAACTCTCTTTTAGCAATATCATGGGATCTAATACTATTCCCCAAAATAAAGATATCAATTTCATGAAACTGTATACCTATGCACACATGGTATAATACCCATATCATTACCATTTCTCATGAAAACTTGCCGGTTACATGCATTAAACATAATCGTTTCGAACAGATTGCATTCGCTTGACACACTCGTTGTTAATTGTTCACCAACTAAATGACATGTATTTCGCCAGTACTGAAGAAGCTTCACTGGTTGAAGGTGAATGACAGGATTACTTATAAAGTGCTTCTGTTAACCTTCAAAGCCAGAGCAGGCCTAGCCCCGGTATATCTGCAGGAACTTCTGCACCAGTACAACCCAGCGAGGTCTCTGACGTCCGCGGGGCAAGCGATGCTGTGTGTTCCACAAGCCAGGACCACCACCTATGGAGATCGAGCATTTGCCAGAGCAGCTCCACGGCTCTGGAACGATCTACCATTAGAACTGAGATTCACGGAGGACTTCGCAATTTTCAAAAACAGTTTGAAAACCCACCTGTTCTCAAAGACATACGGCTAAATCAAGTGTATCTGCATTCTCTCACAGCGCTTTAGAGCAGTTATACTGACTGGATTTTAGCGCTTTACAAGTTCTTAGTTTATTATATTATATTATATTATATTATATTATATTATATTATATTATATTATATTATATTATATTATATTATATTATATTATATTATTTTATATTATAATACAATGTTTGACAGTCAGCGGTATATTACCGAATTGTAATAGATCCAGCGCAGTGGTAAATTACACGATTTATTATAGTATGAGTTGTTGTAAGTCGATTAAATTGTATTGAATTAAAGGACAGTATGTTTATCTCCATTCTACGGTAACAATCGCGTTGCCTCGGCAATGACTTGTCAATCGATTCCGGGCCCATTTATATATATATGATGTAATTGGTGATATCGAATGGCGTTACCTGTATTAGGCCTAGGTAAACACCGACAATTCCAGAAAGCATTAAGGTGACTGTTACATGTATACCATGTAACCCTTTTATCATTTACAACAATATTTCCTTCGACGTTTGCGTTATTATTCATATTTCTATGTTGCACAAACCCGAATATTGAATATCAAAATACAATTCCCCTTTCCACTAATCAATTCTGTCATCGAGACTCATTTTGCAAAATATGTGACGTAAAGCACATCGAATTGTTCCCGCTAATAGGCAATGCGAACAGAGGTCACCTTGTTATGATTTAACAGCAAAGAGAAAACAGATAACTGTCACTACCGGCTCAGGTTCATGTTTGTCAATATCGCAATTTGATATAAACGATGTATTTTTCTATTTTTTGAACACGGATTGACTTGGAAACTGCTTAAATGGTTACGTTGTAAAATAGTCCATGTACAACATGTACATATAATTACAAGAATCTATTTTCGATGTTTGCATGTTTTCACTTGAGTGAAATAATTACTTTTAAACTTTATTTCTTTAGCATTTCGTGTCAGGTGGCTGATTTCGGAATAAGTTTGCAAAACTAGCATGGCATCTGTGTTATTGTGTTATATGTTTCGGCTGTTGTCGGATGATATATTTCCCAAATAAGTATAACTTCAAAACCTTCATCAAATGCTATGCAATTAAATGATACAACTTGCATTAATATTGTTACGTTTGGGATTTGGCTTTATTGGTTTTGTTGAGCAGTGTAGATTTGTAACACATTATCTATTTCGTGTCATGTTAACCACAAGAATAACTCATTTTAGCAATATCATGGGATCTTATTCTTGCGCAGGAGATGGAATAAACATGCACGGTATAAACCAAATAGACAGAAGTCAGAAACGAGCATGCATGCAGCAACGTCATGGTAGACTACACATTGATGTGACTTGTGCTTTTGTGATACTTCTTTAACCATTGGCTGAAACGGTGATATGTCAAATTTGCTTCAATTGTAGCGGAGACCTATGAGTGAGTCGTGATCACTAATTCTCTTGTTAAATATGACTCTCTGTCCTTATGAAGTTTTCCCAGGATGTCTTACCTCTTCCACACGCTTTGACATCTGAGACAGGTTGTTCTGCAACAAGATCTGGTACTCCTCGTTATGTGATGCGCACCAAGTACATGTAGATAACATAATGAAATATACCAAAAGAAATACGTGAATCATTGCATTTTCAAGTAGGCTATTGATTTGCACAACAAAGCAAATCATTAGCCTATAGTTAAACATGTTGTTCTGCGAATTTATTTTGGGAAATCAAAGAATCCAAGCCGTAATGTAAGCTTTGGATATCCTTAAGGACATTGTTTATTCGTGTGTTTCAAGAACCCATTGTAACCTCTTCTTCTTTGAGCCAAGAACATCAATAAATCATGTGTATTGTTCAGAGGTGGGCAATTCTTCGCAAGTGATGAAGAAAACGTGAAATTGGACTGTCATAAATATCTTAAATAAGCATTATGTTGATTTTAGTGTCATAATTCAGTTTTGTTAATGGAAGTGAAAGAAACTTTGTAATTGAAAGTGGATTGTTCTCAAGAGAATTCTGTTAATTATGAAAAATGGAGTTCTTGGTTTAAATTTCGTTCGTTGGTAATAATTCAACAGAATGCCTAAAAGTCGACAGATGATGTCTCACAAATTACATTATTACGTAGGTTATGTTAAAAAGTAATACAGATAATAACATTTTCTAGATAATAAGATAGGTTGTAGACGCGTTGTAAGTCTTGATCACCACCAGTATTAACACAAAGTCGCAGAAAATGTCTAGTTATCAGTGTACGACAGGACCATTCCACAGAGATCCACGCCACAATAGGTAATATAAGTATTTTTTTGCCGCTTCTTGTCATATCAGTGTCATCATTGATACTCATGATTGTATCAGCTTTGTTTGAATCTGCTACTATTGTTGATATGTTTGTAAATGCGGCAGATAATGGGTGTTGGATGGAAGTAAAACGTGTTAGACTCAATAGATCAACTGTCTAATAATAAAACTAACTCCCCTCGCAAGTCATAGCTCACGCCAGTCTCCATCACCGGCTGATTTAATTAGATTATGACTTGCGGGGAGAATTGTCGTATGATCCAATCCTGCGTTCAGTTACACAGTGTTCGCTTTTACAGTGATGTCTTTTTTAAAAAGGGAATACATCCGAGCGCTCAAACTACAAACTACTAGATGTTTCGTATCCCTCAGTTATAGTGACCCGAACACACATGAAAGTACAGGCCTTTATTATTGCATTTGATGAGTGATTTAGTAGTCAATCAATTGTTTATAAGGCGTAGAAACTTGAAATATTGAACATATCATGCAGGTAGGACAAAACATATTGTTACATTATTGTATGTCCAAACAAAGATTTCAAGATAACAAGTTTATTGCATATTGAACAATATTCAACCTTTTCTCTGTAACAGGGTGTTATTGTTGACAGTAACACAAACTCACAGACAAATGTGCTTTAGTTATACAGTTAACGTTAGTTTTCACAGTTGCATGTGACGTAAATAGAAAGATGACATGTTGGATTTTAAGGAATGAATAGCATTGGTATACATGACAGTTACGCTAGAAAATCTGTTTCACTCAAGTTGTCTGATAGCCTTAAATAGTGAGCTCGGGTAATGCTGATGAAACACTTCCATGAAATCTGTAAAGACAGTTTGTCCATTTATAACTTAGCCTAATTGAAAACTACCTGGACCATATGATAAGATAAGTGTTCTCTCAGACATACTTAAATTTAGTAGCCATACAGAATCGTGTCTTACTTATTTGATAAAAGACACGATAATTTTTCTATTTTTTTAAAACAATTATTATTTCATATGTCAGATAATACAGAATTCGTGGTTAACCAATAATATATAATGAAATTAAAATGTTACTTGTGATCATGAATGTAGTTATCCTTGATGTAGGTAGGGGGATGTCGACAGCCATCTACAGTATGTGAATAATCCTCTTACATGCGGAATGTATTAGTTTCTGTGTGACATATCCTCCTCATTACCAATAATTTAGTATTAACCAAATTGTTTGGGAACTTTACTCTTTCTACTGATGAAGTGTCATAAAAAAAACGACATATTACAATAACAGTTAATGCTGAGAGGCGATGACCATTGCAATTCTGGAATGTTGGAACGGGATTACAATTCTAATGTCGAAACCTCATCTCACTCGGAAGCTTGCCTCATCACGATATATCACATCAACAGCCAATGCGTATAGTGATGACCTTCTCAAACCCCTTATGTACGCATGATAGACAATGTGTTGCCCGAGACAACGATTTTAAATTTGCAACGATTATCAACGTTGACACTTTGGTCACTTGAAACAAACCAGGACTGAATGTTCATTAGAGGGAGCTCAAGGGCTTGCAGTAGGGGAGGATAACATGGTGGGATTGACGGTGTCAGATGTCTGAGATTAGGAAGCAATGACAATATCAAAGGTGGTGTCAGATTTCTTCATATCTGCACATACTACATGTTCGTCTGTAAAAAACAATTGTTTTAGTGTGATTATCCGTAGTTCATTATCCGTGACGGACGTATGGACAGCTGAGGGGGCTTTGCAACTTGCATCTCGTGCCTTCACTGACGACAAGTACATGAATTTAGAAATGGGTGATAGAACAAGACATGATTGTACTCGAATGTATTATTAGTTTAACGAAACTCGCGCAGCTCTTGAGGACAGGACAAATATGTGTTTACTTAGAGTCACATGACACCCTTGTGGGAATAATGATCTCCATGTTTTAGAAATTCGCTGTACCCCAATGAGTTTTGTACAAAAAAGTATAGATTTGCTCTCTCTCTCTTAACTATTACAGTTAAAACACGTGGATGCAATAATAGTTCATGGCAAAACTATACTATACAAACGACATTGGGGTACAGCGAACTCGATTTCTTTAAAGTTTCTAAGATTGCCAAATAACCATAGAGTTAACATTCTGCTTCGAATTATTTCGAAATGAAATACAATCCATGAACAGAAGCAATGGACGGGTATTCCATGTATAGATTACGAGAAAACAACAGCGGAAACGTCATAAATTGTTACATTATCAAACACTATGCCTTTATTGTCTGATTGGTCTGACCGGTAAGCATCAGAAATCATAACATTGTAATATATATGTAAATATATTCGTAAAGATTATTGCCGTTTAGACTTCTCGAATTCCCAGTCATTGAATAAGCATTGCTGTAGTTGAATTCTTGTCTTGGTATCACATGACGTTGTGGGAGTAGAAATGATACATCAAATTAAGCATTAAATCTGAAACTGTCTCCAGAATGTTCTCAAACTGATCAACATCTCTCCCACTCATGTTTTTTTTAAATATCGAAATGATTTCTCATCTTGCAACACATTCAAATGACCTTCGTCGATTAGAATGTTCATTAGACAATTCAAAGTGGTAACTTTACAAGGTTGTTTCTCATACATAATATTTAACATAACCTACCTTAGTCATGCCATAAGCCACACTTGATATTGAGATGGTGAAAACAATTATTACTGATTTATGTAGGATCCCGTGTGCTGCAAGTAAACCGTTTTACATAATTTTGGGAAAGTTTGATTGATTGATTCAAAGCGACTTCTTGAGAAATAGGACCCGATCACAAGCACTGAACAAGCTCAACAGCGACGCCAAGTTACTTTTTTGATGATATAATGTGTAAAGTTCAAATTGTCTGAAACAAATTATTGTACTTGAACTACACAACAAAGCGCTTACCGAAAGTGATCAATAAATCCTTCTTATGATTCGTAATGTCCGTTTTATGACATATCTGTTGAGTTAATCCAACGGATGTTATTTTACTTATTATTTGTGCTGCCGATTAAGAAAGATGTGTAATGTCCGTTTTATGACATATCTGTTGAGTTAATCCAACGGATGTTATTTTACTTATTATTTGTGCTGCCGATTAGGAAAGATGTGTCCGTTTCATCAAATCCCTGGATCACATTTCACACATTGCTAATGTGATTGCAATTCACTGACATATATCCGGTGTATTGTGAAACAATGGAAGGCAAGGTTAATCTCAGTAAAGGTTGCTTACAGAGGCGATGATGTCCAGAACTCATTCACTAAATATCCTGTTGATTGTGCCCTTTGCCTCCAATGGAACATGTTTTAATTTTCTGGTTGAAGTTTGCTATTGTTATTAAATCAAGAATGAGAGACTGTAAAATCGGTAACATTATATACAACATTAATATGTGACATTTCTAAATATAATTCTAGCGGCATTAACTAACTATCGATTAATAATATAACAGTTTGATGGCAGGAGGGTGATGATGTTTACAGTAACGAGTAATTTCACTTACCATGTGGTTTTATATTTATGAAGTATGAGTATAACACGACATGAATGGATTCAGTGACCCAGCATGAAGATATTAGACTGGCACTGATGGAAACTATTCCTGGTACTTACTACCTACATTCAACTACAATTGCTTTTATAAATTGATGAAGGTTCAGCGTTTACCACAATGTAAAATATTGCAGTCAGTTGGTAAATATAATTATTGAAGGATCGTGACAGTAAACAAACTACATAAAGCTTGCTCATTACCAAAATTTATACGAAAAATAATTTGAAATGTCGGTTGGCATTAACGTCACTTTTCATTTTTACCATTAATAAAAGACAAGAACATCACGTCAGTCATGTACAATCCTTCATGTGACTTTGTTTCAATGAAATTGTTCCATGGTAACAAGGGACTACCGAATAAACATAAGTTTACGAGTTATCAATCATTGATGATAAACTTTTACAAACGAAAACGATATTTAACATACAGCTAGCATGATGAGCCTAATACTAGGACATATGACATAACATTTCCGACATGACAGACTAATCACCTGCACATATAAAGTTAATATGCATCAACCATGATGTGTGGTAAATGCCTGTCATTGAATTGGCGCGAGTTATTTTGTAATGTATTACTAATGAAGACTGATTAACTCGAATTATAATTCATGTTTTTAAGGAATCACCTGAATAATGGTATCCTTCATTCCTCATGATCTGACTCATATGCTTTCTCATCACATTTTCATTCCATTCCAAATGTCACTTTGACGCATTGTTGTGGGATGACATACGTGAAGGTGTACATTGTCTGAAGGTACTGCTCGCACAGTGCTCTTGGAGGTTCTCGAAACGTTCTCACATTCCTATAGTGCCCTGTCTAGTGTACGATTCCGCTATAAAAGCAACTTAAATTGAACATTCCGACTTCAAAGAATTTAAAAAGCTTTCTTTCAGAACATTTAAGCTGCAACCATTTGCGTTTTAGGTACAAAGCAGATCAAATTTATTATTCACAATTTACTCTTTTAAACGTCCAGCCAGTATGGTTTAATCACAAATTAAAATACACTCATATCTTCATCAAGTCATCAGGCGAACTATAAAGGCTTACCAGAATTTGATAATTCTGGTTGGCCGTATGTTTAAACCAAACATCCTTCCTTTAGTCTGGAAACATACTCCCTGGGAGTTTTCTATGATATACATTTATTAGATGACAATAAACATAAATATCTTTGAAATGTGATTTTAACATAAGATATATTCATATACATGGTCTGAAAGATGTTAAACTTTTACAGTTTCATTTAAATTCTAATTATATATTCTAAAAGGGAGCAATTAAAAGTGGGACTTACATATTCTTTATCAACTTCCCAATGCCAGGCATAACTCTTGCCAGTCTCCATTACTGGCTGATTTAGGCTTTGCAGTATTTCCTTAAGATCTCTGTGCCTGGAAATCCGGGCCAAATATGCATTTCAGGTGCAGCGATCACTATCTTGGCACAACAAAGCGAGGGAAATACTGCAACGCCTAAATCAGCCAGTAATTAGGAGTGGCAAGAGTTATGCCTTGCGTTTGGAAGTTTATTCTTTACATATGGAGTGTGGGGTGACGAATACAAGACTCGTTGTGAAACACATACAGTAAGGTTAATATTTGATGGAGGCTTAGTTATATTTAAATTAGCCTAAACGGTAGAATAACAACAGGTTTGGATTGAAAATATCAAAACGTATTGACGAGACACAAAAGTACTATTACATCTTTGTGAAGGATCCGGTTTAGTAGCAAAGACTTTCCACTGATCCAATAAAAGTTAAGGAACGTTTTTACAAGTATTTTGGAAAAACAGTAACACAATATCATTTATTACGAATTTCTTAATAGAGCTTATCGTTCTTAATGTTTTCCTTATTTTCATCATGACATTATCATAATTATATTTCTGATAGGAACAAGAAGCTATGTACTATTACATCTTTGTGAAGGATCCGGTTTAGTAGCAAAGACTTTCCACTGATCCAATAAAAGTTTAGGAACGTTTTTACAAGTATTCTGGAAAAACAGTAACACAATATCATTTATTACGAATTTCTTAATAGAGCTTATCGTTCTTAATGTTTTCCTTATTTTCATCATGACATTATCATAATTATATTTCTGATAGGAACAAGAAGCGACAGTATCAATGATCCAATTCGTAAACATATTCGTCCTATTGACCCACTTTGTACCAGTTATTAACGGATAATGTAGATGAATATATTAGTACTACCCTCCATGAAGCCTTACTAAATGAAACATGATGGATTTGTCTGAGTCAGATCTCACATCAATAAGATGTGACAAGATCATTAACATAATTGAACATATCTTCAAGGACGTTTGCAACATACCCCATTGTTATTCTGATAACCGTTATTATTCCGAACGACACTTTTGTTGAGAGCATTTACTGTTAAGGATAATGATATTGCGTTTAAATTTACAAGCAATGGTTACTTAACTGTGGCTAGTTATCACCCCCTGTGTACTACTCTCTGATTCAATTACTACATGAGGAATGATGGATTTGTCTTAATTTGATTCCCGACACCACCAAGCAGTGACACACACATATAGAGTCAGATTTATCATCAAAGTCCCAGCTCAGTGTTTTACATCAATGTGACAAACGAAAAGCTTTAGAATCCATAAATTACGTACATGTAAATGGCTAAACTTAAAGTACATACATGCATTTATAAAAACAAAGATTGAAAAATGGCTGTGACTTGGTAGCTGATGCATCGCTGTTTAAATTGTTTCAAGTGAGAAAGTGCTTCTGTTCCCATGTAACCATTTAACGATCGCCCATATGAATCTTCAACTATTGATTAGTGTCCTCATCTGACTTATCCAAATGATGATATCAATAGAACAACAAATTGGACACACAACTCGAAGTCAGCGTCTTCTCCAATATTGACATTAAGAAACAGTGAAACTTATATTTTCTATTTCATCACCCAAATTGTGGTTTCTCCTCACCATACGGGAGAGGTTAGACCTATGCCGACTTCATTTCATAAAAGTTTGTTGAGAGCTGATGTTATGTAGCTGGATGTTACAATTTTAACAACAAGCGGACCGAGTCGACTTTACTCCCGACAAGTGGCAATATGTTTAAGTCTGAATATCTGAAATTGAACATTGATTATAGAGCGTTATGTTTTAATGAATTATAATCGCTCACATTGTTTTGTGTTGAATTCTTTTTGATGAGATATTAAAATCATTGGTAATTTCACGATACACTAGAATACTAGTATGTATTGAGCTCAGTCTTCAACAGTTTTCAAGTTATAAACAGTTCATTGCCATTTTTGCTTAGGAAATGATGTTTAGATGCATTTCATGGAAACTGCTAAAACAGACGATCGAAGAGATACAAAAACCCCGTCATGACGTATGGACGCCAGACGATTGCCATACCATAAGTCCATCTCAACTTCAATGCCCCATGAGCTATATTAAAATAGTGCAACGCAAATTCGGTTTTAATATATTTAATTACTTAGTGTGTAGATATTTTGAAATTTGATTGAATCCAAAGGGGGCATGTCCGCTGAAGCCATGGAAAACGTTATCAATTGGTGTAATAGTATATACCGCCTCCATTCCGTTCATTACGTGAAAGCTTACATGACAATGAAACAGCCATGTTCCTGGGTTATCTGTCAACATCTCAACTGTTTCGGTAACCGAGGGAAAGACCTCAACGACATCCTTGCGGTGTCTCTTGTCTGTCCTGTGAATGACCGTCTGCCCGTGGAAATGGACCGGATGCACATCAAAGAATGACCCAGCTCCCAACACGTACCAAGCGACTCGGTCACCCTCAGTCATCGTCAAACCTCGGAGATTTCCGTAAATCCTACCGTTGATGGCAAACTTATTGTTTGCAAAAGCGAAACCAGGGTCGGTCAAATTTACTCTTCCTGGGGCAAAAGATGCCGCATTGTCGGCGAAGTAATGACTCTCGTTTTCATTAAAGATATTAAAAAGGACAGCGAATTCTCTGTTAATATTGTCAGTGCGATGTCCATGCGCGTTCAGGATTCCACTTCGACAAACAACCAAAGGTCCAATGAGTCCAGTGTCTATATCCTTAGCCAAGTTCACAGATGAATGATACATCCGACCAATACAATTCGGGTCGTTTTTTCCAGGTCCAGATCTTTCTGGTACTTCCCATTCGTAGAGGTACGTCTCTCCAGGCGCGACAGAGTTGTCTCCCCTGAAGCTGTTCTCATCTTGATATTCTGCTCCTTCGTTAGCCTTGTTATAGAACAGCGCCTGCGGATGGATGGAATACGGTACTGAAGCCTTGTTCCGGAACAGGACATGGACGATGTCTCCTACTTCTGCTCGAATGTAGGGCCCGAGAACTCCCAGATGTTCGTCTTCAGATAATCGAGGTACTTGTTTAGTGAATGAAGCGTCCGTATATTGACGATATACAGCTTTCTTGTATTTAGTACCGATGAAGTTTGGCCCACCTTTCACAAAGGTATAGCCAGTTCTGAAAATGAATAAACAGACGACTGATTATGAATATGAGCAAATGCATGTAACTGATGTCAGTATTTTCATTCAAGTTTATAGAAAAGTAGGTGTACATTTCGGATATAGGAAACTCATTTAGCCGTTAGCGGATACATTGTTAAAGCACAGTAAGGATAGAACATATTATTCTTTTATTCACAGCAAATGAATATGTTTTACTCATTTTAAGATTCCACAACATGGAAACCATTTAAAAGATACAGACACATCTTCAGAAGAACATCAGTGATAAATTCAACCATTAAATGTTTCCAATTAAAACTTAAATTCTGCTACATGCCAGATAGCAAAAAAAAAAATGAAGGCATCTTTTCCGTTTGCCTTGATTTACAAGACATGTAATGTCAGATCCTTATAGGATCAACAGAAACCATTGCAGTATATGTGGCGTCCTAAATTCATTAGCACCCCAAGGCTATTTTTACGCATCATATAAAATAGAAGGCTTGACTCTAGGATGTTGTCAATAGAGCTAAAGAATAAGGATTCAGCAAAGAAGCTGTTAATGGGCAACTTACAGTGATGGGTCGGTAAGATTTCCACCTGTGATCAGGTCAATCAAGACAGGTGCGTAGTCCCATATCAGCTCTTCTGCGGCGATGAAATACCGCCGTATGTGACGTCGACCATGACCCAGTTGATGCCGGGCACCACAGGAGAAGACGTCGTATAACGCCGTCATGCCGTTACTGAAGTGAAAGTGGGATTGACAGTGCACGGACCAGCGACCTGTATAAACACAAAATACACAACATTTTAAAGTTGTAAATAGGTCCGTATTTATGCACCCAGTAGAAAATCATTAATGAGAATCAATGAGAACGTGTCAGTGTCCACAAACTACAAGAACACGTTGGTCCTTTGCATTTTCCCAGAAATATTTAGTAATACTTGTCTGCAAATATCAGCATTTAAGAGAAAATCGCTCACACAAAAATAAGTTTTTGACAATACATGGCTTATGTGTAATATATATTGCATGATTGATGAGGGTCCAGATGTGGTGTTATTTAAATTTAATTTGTGTGAAAGCTTAGGTCATCGCGTAATGTTGTCAAATTTCGGTTTTGTTGGATTTGTTGCCTCACAGGTGTATTATTATTGTATATGGGGTAATCATGGGAGGGTAACGACTCTTATCTAACATTGGATTACTAGAAGATTAAACACTCCAAATACATTGTCATTTTCTAAAGTTTAATGCAGAAGATGCAATTGTGCACATGGGTACAAACTTTAAACTTTTGTTGTATTACGCGACCAGAATTTGAAACCGATCTCCGGGATAATGTTAAGTAAGTAATTCACTTCTGCATGTCTTCATGGTATCGGTGGTGGGAATGGGCACTTTTTATTAATTAACCATACAATAATAAGGAGGAGATACAGCTTGAATTACATGACCAACTCACCCACAGTGTCTGGTATAACAAGACTAACTCACCCACAGTGTCTGGTATAACAAGACCAATCGCCCACAGTGTCTAGTATAACAAGACCAACTCACCCACAGTGTCTGGTATAACAAGACCAACTCACCCACAGTGTCTGGTATAACAAGACCAACTCACCCACAGTGTCTGGTATAACAAGACCAACTCACCCACAGTGTCTAGTATAACAAGACCAACTCACCCACAGTGTCTGGTATAACAAGACCAACTCACCCACAGTGTCTGGTATAACAAGACCAACTCACCCACAGTGTCTAGTATAACAAGACCAACTCACCCACAGTGTCTGGTATAACAAGACCAACTCACCCACAGTGTCTGGTATAACAAGACCAACTCACCCACAGTGTCTGGTATAACAAGACCAACTCACCCACAGTGTCTGGTATAACAAGACCAACTCACCCACAGTGTCTGGTGTAACAAGACCAACTCGTCCACAGTGTCTGGTATAACAAGACCAACTCACCCACAGTGTCTGGTATAACAAGACCAACTCACCCACAGTGTCTGGTATAACAAGACCAACTCACCCACAGTGTCTGATATAACAAGACCAACTCACCCACAGTGTCTGGTATAACAAGACCAACTCACCCACAGTGTCTGGTATAACAAGACCAACTCACCCACAGTGTCTAGTATAACAAGACCAACTCACCCACAGTGTCTAGTATAACAAGACCAACTCACCCACAGTGTCTGGTATAACAAGACCAACTCACCCATAGTGTATGGTATAACAAGACCAACTCACCCACAGTGTCTGGTATAACAAGACCAACTCACCCACAGTGTCTAGTATAACAAGACCAACTCACCCACAGTGTCTAGTATAACAAGACCAACTCACCCACAGTGTCTGGTATAACAAGACCAACTCACCCACAGTGTATGGTATAACAAGACCAACTCACCCACAGTGTCTGGTATAACAAGACCAACTCACCCACAGTGTCTGGTATAACAAGACCAACTCACCCACAGTGTCTGGTATAACAAGACCAACTCACCCACAGTGTCTAGTATAACAAGACCAACTCACCCACAGTGTCTAGTATAACAAGACCAACTCACCCACAGTGTCTGGTATAACAAGACCAACTCACCCACAGTGTATGGTATAACAAGACCAACTCACCCACAGTGTCTGGTATAACAAGACCAACTCACCCACAGTGTCCGGTATAACAAGCAAAAAAGTGAGCGTGGCTCACTAATACCCCCGACTGTTTAAGTTTGACATTTTCATTTTACTTAAAGAGAGAGGTGTCTGCACAGCTTTGAAATGTAATTGCTAAGATTAAACTGTTTGTGAAAATGGTAGGACAAGTCTCGATCTTCATGTGAAAAAGGTGGTTTAAGTCAAAATAGGAATAAAAGTAACTTGAAATGGTATTGGTAATATAATACACTACTGCTATTACCACTGATTTCAACTTTATTTTGGAAATTAGTCCATCATAATGATTCATTCGAGTGACTTTAAACAACAGGTACATGGAAGCACACCCCTGAAGGCACAGTGAGAGATATACAGCAGTTTATGGCTGAAAGGCAAGAAAATTTAACTTTTCCCAAAATATAACCAGTGGAAATATAAAATAGTAAAATTAACGAGAACACAGAAGTAGCTTTTGATGAAAGTTACATGAAAAAGAAAATGATGAAGTCAACAAATCACAATACAGAAGTAGCTTCATTCATTCTAGCTATGATAAAGTAAAAGAATATAAAAAATCGCCAAAAATTAAAAAAGTCACCAAATCGTGTTACATTTTGCAATGCACCTCTCCTAGTGGTGAAGGAGACATGTGCCAAATTTGAAAAGGATGAGATGAATAGTTTTTCTGTAATCGATCGGACAAAAAATGCTCAGAATTTGACTAAGTTAAAAAATAAAAAAATTCGCCAAAAATTCAAAAATTCACCAATTCGGTTTAAACTTCACACTGCACCTCTCCTAGTGGTGAAGGAGACATCTGCCAAATTTGAAATGGATGAGATGAATAGTTTTTCTGTAATCGATCGGACAAAAAATGCTCAGAATTTGACTAAGTTAAAAAATAAAAAAATTCGCCAAAAATTCAAACATTCACCAATTCGGTTTAAACTTCGCACTGCACCTCTCCTAGTGGTGAAGGAGACATCTGCCAAATTTGAAATGGATGAGATGAATAGTTTTTCTGTAATCGATCGGACAAAAAATGCTCAGAATTTGACTAAGTTAAAAAATAAAAAAATTCGCCAAAAATTCGCCAATTCGGTTTAAACTTCGCACTGCACCTCTCCTAGTGGTGAAGAAGACATGTACCAAATTTAAAAAGGATGAGACGAATAGTTTTTCTGTAATCGATCGGACAAAAATTGTCTTCGGACGGAAGGACAGACGGACGGAAGGACGGACGGACGGACGGACGGAAGGACGGACGGACGGACGGACGGACGGACGGAATCGTTGGTATAACTATATACCCCCAACCGTTGGTCGGGGGTATAACAAGACCAACTCACCAACAGTGTCTGGTATAACAAGACCAACTCACCCACAGTGTCTGGTATAACAAGACCAACTCACCCACAGTGTCTGGTATAACAAGACCAACTCACCCACAGTGTCTGGTATAACAAGACCAACTCACCCACAGTGTCTGGTATAACAAGACCAACACACCCACAGTGTCTGGTATAACAAGACTAACTCGTCCACAGTGTCTAGTATAACAAGACCAACTCACCCACAGTGTCTGGTATAACAAGACCAACTCGTCCACAGTGTCTAGTATAACAAGACCAACTCACCCACAGTGTCTGGTATAACAAGACCAACTCACCCACAGTGTCTGGTATAACAAGACCAACTCGTCCACAGTGTCTAGTATAACAAGACCAACTCACCCACAGTGTCTGGTATAACAAGACCAACACACCCACAGTGTCTGGTATAACAAGACTAACTCACCCACAGTGTCTGGTATAACAAGACCAACTCGTCCACAGTGTCTAGTATAACAAGACCAACTCACCCACAGTGTCTGGTATAACAAGACCAACTCACCCACAGTGTCTGGTATAACATGACCAACTCACCCACAGTGTCTGGTATAACAAGACCAACTCACCCACAGTGTCTGGTATAACAAGACTAACTCGTCCACAGTGTCTAGTATAACAAGACCAACTCACCCACAGTGTCTGATATAACAAGACCAACTCACCCACAGTGTCTGATATAACAAGACCAACTCACCCACAGTGTCTGGTATAACAAGACCAACTCACCCACAGTGTCTGATATAACAAGACCAACTCACCCACAGTGTCTAGTATAACAAGACCAACTCACCCACAGTGTCTGGTATAACAAGACCAACACACCCACAGTGTCTGGTATAACAAGACTAACTCACCCACAGTGTCTGGTATAACAAGACCAACTCGTCCACAGTGTCTAGTATAACAAGACCAACTCACCCACAGTGTCTGGTATAACAAGACCAACTCACCCACAGTGTCTGGTATAACATGACCAACTCACCCACAGTGTCTGGTATAACAAGACCAACTCACCCACAGTGTCTGGTATAACATGACCAACTCACCCACAGTGTCTGGTATAACAAGACCAACTCACCCACAGTGTCTGGTATAACAAGACTAACTCGTCCACAGTGTCTAGTATAACAAGACCAACTCACCCACAGTGTCTGGTATAACAAGACCAACTCACCCACAGTGTCTGATATAACAAGACCAACTCACCCACAGTGTCTGGTATAACAAGACCAACACACCCACAGTGTCTAGTATAACAAGACAAACTCACCCACAGTGTCTGGTATAACAAGACCAACTCACCCACAGTGTCTGGTATAACAAGACCAACTCACCCACAGTGTCTGATATAACAAGACCAACTCACCCACAGTGTCTGGTATAACAAGACCAACACACCCACAGTGTCTGGTATAACAAGACCAACTCACCCACAGTGTCTGGTATAACAAGACCAACTCACCCACAGTGTCTGGTATAACAAGACCAACTCACCCACAGTGTCTGGTATAACAAGACCAACTCACCCACAGTGTCTAGTATAACAAGACCAACACACCCACAGTGTCTGGTATAACAAGACCAACTCACCCACAGTGTCTGGTGTAACAAGACCAACTCGTCCACAGTGTCTAGTATAACAAGACCAACTCAACCACGGTGTCTGGTATAACAAGACCAACTCACCCACAGTGTCTGGTATAACAAGACTAACTCACCCACAGTGTCTGGTATAACAAGACCAACTCACCCACAGTGTCTGGTGTAACAAGACCAACTCACCCACAGTGTCTGGTATAACAAGACCAACTCGCCCACAGTGTCTGGTATAACAAGACCAACACACCCACAGTGTCTGGTATAACAAGACCAACTCACCCACAGTGTCTGGTATAACAAGACCAACTCACCCACAGTGTCTGGTGTAACAAGACCAACTCACCCACAGTGTCTGGTATAACAAGACCAACTCACCCACAGTGTCTGGTATAACAAGACCAACTCACCCACAGTGTCTGGTATAACAAGACCAACTCACCCACAGTGACTGGTATAACAAGACCAACTCACCCACAGTGTCTGGTATAACAAGACAAACTCACCCACAGTGTCTGGTATAACAAGACTAACTCGTCCACAGTGTCTGGTATAACAAGACCAACTCACCCACAGTGTCTGGTATAACAAGACCAACTCACCCACAGTGTCTGGTATAACAAGACCAACTCGTCCACAGTGTCTGGTATAACAAGACCAACTCACCCACAGTGTCTGGTATAACAAGACCAACTCACCCACAGTGTCTGGTATAACAAGACCAACTCACCCACAGTGTCTGGTATAACAAGACCAACTCACCCACAGTGTCTGGTATAACAAGACTAACTCGTCCACAGTGTCTGGTATAACAAGACCAACTCACCCACAGTGTCTGGTATAACAAGACCAACTCACCCACATTGTCTGGTATAACAAGACCAACTCACCCACAGTGTCTGGTATAACAAGACAAACTCCCCCACAGTGTCTGGTATAACAAGACCAACTCACCCACAGTGTCTGGTATAACAAGACCAACTCACCCACAGTGTCTGGTATAACAAGACCAACTCACCCACAGTGTCTGGTATAACAAGACCAACTCGTCCACAGTGTCTGGTATAACACGACCAACTCACCCACAGTGTCTGGTATAACAAGACCAACTCACCCACAGTGTCTGGTATAACAAGACCAACTCACCCACAGTGTCTGGTATAACAAGACCAACTCACCCACAGTGTCTGGTATAACAAGACCAACTCGTCCACAGTGTCTAGTATAACAAGACCAACTCACCCACAGTGTCTGGTATAACAAGACCAACTCACCCACAGTGTCTGGTATAACAAGACCAACTCACCCACAGTGTCTGGTATAACAAGACCAACTCACCCACAGTGTCTGGTATAACAAGACCAACTCACCCACAGTGTCTGGTATAACAAGACCAACTCACCCACAGTGTCTGGTATAACAAGACTAACTCACCCACAGTGTCTGGTATAACAAGACCAACTCACCCACAGTGTCTGTTTTAAAAAGACCAACTCACCCACAGTGTCTGGTATAACAAGACTAACTCACCCACAGTGTCTGGTATAACAAGACCAACTCACCCACAGTGTCTGGTATAACAAGACCAACTCACCCACAGTGTCTGGTATAACAAGACCAACTCACCCACAGTGTCTGGTATAACAAGACCAACTCACCCACAGTGTCTGGTATAACAAGACTAACTCGTCCACAGTGTCTGGTATAACAAGACCAACTCACCCACAGTGTCTGGTATAACAAGACCAACTCACCCACAGTGTCTGGTATAACAAGACCAACTCACCCACAGTGTCTGGTATAACAAGACCAACTCACCCACAGTGTCTGGTATAACAAGACCAACTCACCCACATTGTCTGGTATAACAAGACCAACGCACCCACAGTGTCTGGTATAACAAGACTAACTCACCCACAGTGTCTGGTATAACAAGACCAACTCACCCACAGTGTCTGGTATAACAAGACCAACTCACCCACAGTGTCTGGTATAACAAGACCAACTCACCCACAGTGTCTGGTATAACATGACCAACTCACCCACAGTGTCTGGTATAACAAGACCAACTCACCCACAGTGTCTGGTATAACATGACCAACTCACCCACAGTGTCTGGTATAACAAGACCAACTCACCCACAGTGTCTGGTATAACAAGACCAACTCACCCACAGTGTCTGGTATAACAAGACCAACTCACCCACAGTGTCTTGTATAACATGACCAACTCACCCACAGTGTCTGGTATAACAAGACCAACTCACCCACAGTGTCTGGTATAACAAGACCAACTCGTCCACAGTGTCTGGTATAACAAGACCAACTCACCCACAGTGTCTGGTATAACAAGACCAACTCACCCACAGTGTCTGGTATAACAAGACCAACTCACCCACAGTGTCTGGTATAACAAGACCAACTCACCCACAGTGTCTGGTATAACAAGACTAACTCGTCCACAGTGTCTGGTATAACAAGACCAACTCACCCACAGTGTCTGGTATAACAAGACCAACTCACCCACATTGTCTGGTATAACAAGACCAACTCACCCACAGTGTCTGGTATAACAAGACTAACTCACCCACAGTGTCTGGTATAACAAGACCAACTCACCCACAGTGTCTGGTATAACAAGACCAACTCACCCACAGTGTCTGGTATAACAAGACCAACTCACCCACAGTGTCTGGTATAACAAGACCAACTCGTCCACAGTGTCTGGTATAACAAGACCAACTCACCCACAGTGTCTGGTATAACAAGACCAACTCACCCACAGTGTCTGGTATAACAAGACCAACTCACCCACAGTGTCTGGTATAACAAGACCAACTCACCCACAGTGTCTGGTATAACAAGACCAACTCGTCCACAGTGTCTAGTATAACAAGACCAACTCACCCACAGTGTCTGGTATAACAAGACCAACTCACCCACAGTGTCTGGTATAACAAGACCAACTCACCCACAGTGTCTGGTATAACAAGACCAACTCACCCACAGTGTCTGGTATAACAAGACCAACTCACCCACAGTGTCTGGTATAACAAGACCAACTCACCCACAGTGTCTGGTATAACAAGACTAACTCACCCACAGTGTCTGGTATAACAAGACCAACTCACCCACAGTGTCTGGTATAACAAGACCAACTCACCCACAGTGTCTGGTATAACAAGACTAACTCACCCACAGTGTCTGGTATAACAAGACCAACTCACCCACAGTGTCTGGTATAACAAGACCAACTCACCCACAGTGTCTGGTATAACAAGACCAACTCACCCACAGTGTCTGGTATAACAAGACCAACTCACCCACAGTGTCTGGTATAACAAGACTAACTCGTCCACAGTGTCTGGTATAACAAGACCAACTCACCCACAGTGTCTGGTATAACAAGACCAACTCACCCACAGTGTCTGGTATAACAAGACCAACTCACCCACAGTGTCTGGTATAACAAGACCAACTCACCCACAGTGTCTGGTATAACAAGACCAACTCACCCACATTGTCTGGTATAACAAGACCAACGCACCCACAGTGTCTGGTATAACAAGACTAACTCACCCACAGTGTCTGGTATAACAAGACCAACTCACCCACAGTGTCTGGTATAACAAGACCAACTCACCCACAGTGTCTGGTATAACAAGACCAACTCACCCACAGTGTCTGGTATAACATGACCAACTCACCCACAGTGTCTGGTATAACAAGACCAACTCACCCACAGTGTCTGGTATAACATGACCAACTCACCCACAGTGTCTGGTATAACAAGACCAACTCACCCACAGTGTCTGGTATAACAAGACCAACTCACCCACAGTGTCTGGTATAACAAGACCAACTCACCCACAGTGTCTGGTATAACATGACCAACTCACCCACAGTGTCTGGTATAACAAGACCAACTCACCCACAGTGTCTAGTATAACAAGACCAACTCACCCACATTGTCTAGTATAACAAGACCAACTCACCCACAGTGTCTGGTATAACAAGACCAACACACCCACAGTGTCTAGTATAACAAGACCAACTCACCCACAGTGTCTGGTATAACAAGACTAACTCACCCACAGTGTCTGGTATAACAAGACCAACTCACCCACAGTGTCTGGTATAACAAGACCAACTCACCCACAGTGTCTGGTATAACAAGACCAACTCGTCCACAGTGTCTAGTATAACAAGACCAACTCACCCACAGTGTCTGGTATAACAAGACCAACTCACCCACAGTGTCTGGTATAACAAGACCAACTCACCCACAGTGTCTGGTATAACAAGACCAACTCACCCACAGTGTCTGGTGTAACAAGACCAACTCGTCCACAGTGTCTGGCATAACAAGACCAACTCACCCACAGTGTCTGGTATAACAAGACCAACTCACCCACAGTGTCTGGTGTAACAAGACCAACTCACCCACAGTGTCTGGTATAACAAGACCAACTCGTCCACAGTGTCTGGTATAACAAGACCAACTCACCCACAGTGTCTGGTATAACAAGACCAACTCACCCACAGTGTCTGGTATAACAAGACCAACTCACCCACAGTGTCTGGTATAACAAGACCAACTCACCCACAGTGTCTAGTATAACAAGACCAACACACCCACAGTGTCTGGTATAACAAGACTAACTCACCCACAGTGTCTGGTATAACAAGACCAACTCACCCACAGTGTCTAGTATAACAAGACCAACTCACCCACAGTGTCTGGTATAACAAGACCAACTCGTCCACAGTGTCTAGTATAACAAGACCAACTCACCCACAGTGTCTAGTATAACAAGACCAACTCACCCACAGTGTCTGGTATAACAAGACCAACACACCCACAGTGTCTGGTATAACAAGACTAACTCACCCACAGTGTCTGGTATAACAAGACCAACTCACCCACAGTGTCTGGTATAACAAGACCAACTCACCCACAGTGTCTGGTATAACAAGACCAACTCACCCACAGTGTCTGGTATAACAAGACCAACTCACCCACAGTGTCTGGTGTAACAAGACCAACTCGTCCACAGTGTCTAGTATAACAAGACCAACTCACCCACAGTGTCTGGTATAACAAGACCAACTCACCCACAGTGTCTGGTATAACAAGACCAACTCGTCCACAGTGTCTAGTATAACAAGACTAACTCACCCACAGTGTCTGGTATAACAAGACCAACACACCCACAGTGTCTGGTATAACAAGACTAACTCGTCCACAGTGTCTAGTATAACAAGACCAACTCACCCACAGTGTCTGGTATAACAAGACCAACTCGTCCACAGTGTCTAGTATAACAAGACCAACTCACCCCACAGTGTCTGGTATAACAAGACCAACTCACCCACAGTGTCTGGTATAACAAGACCAACTCGTCCACAGTGTCTAGTATAACAAGACCAACTCACCCACAGTGTCTGGTTTAACAAGACCAACTCACCCACAGTGTCTGGTATAACAAGACCAACTCGCCCACAGTGTCTGGTATAACAAGACCAACACACCCACAGTGTCTGGTATAACAAGACCAACTCACCCACAGTGTCTGGTATAACAAGACCAACTCACCCACAGTGTCTGGTGTAACAAGACCAACTCACCCACAGTGTCTGGTATAACAAGACCAACTCACCCACAGTGTCTGGTATAACAAGACCAACTCACCCACAGTGTCTGGTATAACAAGACCAACTCACCCACAGTGTCTGGTATAACAAGACCAACTCACCCACAGTGTCTGGTATAACAAGACAAACTCACCCACAGTGTCTGGTATAACAAGACTAACTCGTCCACAGTGTCTGGTATAACAAGACCAACTCACCCACAGTGTCTGGTATAACAAGACCAACTCACCCACAGTGTCTGGTATAACAAGACCAACTCACCCACAGTGTCTGGTATAACAAGACCAACTCGTCCACAGTGTCTGGTATAACAAGACCAACTCACCCACAGTGTCTGGTATAACAAGACCAACTCACCCACAGTGTCTGGTATAACAAGACCAACTCACCCCACAGTGTCTGGTATAACAAGACCAACTCACCCACAGTGTCTGGTATAACAAGACTAACTCGTCCACAGTGTCTGGTATAAACAAGACCAACTCACCCACAGTGTCTGGTATAACAAGACCAACTCACCCCACAGTGTCTGGTATAACAAGACCAACTCACCCCACAGTGTCTGGTATAACAAGACCAACTCACCCACAGTGTCTGGTATAACAAGACCAACTCACCCACAGTGTCTGGTATAACAAGACTAACTCGTCCACAGTGTCTGGTATAACAAGACCAACTCACCCCACAGTGTCTGGTATAACAAGACCAACTCACCCACATTGTCTGGTATAACAAGACCAACTCACCCACAGTGTCTGGCTATAACAAGACTAACTCACCCACAGTGTCTGGTATAACAAGACCAACTCACCCACAGTGTCTGGTATAACAAGACCAACTCACCCCACAGTGTCTGGTATAACAAGACCCAACTCACCCACAGTGTCTGGTATAACAAGACCAACTCGTCCACAGTGTCTAGTATAACAAGACCAACTCACCCACAGTGTCTGGTATAACAAGACCAACTCACCCACAGTGTCTGGTATAACAAGACCAACTCACCCACAGTGTCTGGTATAACAAGACCAACTCACCCACAGTGTCTGGTATAACAAGACCAACTCGTCCACAGTGTCTAGTATAACAAGACCAACTCACCCACAGTGTCTGGTATAACAAGACCAACTCACCCACAGTGTCTGGGTATAACAAGACCAACTCACCCACAGTGTCTGGTATAACAAGACCAACTCACCCACAGTGTCCTGGTATAACAAGACCAACTCACCCACAGTGTCTGGTATAACAAGACCAACTCACCCACAGTGTCTGGTATAACAAGACTAACTCACCCACAGTGTCTGGTATAACCAAGACCAACTCACCCACAGTGTCTGGTATAACAAGACCAACTCACCCACAGTGTCTGGTATAACAAGACTAACTCACCCACAGTGTCTGGTATAACAAGACCAACTCACCCACAGTGTCTGGTATAACAAGACCAACTCACCCACAGTGTCTGGTATAACAAGACCAACTCACCCCACAGTGTCTGGTATAACAAGACCAACTCACTCCACAGTGTCCTGGTATAACAAGACCAACTCGTCCACAGTGTCTGGTATAACAAGACCAACTCACCCACAGTGTCTGGTATAACAAGACCAACTCACCCACAGTGTCTGGTATAACAAGACCAACTCACCCACAGTGTCTGGTATAAACAAGACCAACTCACCCACAGTGTCTGGTATAACAAGACCAACTCACCCACATTGTCTGGTATAACAAGACCAACGCACCCACAGTGTCTGGTATAACAAGACTAACTCACCCACAGTGTCTGGTATAACAAGACCAACTCACCCACAGTGTCTGGTATAACAAGACCAACTCACCCACAGTGTCTGGTATAACAAGACCAACTCACCCACAGTGTCTGGTATAACAAGACCAACTCACCCACTAGTGTCTGGTATAACAAGACCAACTCACCCCACAGTGTCTGGTATAACATGACCAACTCACCCACAGTGTCTGGTATAACAAGACCAACTCACCCACAGTGTCTGGTATAACAAGACCAACTCACCCACAGTGTCTGGTATAACATGACCAACTCACCCACAGTGTCTGGTATAACAAGACCAACTCACCCACAGTGTCTAGTATAACAAGACCAACTCACCCACATTGTCTAGTATAACAAGACCAACTCACCCAACAGTGTCTGTATAACAAGACCAACACACCCACTAGTATAACAAGACCAACTCACCCACAGTGTCTGGTATAACAAGACTAACTCACCCACAGTGTCTGGTATAACAAGACCAACTCACCCACAGTGTCTGGTATAACAAGACCAACTCACCCACAGTGTCTGGTATAACAAGACCAACTCGTCCACAGTGTCTAGTATAACAAGACCAACTCACCCACAGTGTCTGGTATAACAAGACCAACTCACCCACAGTGTCTGGTATAACAAGACCAACTCACCCACAGTGTCTGGTATAACAAGACCAACTCACCCCACAGTGTCTGGTGTAACAAGACCAACTCGTCCACAGTGTCTGGCATAACAAGACCAACTCACCCACAGTGTCTGGTATAACAAGACCAACTCACCCACAGTGTCTGGTGTAACAAGACCAACTCACCCACAGTGTCTG
Source organism: Gibbula magus (assembly GCA_936450465.1). Taxonomy (NCBI): domain Eukaryota; kingdom Metazoa; phylum Mollusca; class Gastropoda; order Trochida; family Trochidae; genus Gibbula; species Gibbula magus. Next base: position 61,566,360 of record OW388303.1, read on the forward strand.
GTATAACAAGACCAACTCGTCCACAGTGTCTGGTATAACAAGACCAAACTCACCCACAGTGTCTGGTATAACAAGACCAACTCACCCACAGTGTCTTGTATAACAAGACCAACTCACCCACAGTGTCTGGTATAACAAGACCAACTCACCCACAGTGTCTAGTATAACAAGACCAACTCACCCACAGTGTCTGGTATAACAAGACTAACTCACCCACAGTGTCTGGTATAACAAGACCAACTCACCCACAGTGTCTAGTATAACAAGACCAACTCACCCACAGTGTCTGGTATAACAAGACCAACTCGTCCACAAGTGTCTAGTATAACAAGACCAACTCACCCACAGTGTCTAGTATAACAAGACCAACTCACCCACAGTGTCTGGTATAACAAGACCAACACACCCACAGTGTCTGGTATAACAAGACAAACTCACCCACAGTGTCTGGTATAACAAGACCAACTCACCCACAGTGTCTGGTATAACAAGACCAACTCACCCACAGTGTCTGGTTATAACAAGACCAACTCACCCACAGTGTCTGGTTATAACAAGACCAACTCACCCACAGTGTCTGGTGTAACAAGACCAACTCGTCCACAGTGTCTAGTATAACAAGACCAACTCACCCACAGTGTCTGGTATAACAAGACCAACTCACCCACAGTGTCTGGTATAACAAGACTAACTCACCCACAGTGTCTAGTATAACAAGACTAACTCACCCACAGTGTCTGGTATAACAAGACCAACACACCCACAGTGTCTGGTATAACAAGACTAACTCGTCCACAGTGTCTAGTATAACAAGACCAACTCACCCACAGTGTCTGGTATAACAAGACCAACTCGTCCACAGTGTCTAGTATAACAAGACCAACTCACCCACAGTGTCTGGTATAACAAGACCAACTCACCCACAGTGTCTGGTATAACAAGACCAACTCGTCCACAGTGTCTAGTATAACAAGACCAACTCACCCACAGTGTCTGGTGTAACAAGACCAACTCACCCACAGTGTCTGGTATAACAAGACCAACTCGCCCACAGTGTCTGGTATAACAAGACCAACACACCCCAGTGTCTGGTATAACAAGACCAACTCACCCACAGTGTCTGGTATAAACAAGACCAACTCACCCACAGTGTCTGGTGTAACAAGACCAACTCACCCACAGTGTCTGGTATAACAAGACCAACTCACCCACAGTGTCTGGTATAACAAGACCAACTCACCCACAGTGTCTGGTATAACAAGACCAACTCACCCACAGTGACTGGTATAACAAGACCAACTCACCCACAGTGTCTGGTATAACAAGACAAACTCACCCACAGTGTCTGGTATACAAGACTAACTCGTCCACAGTGTCTGGTATAACAAGACCAACTCACCCACAGTGTCTGGTATAACAAGACCAACTCACCCACAGTGGTCTGGTATAACAAGACCAACTCACCCACAGTGTCTGGTATAACAAGACCAACTCGTCCACAGTGTCTGGTATAACAAGACCAACTCACCCACAGTGTCTGGTATAACAAGACCAACTCACCCACAGTGTCTGGTATAACAAGACCAACTCACCCACAGTGTCTGGTATAACAAGACCAACTCACCCACAGTGTCTGGTATAACAAGACTAACTCGTCCACAGTGTCTGGTATAACAAGACCAACTCACCCACAGTGTCTGGTATAACAAGACCAACTCACCCCACAGTGTCTGGTATAACAAGACCAACTCACCCACAGTGTCTGGTATAACAAGACAACTCACCCACAGTGTCTGGTATAACAAGACCAACTCGTCCACAGTGTCTGGTATAACAAGACCAACTCACCCACAGTGTCTGGTATAACAAGACCAACTCACCCACAGTGTCTGGTATAACAAGACCAACTCACCCACAGTGTCTGGTATAACAAGACCAACTCGTCCCACAGTGTCTGGTATAACAAGACCAACTCACCCACAGTGTCTGGTATAACAAGACCAACTCACCCACAGTGTCTGGTATAACAAGACCAACTCACCCACAGTGTCTGGTATAACAAGACCAACTCGTCCACAGTGTCTGGTATAAACAAGACCAACTCACCCACAGTGTCTGGTATAACAAGACCAACTCACCCACAGTGTCTGGTATAAACAAGACCCAACTCACCCACAGTGTCTGGTATAAC